>BGKB01000105.1:113173-225622 GCA_003116975.1 Aurantiochytrium sp. KH105
CAGGGGAAGTCCTTTCATCCCCATCTTGACCAGAACCTGCAGACGAATGTTGGCTTTGGGCTCGAGTATGCAGGCAGACAAATGGCACTGACCGTCAACTTTAAGGAGTTCTTCGACTGTCTTGATCAAGAGATGCGTGTGACACGTAAGGATCCCATCACCGATGATACAATTCGCAACAAGATTGGTTTCGGAGACTCCTTATACAGTGTGGAAGACACCGTTTACAGATCGTACGAGCATCTCAAGCAGAAGACGCAAGGATGGCGAGAACGCTTTTCAAGACCCGTAAAGGTAGTTCTTATGAGCCGTGCTACCACTTCCGAAACTGCTTAAACGAAATCATTTGTGTACAAACGTTTCCTTCTTGCATTTGCAGTGTCTTTGTACGACCCTTCACTACATCAGTTGGACTTTGTCGAATTTTGGGCTCATTTTCCTCTCCACCCCTTTACTGCAGGGATTGGAGCCATTCTACACTCTTGCCACAGAGGGCGGCCTTCGTCATATTTTTGATGATCGACTCATTTTTCACCCTTGCTACAGAGGGTGTACTTGGTCGTTTTTTTCATGCTGTGCCTCGCTGTGCGCCCATTTTTTCCTACCCCCCTCCTCTCCATGCTACCCCCCCCGGCAAGCGCACTGGGTCTGTTAAATTTCGCCGCCTCGAAGCCGCGTGGAAAACCTTCCAACGAGAAAAAAAATAAAAATAAAAATGACAAGTATTGTCGCGAATTTTGCGCGTCAAAGGGAGATACGAGAGATGGGTGTCAGCGATGGCGAACAACCGACCCCGTAGCGAGCGAGTGTGGTATAATAATAATAATAATAAACAAAATAGGCTTTCACAGTCAATGGATCGATCTCGATCGTTCCAGCGTCACCGCTGGCTGATCATGAGAGTGTCACGGCGGCCCCGTATTTGCAGTCAATGAGTCATCAACGCTCGCTCGCTTGCTTGCGTGCAGGTACCACCTGGCCGCCGCCTGGTGGTTGGTTGGACGGTTGGTTGATTGGTCGGGAGGCTGGAGGCTCATGAACCAAAGCAGCGGCAAGGTCCACGAAGTGAGGCGGACAGTAGGTATAGTAGATCGATCGACCGCCTACTTTCTTGCCGCGGGCCGCGGCGCTACCGCCCGTGCATAGGCAAGAAGTAGTTGTGAAAACTTGAAAAGCAATGGAGAGACAGAGACTCGCGGGTGATGATGGCGTGCGCGCACCGATAAAGCATTGCGTTGTAGTAGAAAGGGGGTGTGCGCTCGCTGTGGATACCCAATTGCGTAGCACCGTCCTAGGCTAGCCCACTTTGGCCTACTTGCGCTACCTTCCCTCGTAAAAGTTTCCCTCCCTCGCGCTGGCTTGTGGCGCTCGCTCGACGCCCAGTTCAAACACGCGAGCCAGGGAGCAAGGGAGCCATCAAACACGATTGACGGCAAGCAAGCAAGCAGGCAAGCAAGCAAGCAAGCGAGCAAGCAAGCAAGCAAGCAAGCGTAGCAGAGGCAGCAGGCCAAGCGAGCAAAGACCATGATGGCAAGCATGTCTTCGCTGTTCCATCCTTCGACGGCCGCGGAGGTGACCAAGGTAATCAAGGTCCTTACCGTTCTCAGAGCTATCCAGTTCGTGCTCGCGGCTGTTGCATTGGGTCTGGCTGCCGGTGACTCCTTCTACGCTGGCAGCAATGTGATTTCTTGGTCCATCGCCGCCGCCGTTCTCGGTCTGCTCTTCGCGCTCTTTTCTGGAGTCCTGGGCGTCCTCATTTTCATGCAGGTTACTCAGAATGACACTGTTGTTGCGAGTTTTGCTCTCTCCGGCATGCCCGGGGACCTCATTCTCTCGTACGCTGCCATCTCAGGATTCTCTTGCGTTGCCACCCTGTCAACGAACTGCACATCGTTCTCCAGCGTGTACTTTACCTATTCTTGTGGAAACATTAGCGCTGCGGCCGCCTTTTACTTTTTCCTCTTCGTCTCCTACTTTGTGGCGCTGCCCTTCTCTCGCGCGATTTACCAAAACAAGGAGCTCTTGTCCTCCGGGGCGCCCAAGGCGCAGAGCAGCCCGGCCGAGGTCCAGGCCTAAATCTGAGTATATGCTCCCAAATTCTGAACAAATTGTGGTCCCATGCCCCATTCGCGGGAAGAGGGGGGAGAGAGAGAAAGAGAAAGAGAGGCGGAGAAAGAAAGCACACGACGCAAGTACTCGTCAGGTCTCCTCTCGCACTCGTCACTCTCTCACCTGGACCTTTCGTTACGCGTTGTCTAAAGATCTTCAATAACGTCCAACAACATTTCTCCGACTTTGTTCTCAGGGCAGAGCTTGCTATCACATGTGAAGCTAACTCTTTCGCGCAATTGCCCTGGCTTCGCGCACCATTCTTGCTTGTTTTCTTCACGCAGACCCAGATCCTTGAGGCAGTTCACGTGTATGCCCTTTTACCTGTGACTTCTCATTTCCGAGTCTTGCTGGCAACATTTGGGCCTTTGCGGTTCTGCTGGTTGGGCTGCGGTGCACTGCCGCGAGAACACAGCAGTTCGCGGCTGGTCGATCGATCGATCGATCTTTCGAGCAACCAACCTTACTGTTAATTTTTTAAATCTTTGAGCTACGTATACACGGATACCCGCGGCGGGTACGGGCTGGCGTCGGGACGGCTTTCGAGTAAATAATGTCAAGGCGCAATACATCGCACGTAAATTCAAGATGGTTGGGATCTCGCCTTCGGGTTCTCCCGGTTCACTTTGCTCGACCACGATTCTTTGTTTGCCACATCCGAGGCCTCGCGGCGAATTTCACGAGTTCGACGTGCGCCGCCGCTGCTTGAAGGAAAAGCAGTTCTCCTTTTGCTGGCTTTTCCGCAGCATCCCAAGACAAGTTCTCCGCCGGGCAGACGGCGTCCAAGCTCTTCTACATGCCTCATTCGATCATCGATCTCTTCTTTTCGTACAATTTCATCTCGTCTTTCGCCGTTCTTCTCACTATTTCAACCTTTTGCAGCGCTTTCTCGTCGGAAGGAAACACCGTCTCTGCTTGCCAGGCCGTAGACGGTGGGGCTGCCGTTCTTTTCATTGCATTCGCTTTGTTCTTCGTCTCGCATCCCTACTCGCGTGCGATCTTTCTGAACAAGGAGCTTTTGGCTTTTTCAGACAAGGTGCAGCATGGTGCTGCCGCAGTCGAGCCCGTGTGATCTGACCGGCAGGCATCAACCCGGCCTCAAAAAGTATGACAATAACCAAAAAAAAGTATGATTGGAGTTGTCCCTTTCGCGTCTTCAATTTAACTCAAAACGCAGCCAATTACACTTTCACATGAGGCTCGTTAGCGCTGATCGCATTCAATCGCCCCGCGCATTTTTGTTTACAATCGCCCCGCGCATTTTCGTTTCTTGGGGGAAAAATAGAAATCTTCACTAACATCCACATCCGGCCATAAGCCAGCATCACTACCTCTCTCGACGTCCTAGCTCTCAAGTCTTTTTATCCAGCACGTAGCGCTCGGGGGCTTCCCCCTTGGCTTGGAGCACAGCCGAAGTCACATTCGTTCGTGGCTTGTTGACGCGCATCATCTCGTCAATGTCACGCTGTGTGTAAAAGTGTGGAGCAATCTCAAGCAGCCATTCCGGCTTAATTACGAGTATCTGTCGCATGTATTCGCGCTTCGTGCGCTGTAGCTGGTGGTAGACAACGAGCCTTGGAAGTGGGTCTCGCTTGTGCAGACTGCTCGATGGGTGAACGTGAACACTGAGCTGATCCTTGACCGTCTTGAACGAGCCATCCTTCTGCAACTTTGCCGAGTGAAAAAAGTAGCCCGAGGTGATTGCCTTGCGCACTAGCTCCGAATCAGAGTCCGAAGAGCGCTCGAGCTCGATTCGATCGCACAGATCGGCCAACTGGTCGCGGACATCGCGTGCTCGTCGCATGCTACGTACTTGCACGAAATTCTCATAGCACCAACCTGCGCTATAGTTGGCCGCTGCCCACTGATCATAGACCGCTTTTAGCACCATGTGGTCTCCCCAAGCCCCATCACCCTGAGCAAAGGTTTTGCGAGCCGTGTCAGCATGTACGGCTTTGTCTGGAGGCCGATAAAAAACGGACGCGTTGACGTCGAGCATGGCCGCCACGGTGAGCGCCTCCTCCACACATCCATATCGCTCCGCTGCGAGGAGCATTTTCGAGAGCATAGGGTCTGCTGGGAACTCGGCCATGCGACGACCGACCTTGGTCAGCTCTCCCTTGTCCGTGAGAGCGCCAAGGGCGTAAAGCTGCTGCAGACAGCGAATAAGCGCTTCCGGAGGGGGAGGGTCCATAAAGTCAAAACCCACAAGGTCGTGAATACCCAGGCTCTTGAGCATCAGCACCACCGATGCGAGGTTGCTCCTTTGAATCTCAGGCTGCGTCGTTTCCTCGAGTTCGTGCTTAAAGGACCACTCCGTGTACAGGCGGAAACATTTGCCCGGCGCTGTGCGTCCAGCGCGCCCGGCACGCTGCTGTGCTCCGGCCTGCGAAATTGGCGTAACCATGAGCGAGTCCATCCCCGAGCGCGCGTCGTAGCTCGTCTGCTTGCAGAATCCAGTGTCAATGACATAACAAATTCCGTCGATCGTGAGTGAGGTCTCTGCAATGTTGGTGGCCAAAACGACCTTGCGCGCTCCGGAAGGCGCCGGCACAAAGACTTTGGCTTGCTCTTCGCTCGGCAGCGAAGCGTAAATAGGGCACACAATGAGCTCTTTGATTCGACTTCCCAGGCCACGCGTGCGCTGCACGAGCATCTCGCGCGCTGCCTCAATCTCCTCCTGTCCCGTCAGGAAAATAAGAATGTCACCCGGCGTCGGCTCGCTAATGTGGATTTGCAGCGTTGTCACCACTGCTGCGTCCAGATAATCGGCCTCCGGAGCCTTGGTATGCATGATGTCAACGGGATACCTGCGCCCAGGTATGTTGAAGATGGGCGCATTGTCAAAGTAAGCCGCAAATTTTTGCGCGTCAAGCGTGGCACTCGCCACAATGATTCGCAGATCCTTGCGGTGCCTTGCAATATCCTTGATCAGCCCAAAGAGAATGTCGGTATTGAGACCTCGCTCGTGCGCCTCGTCAATCATCATTGCGCTGTAATCGCCCAAGTCTGGCGACGTCATGAACTCTCTCAAAAGCATACCATCAGTCATGTACTTGATGAGCGTGCCCTCTGACGTATTATCTTCAAAGCGGATCGAGTAACCCACCTCGCGCCCCAGCTTGACGTTCATTTCTTGTGCTACGCGCGCGGCCACGCTCATTGCAGCGACGCGACGCGGCTGTGTGCACCCAATCTTGCCGAGGGCAGAATATCCGGCTTCGTGAATGTACTGCGGAATCTGTGTGGTTTTACCTGAACCTGTCTCGCCCACGACAATTAGAATCTGATGGTCTTTGATGGCCCGCAATAGCTCGTCGCGAAATGGAAACACAGGAAGGGCGGCGCGTATTTCGGCCATGGTAGGCGTTTGCTTAGGGTTTTCAGCGGCATCCTTTTTACCAGCAGAGACTTGAACAAAAGACGAAGACGACGCCGAAGAAGCCTCCGATGCAGATGAGCCCGAAGACGATGATCTATTTCGTCTGCGCGCGTGCTTCCCCCCCTTTCCCCTCTTGGAACGCTTCTCGCTGGCAGCTTGCTCGCGCTTAGTGCCCTTGAGGCTTTTGCCAGAGACAAAGTCGACCCCGCCAGCGAGAAGAACATCGTACGGATCTTCGTAGGGCCCGCCAATGGCCGCTACGCCGTACTTTCCCTGTGATGCGGCGAGTTTGGTTTGCTGTTCTTCCCAAACCTCTTGATCAGTCTTCATTCGGCCTTCGTCCTCGTACCGCTGCGTCAAGAGCGCCTCACGCTTCTTGGCATCGACACGGCCGCGGTCGTCCTCGTACGCATCGGGAAGCTTGTACAATTGGTCCTGTGTTTTGCGTTCAATGTCCTTGCGGCTCTCAATTAAATTCTTCAGCTCTTTGCGGACTTCAAGATCGCGCTTTTCTTTTTCCGTCATCTCTTGGCCCTGGAACAGGTCCTCTTCGTCCTGAATGCTTGCCTGTAAAAGCTTGAGCTCGCGTTCCTCGCGTTTTTTCAGGTATGCAAAACGCGATTCATCCCGAAGTTCCTCGATCGTGAACTCGTTACGCAATCGTTCTCCCTCGTCACGAATCTGGCGCAATTTCAGCTCGTGTTTTTCGCGCTCCTTTTGTGCAGCGCGCTGCTTCATGCGTTCTCCTTCTTCCTTGCCATCCTCGCCAGTGCCTACAAATTCCTGGAACTCTCGAAGTTTGCGCTGGTGCTCCGTCTCATTGTTTTGGTCGTCTTCACCATCATTGTTGCCAGTTCCCCCTTTCCCATTCTCGTTTTTGATGTCGTCGTCGTCGTCGTCGTTTCCATTTACGTCGACATTATTGTCGTTGTCAACGTCCTCGTCCTCGTCCTCGTCCTGGTCCTGGCCAGGAATGACAACAGGCAGATCTTCCTCCAGAAAGCCGTCGGCGGAGGGAGCGTGATTGTGCTCCTGCCGCGCACGCTTGCGCTCTCTCTTACGGTCCTCTCGCGAACGGTCTTCTTTGCCGTCGCGAAGCTCGTCTTTGTCCTTGCGTTTGCTTTTTTTGCTGCGCTTATGTTTCTTTTCCTTGTCGCGATGGTGTTTGCGTCTTCGTTCTTTGGTGTCACCCGCCTTGAATCCGGCTGAAAGATCAATACCAACGAGGTCATACTTTCGAGATGTTGCATCGGAGCTTCCAGCCGGTGCTTGCGCTGACAAGGATGAAGACGAAGTCGACGAGGTGCCAGCGGGTGCTGATGATTTCACTCTCGCCATGACCTCCCTCGCGAATTGACGCGTTCGTTCATCTCGGGGAAAATCATATTCGTGCAGTCTGCTCACCACATCGGATTCGGACTTGGCAGACTTGCCGAGAGCAATGACATAGTCCACCGCCGAGCTCTCGCTAAAACCCACGAGCTCGTGCAACTTGTCGCTCGTCCATTGGCGCTCGGCCTCTGATGCTCGCTTCATCTCTCCTCTTTGCCGGAGCTGCGCACTCTGTCTGCGTAGCAGGAGCGAGCACGTCGCCTCCCTCTCCTTGCCTTGCCTTGCCTTGCCTCGCCTTGCCGCTCCGTTCCTCTCCTTCTTCGCCTCGCCTCGCTCGCGACCCGGCGACGAGTCGCGACCAAAGACTGAAAATTCGTCGTTTGGCACAGTGGCACCGTCAGTCAACTCAAAGATGGTTTCTCACAAGGTCGTCGTACTAACAGTATAAACTAGTTTGGACGTTGCCCGGAAGCTGCAGCCTGGGAAGATGATGAGGACATGAGACCCCACAACGACTGCACCGTGACCCCCTTGGGCATCGGCTGCACAGCAAGCCCAAGATGAGCGTTGTAAATCGGACGTAGACGGTCAGGTCTCGCGTCACTGGTTTTGCCCTCGTCGTCCATGGCATCGTCTTCGGTGCCTTCAGGTCCGCCTGCGAGGTAAGCTTCTGGCCCGCGAGGAGCTGCAGAAAAGGAAGCTGGAATGAAGTCGTCGACGTTTTCTTCAATACTGAGATCCTCTTCTGCCGCCTTTTCGACCGTGTTGAACGGATTTTGGGGCGCAGATTCTACAGTCACGCGGACGCCAAAGTCGGGCGACTTGAAAAAAATTGTATGAAGATTTGTGATTGTCTCCGCCGTGCGTGCGAGCCGCTCGCGAGGATCGATGCGGAACCCGAGCGTGTATCCGCCCCCGCTGGAGGCAGTCTCTACGACAAGGGCATCACCGAATCGCGAATCGTTGATGGCGACCTTGCTAATCTGAATGTAAGGAATGCTCACGTTAAAGTTGTTCGCAAGATCGGCGAACCAGACGATGCGAATGTTTGTCACTACAAAGGTGCCCAAACTGCCCTGCTCAGAGGAAAGGTTCCAGACGCCAGCAAGAGTTTGATAAATTTCCTCGCCAGGAAGAATCCGTAGTGATTTGTCCTTGACAATTGCGCCTCGCAAGCGCAACTCGCGATACAGAGACGTTGTTTCATAAGCTCTACGGTTGTTGTCAGTGATTTGTGCTTCTCCATAAATCAGGAAAAACAAGTGTCCGGGAGGCGTGCGACTTACTTGTACACTGCGAGGACGGTCGTGAAAAGTCGTGGACTCAAGTTGACAAGAGAGGTGAAAATGAATTCGAAGCGACAGCCGTCATGAGTACACGTGACAAAGAGGGCCCGCGTGGTACCACGAAGCTTAGAGGTTGCTTTCTTGATTCGTAGTTTCGTGATGTTCTTGAATCCGATACCTTTGACGCGCAAAGTGTGAAAGGAAAATGTCAGTCAGTTTTCAATCAATCAATCAATCAATCAATCAATCAATCAATCAAGCAAGCAGGCAGGCAAGCAATCCTGCGTGGATCGCACTCTTTTGGTCACGTACTGAGGTTAGTTCGCTTCGATTTGTGCGAAAGCCATTGCAAGCGCAGGTTCGTGACGACCAAGCTTCCGCGCATGCCATTGTTTCCCTTGGTATCTTCGACGGAATTGATCGAGTCGAGGACGCGTTCGCCCTTGCGCAGCTCAAATAATCGTCTTGGCACATCAAACTTGAGCTCGCGGTCCTGCCAAAGGCAGTTCTCCTCGAACTCAATGCCCATCTGCACGCCCGTTCAGCGTCTTAGACTGATCAAAATGCGTTTTGCTCAATATCTATCAGCGCTCTTATCGACCTCGCGTCCAAAGTCGCGAGCGTGAGCTGCTCTGCGATCTCCCTCGAACGCTGCTTTGATGCGTCTCGCTCCGCGTCTGCCCAGAGTCCCTTGTCCCCATTTTCCCTCTTCTCCTGCGCGTGAGACCGTTGAAACCCTATGACCTTTTCCTCTCGGACTTTCCTCTTCTCGCCCCACTGTATTCGCCGAGTCGAAAGCGCCTCCCAGTGTTCCGTACCTCTCATCAACAAAGGGTTGCGCAGACTTCGCGCTACTTTCCCTATTGCGGCCCTGCCAGTGGACGCCGTTAGTGCGCGACCCAGTGGCGGGAGAATAAGAGGCGGCGCCAGTCGAGAATGGCAAGTGCGCGAAGCGGCATTTCCCACTTGCAAGAGCGCGTTTGCTCCACTTGCGGCGCGGCGTGTGGGCCAAGGCTTGGCAATGAAGATGATTGCCAAACCACCTGGAGCGGCGCACGCGGGCGCGAGCGGCGCGGCACGAGGCGGAGCGGCGCGGCGGCGCGCGGCCAGAAGCGGCGGCGGCGCGGGAAAGGCCCCCGGGCCACGGACTCGGTGGACGCGAGCTGGCACGGCTCGTCTTCTCCGGCTTGGCTCGACTCAAGCCGACTCGATACGACTCGGCCCGAGCCATCTCGACCCAAGTCGCGCCGCTTTTCACCCACGCGGACGACCGAACGGCCGGCCTTGCGCCCCTGCGGCACGGGCACGGACGCTGGCGCGCTGACGCGTAAAAGCGACGATCGATCCTACGCGCGCGCAAAGGCGGCTTCGCGAAGCGTGGATCAAAGGGAAAGTCGCGCGAGAGCGGCCCGTCCGCAGGCGTTGCGATATCGCTCTCGAGGCTCCCTTGTTCGGGGGCGGAAACTTTGCCTCGGGCGTGGAGGACGACGTCAAGACGCTCGTGCGCTCGCTTGACGTATAAGCCTTTTGGTCAAGGTCTTGCAATTTATTTCGCTAACGACGAGCGAGGGCAAGCGGTCGAGAATGCAGCAGAGCAGATATCCCGGAGGATCCGGGCCCAGCGGAAATGGGAGTGGGCCTCCCCCAGGACAGCAGCCGTCACAGCAGCAACAGCAGCAGCAGCAAGGAGGTATGATGTCGATGCACTCGCAAGACGGGGGCAGCAATGCGTATGGCCTGCAACGGGCTCTTTCAGGTTCGCATGACGGGCTCAATCTTGGCGGATCAAGTTCGATGTTGCTTGGGCGATCGAGCGGGCAGTTTGCAGGAAACACGAGCGGCAATGCGCCATTTGACATGTCTGATTTTCCTGCTCTCGCGCAGAACCGATCGGGTGCGGGTGGCATGCCTCCAAGTGAGCTCGCAAGTGGATCATATGCGATGCACATTGCGCAGCAGGAACGGACGCAGCATCAGCCAGACTTTGCGATGCAGAGCGAGGACTTCCCAGCGCTAGGCGGCGGCGGCGGTGGCGGCGCACCGGATGTTACGTCGAGCCCGAATTCCGGGCCAAGGCAATCTTCGTTGGGTGCAAACGGTGCGCGAGGCGTGCAACAACCTCAACAGTTTTTCCAACAGCAGCAACAGCAGCAGAATCAAGGTCAGTCGGTCTCGGGTGAGCCGCCAAGAGGAGCACCGACCGGGTTCCAAGCGCAGCAACAGGCAGCACCGGGCGCGGGAAAACGGTCGAACGGTGCACCACCAGGTGTTCTTGGTGGGTTTGACTCTGCTAGCATCAATGGATTTTCGTCGACAGGCGGCCCGCTGATGGGCGGGAGCGTCGGATCA
Organism: Aurantiochytrium sp. KH105; assembly: GCA_003116975.1. NCBI lineage: Eukaryota > Bigyra > Thraustochytrida > Thraustochytriidae > Aurantiochytrium > Aurantiochytrium sp. KH105. Next base: position 123,632 of record BGKB01000105.1, read on the forward strand.
ACGAGCGGCAACGGAAGCGCCAGCTCCAACGCCAGCAGTGGCGTTGCCCGTAGTGCAGGCAATGCCAGCGGCGCAGGTGGTAGCGTGGGCAGCTTGGGTTCGATTCCGGACCCTAGCAAAGCTGGTATTCCTCAGGCACCCGTGAAGAAAGCTCCCGGGCCTGGAAAAAAGCGCTTACCGCCCGAGCAGCACTTTGGGCTGCTCGGACTCTTGAGTGTTATCCGTACGGAGGACGCCGACCGAAACACACTGGCCTTGGGTACGGATCTGACAACGCTTGGGCTAAACCTGAACTCGTCAGAGTCGTTGCACACTAGCTTTTCATCACCATGGTCTGATCGACAGTCAACGCGAGACCCACCATTTAATCTTCCGGCGTGCTACAACAGTAGCAACAACAGCGCCGGGGCCACGGGTGGCTCCGGCGCCGCTGGGCAGGGGCGCAACACGCCGCGACATTTTGCAAAGTACGAGCTGGAGACCTTGTTTTATATCTTCTACGCGATGCCCAGGGATGTTGCTCAGGTACAGGCTGCGCAGGAGCTCTACAAGCGCAAGTGGCAGTTCCATGTGGAGCACAAGGTGTGGTTCCTGGACTCAAAGGAGATGGCACAGCCGCCTGCACACCAGCTCCCGCCAGGCGTACCGCAGTACATTTACTTTGACATCCAGGCCTGGGAACGCCGTCTATTCACCAACGCTTCTCTTGCGGGCGGGCTGGACGCCGGTTTCATGCCGAGCACCTCAGTCTTTGCAATTGGAAGTGCTCAGCAACAGCAGCAGCAGCAGCAGCAGCAGCCGTCATCAGGCGGCCCGCCAGGTACTCTCTCGGGTACGGCATCCTCGGCGGCGCAACCTGCAGCACAAGCTCAGTCTTGAGTCCTCTTTCGTCAGCTGTAAAATCACGAATGTCGAACGATCACGTTCAAGTTTGGGATCGCCAGACGTGCCATGCTATTGGAAATTGGCCCAGACATTCTGTCTGGATTCCTAATGCAGGTTTTATGGTGAACGAGCAGTAACGAAGCAAGCAAAAAGTAAAGGTGACCTTCCATTCATCCATTCATTCTCCAATCCTTGTTTTATTTTGTCCTTATTCCGAACTCGCGGAGTTCTCTTGGGGACCGCTAGGTGCCGCGCTTGGAATCATCGGTGGATTTGCAGGCGCATCGGAAGACGTTGATGTGGCGGGCATGGGAAAAGGAATTGGCCGTGTAGCGCCCTCCAGGGGCGCGACGAGGTCTGCAGACGTTAGATTGTTCTCGCCGTCTGGCTGCTGGTCTCCAGACCCCGTGCTCTTGATTTTAATTTGCTCCTGTGACTCCTTTTGAACTTCTGGCTTGAGCAAGCGAAGGCCTTCGAGGCGATTATCTTGGGAACGCGACGTGAGGATCACACAGTAATGAGCCTGCATCATGTGCCACTCTTCGAACTCGTCAAAAATTTCAATGCGCTCCGCATGTCGGACCTGGGAACGTGGAATGCACTTGTAGTAGACGTCGTTCATGTCAAAGACCTCAACTTGGGGCCATCCCATCGTCTCGAAGCGGCGTGTCTGCGCCTGGATATCAGGAAAGCTTTTAATGGCAAGTAAAGGACATCCGCGACTTTCAAAGTGACCAAGCATTGTGCGCCCAAAGGCATCATCGGGAAGAATCTGCTCATATGAGGTGAACGCGGCGTGCGGAAACTTGCCGAGCGCCCACCGCAGAAATTGCTCCGAGTCTCGCGGCTCCACATAGCACAAGACGCACTCAGAGATAAAGAGTGTCGGAGCGCTTTTAGATGCATCGGGAGAGAGTGACAGACAAAACAATATAGTCCGAAAGATGCGGAAACGTTAGATGTCTCGGATCGCTCTCGATGCAGTGCGCAAAGGAAAAAGTAAGAAAGAAAAGGAGCAAGTTGGGCGGAAACTTACGAAAACTCAAAACCCTCGAGGCTGGAAAGCACCGTCTCAAAGAGCTCGGGCTGGCGCACGTCCGCACAGGTAAGAACGTAATTTTTGGATCGCAGCAGTCGAGCCGAGGGCGGGGAGGCCAGCGCGGCATCCACGTCCCCTGCGGTCACGCCAAGTGCTTCCTGAACGTGCTCATAGTGTCGAATGACGTCGAGCTTTTTAGCAACGACGCCCTCAAGGTCCATCTCAACATAAAGATCGGGCAAAAGGCCACGTTTTCGCAGGCGAAAGTACGTCGTGTCGCTACCAGCACCAAGGACAACAATTTGACGCTGGCCTGATGCTGTGGCCTCCATGAAGCGTTCAATAATCATGTCCATGGCAGCCACACGTGCAAAGTAGCCACGATTAATGAGCGGCGAGCGCCGGGTTTCCTTGCCAACAAAAATACGCATAAAGTCATCCTCGTAATACCCGAGCAGGCAAGCCGAAAGCTTGCTCACGGCGGCATCGTCGCTGCAGGCGTAAGAGCGAGTAGGTTAAAAGCAAGCAAGCAGGCAAGCGAGCAAGCAAGCGCAAGCGTGCGTTTCGTGTTGCGTCAGTCGTCAGAGCTTCGTCATTCTCGCACCTTTCGTTGGCAGCTCAAGTCAGAGCCGCTTGCGCGTATCCGCGCCGTGCGCTGCGCCGCGTCAGCAGACACTCACGAGGTCCCTTGCACACCGCCAAGCTCCATGCTTGCGTCCCGCCTTTCTGGTGACAATCAATCTTTCTCTCTCTACTGCCGCAGGGGCTGCGCCTATCTGGTATCCAATAAACCGGGTTTGTGTCTTTTTTTCGCCTTGTTTCGCCTTGTTTGAACAAACAACAAGCGATCTCGAGACCAACTTGAACTCGAGACCCGAAAAAGTGGAGTGAGCAGCGGCAAAGCGCCAACGCGACGCGCGGCTCGGCCACGACGACGGGGCCTCTCCGCAGCGCAGACCCAAGGGCAGCAGGCAGCAAGTCACGTCAAAGCAAGGCGAACGAGGCCAAGCCGCAGCAGGCAAGCTAGCAAGGCTTGGATAACAACTAGTTGACGTGGACAAGAAAGATGGTGCGTGCCGAGATGCGGTGGAGACTCGCACCCGCTGCAGTGCGAGAGAAAAGGAACTCGAGAGGCTAACGGGACGAGTATTATTTGGTGCGTGCCTGCACTTATGCGTGTGGTGCAATGCTTCGTCGCATGACGCCTGTCTTGTTGACGGACGGGAATAATGCCGTGCAATGATATTGTACTTTTACAGGCGAATGCATCGGAGAAAAAACGGGCGCAGCGGGCATCCGCTTATATTCGCTACTTGGCAATGGGACTCTCGATTGTGACGGGCATTCCGCTCGTTGTGCAAGCAGGAGTATTTTCCGAGCCTGAGGAATATTGGCTCTTGTACTTGGCATTGCAGACGCTGCTCTCCGTCGCTCTCTGCTACCGCATCGTGAGCATGGAGATCCAAGGCTACAGCAATGAGTACGTTTTCATCACGTGTCTTTTCTTTTCTGGCAGAAAAGACCAAAGGAAAGGACGCCCCGTTTTCGATCAAGATGCATTTTGAACAGCCAGAGAATCAACTGACTACTTTGAGCACCTCCGTCGTTACTTGTTGTGTTGGCGCGCAGATATTCGTTCGACCTTCTCATCCTCAACTGGATCGTGCAAGTTGGTTCCCTGTATTCGCCGCTCGTGTGGAAGCTCTTTTATCTGGTACGTTATTTCCGTTCCTTCTTGGCGATGCATTCGTTGTAGACTTGCATCGGCATGTGGTACGTATGACGTGGAAGGATTGCAGCAAAACTGACCTGTTTGATTTTTCAAACTTCTCAGATCCCCGCATTTGGGCTCTACAAGGCCGGTTCAATGCTTGCTTCCTACGTATTTACGCCTCAGGCTGGCGAGATTCCGGGCGGATCGTCCGCTGCGGCAGCCACGTCTACGTCTACCAGCTCGCGCAAGAGTCGCCAGACAGCACGCGGCAGCACGGTGACGCAGCGCTCTTGAGGAGCACTGCAACTAGCTAGACAAGTCGTTGAAGCCGTCAAGCTTTTATTTACAAGTTTTAGAACAGGGAAGAGTGACCGAGACAGATGCACGGTCGATTTGCTTCCGTTGCACGCACGACGCGGGGACGCGGTACACGACTTACTCTTGCTCGTAGAATTTCTGTCCCTTGACCCAACTCTTCATCGCTTTTTTTTTTTTTTTGATTTCCTACAGCTTTACGTGCTTTTTTTTTCCGCCCTTTAGTAACGATAATTCGGTCTCAGTGTCATGAGGGACAGAACATTGCAAAAAATCTTTTTATTTGCAAAAAAAACTTTTGATCACTCTTACTTCTGCCCTCACTGATGCGTTCTTTGCAAGCCTAGCCCACTGCCCACAGCCTCGGTGGAACTCCACTGGAATAGAAATTTGAAATTCGAAATGCGGAACTAACCATGGCTGTGGCAGGAGAGTTTCTACTTGGCGAAAAGGGATAGTTGACTTTGTTGATAATGTTGCCACTACAGTATTGAAGTGAGTTTTTTGAATTCGAATTCGAATTCGAATTCAAATTCGAATTTGAATTTGAATTTGAATTTGAATTTGAATTTGAATTTGAATTTTGAATCAAAGGCGAATCGAAAAAGAGACTCGCGCCGCGAACGGCGGCCCGCCCGTCCGCGCTCCACCCCCTGTCGATCGAGAGCCTCTCGAACCCGCGCCCGCGCGGCCGCTTACGCTAGTCGCGACTGCGCTCCTGCCCGGCCACTCTGCGCGCGGGCCGCGCCCCGCCGAGCTGCGCGACGAAGAAGGACCGAGCGAATTTGCGATCGCCGCTTCGCCCGCCTCGCCTCTCTCTCTGCTTGCTGCCCTCCCCCCCTCCTCTGCGCAGCCAGCCAGCCAGCCTGCCCGCCCTGCCAGCGCAGGCGCCGCTTGCGCCCGCGTCCCCGCCGCGCCGCGGAGACCGCGTCCGCTCCGCGCGCGAGGCGCCCGCCTTCCTCTCCTCGCCTTCTCGCGTCGCGGGCGCGCCGGGCGTGCTGCGCGGAGCGGCCGGTGACGGAGGCGAACGAGCACCGCCGCACCGCGTGCCTTTCATCCGTGCCCTTTTTTCTTCCCTTTTTCTTTCCTTTTCACCTCCTCCCGGCGACACCAGCTCGAGCGAGGCCAGGTTGGTTCTATCTAGATCAGGTCAGACTGACGGCCTTGCCCTCGGCGGTGGCGGCGTGATTGCCGCTGCCGCCACTCCCGTTTAGTTAGAGAGAGAACGCAAGAGCGAGCGAGCGAGAGAGAGAGAGAAAGAGAACCAGGCAAGTGGAGCAGGCCGCGCACAGAACGACGAACAATGACAGCATCTTCACGAAAAAGGGACGAGGACTCCGTCCTTGACCAAAGAAGCGTCACGCTTGCCCCAAGTCTTGTCAGTGCCATCGAACAGGCTCTCGAGCAGTCCATGCGCCGCGGCAATTCTGTATTTCCAATGCCGGCATCTTCTTCCTCATCTTCTTCTTCGTCTTCGTCTTATATGTCGCATCCTACGCCATCATCATCGTTAACAACGACTACAGCGGTTCCTCCATCCATACTGACATCGTCAATGCAACCTTCTGGACATGAGAACGGGGCGTCCGCGGCAGCTGCAGGAGGGAGAACCACCAAAAATGGCGCAAGGTCTTCTTCAGCCATGTCGTCAGTTTCGTCATTTTCGTCTTCTACTTCGGTCTCAAGTCCAAACGCTGGCTCGCCCATGGGCCGTAAAACGAAGGCCCCAACACAGAAGATTGATTCGCATCAAAATCCAAAACGGCCCCGGTACACGTCATCTATAGCCTCTGCAGCCTCGAAACCCGCTGCAAAGGGTGGGTCAAGGGAAAACAGCGGGCAAGCAAGTCAGAGCCAGGATGAAATGTACGAAAATCCTGAGCAGGTGGTGCAGCTCTTATCTTCCAATATGATGCTCTCGAACATGAAAGGGTCTTGTAGCGAAAGCGTGGGGACGCGGCCCATTAATACTCACAAAGCTCTGGAATCCGGAGCGCGACGCACGTTTCCGGCATTGTCTCAAACGCAGTCGGTGCTTAATGCACAGATCTTTGCGACGTTGCAGCGATTGGGTAAAATGGCAGCTCATTTCACCATTGTGAACACCTCATTAAAAACTGAGCGAAATGATGCGAAGGTGCGAGAAGCTCTCGAGGGCATTCATGAAGAGATGAACCTTATCCAGATCTCCCTCAAAGATGATCTCAAGAGACTCAGTGATCTAAAAGAGACTCTTGCCAACGAGCACTTCCATCAGGCATTAAACGAGCACTTTCATCAAGAGTTTGACGATGAACTCGTCGCTAGAACCGCACTTCTTGAGATGGGAACGCGCACCGAATCGCCGACAGCGACCATTCAGTCACCGACAAATCCTAGAGCCATCGGCGTCCTTGAGGGAGGATCGATGGGAACGCAGCGAGTACCTTCCTTTTCCTCCTCGTCCTCATCGTCGTCTTCGTCTTCCTCCTTGCCCTCCTCGTCAATGTCATCATCGTCATCGTCTATGCTTGGTCAACGACCAGGCGCTTCTCCTTTACCAGAAAGCCACGTATCATCGTCGTTGCGCAGAGTTGACACCGGAGAGTTGTCCGCTCGCTTTCAACACCACATTTCGACGACATCTGGAGTTCCCCCGCAGGTCGCCCGAGCAGCCGCAGCATCGGCTGCCTCGGCCGTCTTGCGCGCCCAAAACGCAGTTTCTTCTGCGTCGAAAAATGCGGCCTCCACGCCGAACAAAAGTGTAGTTTCTTCAAAGACCCAAAGTGCAGAATTTTCCAGGGCTGAGGATGAGACCGGGGTAGGGTCTCGAGCTGAGCCCTTGGATGCGATGCACGGGAACAACAAGCGCACGACATCTATCAGTACCGTTGCAAGTAAAGGCGACGTGAGCAAAAAGGAGAGTGAAAGTGAGGCCACAACGAAAAGCAACGATGAGGTCAAGTCGCCCTCCATAATCACAGGAGGTCGAAGCGGTCAGGATGGACTCCCGGTCTTTCAACCGTCGCCCCCTGGCTTCGTGCGGGACAATCGCGGCACTCTGGTCCCTGCAGGCTACACTGGATACCTGCGCAAGCCCAAGAATGCTGGCGGAGCATCCAACGTGGGCCTTGACTCGAAAACGATAAAGCGAGAGGCGTTCAAGTTGCTTAATGCCAAGCCTGCACCTGTGCACAAATCCACTCTCTTCTGCTCCTGCCGCAAGTCAAAGTGCCTCAAACTCTATTGCGACTGTTTTGCAGCAAGCATGATGTGCAGTGGGTCCTGTACGTGCTTTGAGTGCCGAAATTCGCCTCAATTCTCGCGTGAAAGGCTCGTGGCTCTCGAGAACATTCTCAAGCGTAAGCCATATGCCTTTCATGTGCAGGGGCGCACGTATTCTACGACGGAAAGCGCGCGAAAGCTCGAAGTGGGTTGCAATTGCCGTCGCACGCTCTGTCTGAAAAAGTACTGCATTTGCTTCTCCAACGGTGATTACTGCAAGACGTCGTGCCGCTGCCTTCAGTGCGGCAACAAGCTATCGAACCCCAAGGCCATGGAAAATTTCATGGTGAAAAAGGGAATTTCTCGTCACGACGCGGCTGACAAGCCCTTACTCGAATATTATTCTTCACAGAGCGCAAATGGCGTAAAAAGGACTGACACGGATGAAGGTCAGCAGCAAAATTCATCTTCTCAGGGCGACGCCACTTCTGCCGTGGCTCCTCACGCAGAGCCTGTGCGCAAGACATAAGGACGCATTGGGTGTGAACGGACGACGCAGGCTTGCAAATTGCCTCGACGATGGCGATGACAACACCAGCAAAAGTGAATAGAAACCTTACAAAGTGAACAAACAGGGCGGCAAACAGGGCGGGTAGGCGGGGGGCGATGATCTGTTGCAATATTAGAGGCTAAAGGCCAGTCTAAAAGAACATAGCCCAGCCCAGCCCAGCCCAGCCCAGCCCAGCTTAGCTTAGGTTGGCCGGCCAGTTTCCGTCCTCGCCGACCTAGCGTGCTCCATTTTTTGTTTGTTTGTACATACATAATTTTTTTTTATAAGAAACAACGCCTCGGCGCTTATGTTTTTCACAGGACCTCTTGGGCCACCTTCTCAATCCGAGCCTTGGCGCCTGCGCGAGTCGCCACGTGATGAATGACGCCCCCAGGCGCCGTTCTCCAGTGACTGTAGGCCTACAGGCCTAATAAAACGTATACTACCACCAGTAATACGCCCCTATCAGCTAGCCGTCGGAGGGCGAGTCCGCGCGCGCCTTCGCAAGGCGAGTCCCGAATCCGCGCCGCGCGTGCGAGGCTCGAGTGCTCGCAGCGCAGCAGTACTACTCGCGGGCCCGGCCCGGCGCCAGCGCGGCGAGCGGGCGTGGCGCGGACGCCGCGCCGTCCTCCCCTCGCCCCGGCCGCTCTCCCCGCGCGCCCGGCGCGACGAACAGCCGGCCGGCCGGACGGAGCTGTAGGCTGCAGCAAGAAGCGGGAAGAGGGAGCCGCCATGGGCGGAGCAGGCGGCGACGAAGAGCCCAGGCCGCGGGCCGCGACCTCCGCCGAGCACCGGAGCAAGTCGGCCGCGCGCAGGCTCGCGGGCGCGGCGCGCAGCCGGAGGCTCTCGGCCAGGGCGTCTCGCGGCATCTTGGGCGGCGAGGGCAGCACCTTCCGCGCCTTGGCAAGGAGGCACAAAGGCCGCCCGGTCGGAAACGAGGACGGCGACGACAAGAAGGACCGCGACGGCGACGAGGAGGACGTCGACCAGGAGCTCGGGGACCAAACCAGCGTCAGGAAATCGGCGCGGGCGTCGCGAAAGAGCACGTGGAGGAATCGTATATCTGGACGCGGGTCACGCCCCGCATCCACCATGGAGGAGCAGCAGCAGCAGCAGCAGCAGGAGCCTCCTGACGACGGCGACGACAAGTCGACGATCGACGAGGATGAGGAGGACGCCTCCTCGGCGTCAACGGCAATAGAGAGTCGAGGGAGCAGTCATGCGCGTCGCTCGCGCTTCTCTCTTACACGTGGAGGGCAACTGACGCGTACGAATGCACGCATGTCGCTGCGCCAAGACGGCAAAGCTGCTCTGCAAGTGCTTGCTCGTGTCAGCAAGCGTGTGCGAGACTCGGCTGTTCAGAAACTCGAAAGACGGCGCACAACGGACCCCAATGCCAGCAACAAGAGAACCAGCAGCAATGGAAAGAGCGCCCGCGGTGCTTTGCGCTCTGCTTTCGGAGCCGAAGACGACGAAGAAACTTGCTGTCTTCCAGGTTCTTCTCCCACCTCGATTCTGGCATGGGGGGACAATAGCGCGGGTCAACTCATGTTTGAAGGAGGCCGCCATGCAGAAGTGAGTGGATGGGAAGCAACAGCGTGTGCCTCTGCTCTTGATTCGGCCACGATCGTCTGCGTGGGCACTTCCGGTGCGCACACGGTAGCCGTCACGTCTGATGGCTCTCTTGTCGGGGCAGGAGATAACAGCGAGGGCCAGCTCGACCCGAGTTTGGGCCCAGAAGCCTTTCTGGAGGACCCGCTGCCCATCGTTGATGCTTTTCTCCACAAGCAGCACATCGTGCAAGCCGCATGCGGCGACGCCCACACCGCCGTACTGACATCGAGCGGTCGCGTGGCAACCTGGGGCAACAATGAGTCCGGTCAGCTTGGACACTCGCGCGATCGCGACATTTACAACGTGGCGCCGCGCCTTGTCGAGCGCATGCGAGAGATTGTCATTCAGGTCGCATGCACGGGGAGCTCCACGCTACTCCTCAGTGAACGCGGACGGGTTTTCTCTTTTGGCCGCAATGTGGATGGTATTCTCGGTCTGGGTGATGAGGAGAACCGCGCCTCGCCCAAGATGGTCCGTGGCGCGCTCGACGGAAATCCGGTCGTGCAGCTTGCGACGGGCGATAACCACGTTTGCGCCGTTTCCGTCACGGGGCGCGTTTACGCTTGGGGTAGCAACTCCCAGGGACAACTTGGACTTGCGCGAAAAAACGCCCCGCAGCGCGCTCTTGAGCCGTCCCGTGTTGTTCTCTCTCGCGCCGTGTCCAAGGTCGCGTGCGGCGCAGAGCACTCCGTCTTTCTCACCGCGTGCGGGGGCATCTATGTGTGCGGGCGCGCAGAGGAGGGCCAGCTCGGTTTTGCGCCTCAAAAGAAACTGCGCCGCTTCGTTACTCCCCCGCGACGACTCGAAGCCTTGGCAGACCTTGATGTCGCGCCACTGCAGATCGCCGCGTCGCACCATACAACCTTTCTCCTTTTGGAAGATGGCGTCGTTCTCATGGCTGGCACTCTTGCACTGTCGGAGGCTTGGGCATCTCGCGCCGACGATGCGTCGAGCGCAGATACCGAAGATATCGGCAATGACCATCGCCGCAGCCGCCGCGGCCGTCCGGGTACGATTGCCGTGGATGCCAACTTGCATCGCCACGGGTCTTCCTCCGAGGAGAACAGTGAACTCACAGTGTCTGACGAGGATGAGTCCCCGCGCATATTGTCTTCACAAAATCACGTGGAATTTGGCGGATTCACGCAGGTATTGGACGCATCAGCAAACGTTATCTCGGTGATGGGAAGCGGCGGTGCAATCTTTGCCATCCAGTCTGAGCGACACATAAGCGCGCGGCGGGACGTGCTTGCGCGTGGCTGGCCCCGCGCCAAAGTGACGGCGCTGAGTGGTGAGGATGTGCAGTTACAGGCCAAGGAAATTCTGGGCCGCTTCGACAAGCTGGGGCGCAAGTCCTCGCGCACTTTTCGAAGTCATGTGAATATGCCTCTTTTTGATATGTGTACTCTCAACGCGAGCTTTCTCTCGGGCAAGTATTCGTCAGAACACCGATCGAGCCCGGACAAGTTTGACGAGAAGCGCAACTCATGCATTGATTTCGAGCCGATGCTGCACGGGATGGAGGAGCTTTCCGCTGCTTTTGAGGCGAGTATGGGCCCTGACGATTCTGTCAAGTATTTGCGTGAACGAGTTGCGCCGATCATCGGCCAATTGGATGAGGCTGCGCCGCATCTCACGGAGCCCGACCAGCTTCGACTCTTTCTTGTGCTGCTCATGTCGCCTCTGATGCGAAATGTACCAAAGGAGTACGATTTGCTTGTGGGTGTCTTTAAGCGTCTGCCATCTCGATCGCGGGATGTTTTGCTCTCGTGGATCAAGTATGACATCACATCAGACATTCTGGCGACTTACCTCGTTGACCCTCTGGTGGCACTCTTTGATCAAGCGGTATCTTTTTTGCGAGATCTCGAACACACTAAGGACGTGTGTGCTTTGCTACGCCATCTCCACCGTATCAATCAGGGCCGTTCGCGCGGGAACTCTGCCATGGCGCGAATCGACCACCGGCGTTTCTACTCAACGAAGTTTCGCGAGATGGAGATGGACGAGCTTGCCAAGAACTTTCGTGAGTGGCGCTCCATTTTGGACGCCCGTCAAGTGGCGCGCGAGACCGAAGCGGCGTTTGGCGCCCCGATCAGCAACGCGCCAGGGCGCCTGCACGAATTCACGATCTTTGATTTTCCCTTTTTATTGAATGCCGGAGACAAGCGACGCGTCTTGCACTTCGAAGACCAGAGCTCGCAGTTTCGCAACGTGTTGATGAGTCGGCTGTTCAGCAACGAACCCTTTTATACCCTTTCTGTGCGCCGCTCGCACCTTTTGGAGGACACCATGGCGCGTATTGGGAGCTCGAAGGGGGGATCGACGGACTTTCGGAAGCCATTAAAAGTCAAATTTGAGGGTGAACAGGGCCTCGACGCCGGCGGCGTGCGCAAAGAGTTCTTCCAACTTTTGTCTGCACAGCTGTTCCAGCCAGACTGCGGACTTTTTCGCCGCAACGGTGATACCAATACGCTCTGGTTCAACGTTTTCGATGAGGACATGGCGGACTCAAATCAGCCGTACGTTCTGGTTGGCATTCTCATTGGTCTTGCCATCTACAACTCGACCCTTCTTGACGTTCAGTTCCCGCTCTTGTTTTGGCGAACTCTGCTCGGAAAAGTGCCCGAGGAGCCGACGATTGAGCATCTCGAGGAGCTCGACAGCCAGTATGCAAGAAACGTGCAGGCGATGCTCGACTACGACGAGGACGACTTTGAGGACGTTTTCATGCAATCCTTTGAGGTCTCGGTGGACCTCTTTGGCGAGAAAAGACAAGTCGAGCTCGTCCCTGGGGGTTCTGACCTCGTTGTCACGCGCGAAAACCGCCATGAATATGTTAAGGCGCTGTGCAAGTATCTCGTCATTGATAGCATTGGATCCAATGCGCGGGATATGCTGGAGGGTTTCCACCGGGTCATCCCGGAGGACTCTCGCTCTCTGCAGCTTTTTGAGCCTGACGAGCTCGAACTTGCCGTCTGCGGTATGCTCGAGCTCGACTTTGACGAACTACACCGCATCGCACAGTACGAGGGCGGCTACAATGAGGATCACGAGACTATTAAGCGTTTCTGGCGCATCGTGGGCTCCTTTTCGTACGAAGAAAAGCAAACCTTTCTCCGCTTTACCACTGGTTCGCCAAAGTCTCCCGTTGGCGGGCTCTCGGCACTGGGCAATTTCACGGTGCAGCGGGCCGGCCCGGACACGGACAAGATGCCCACCTCTTACACGTGCTTCAATACCATCATGCTTCCTGAGTACGCCTCCGAGTCCAAGATGCGTGAGCGTCTGATGCTCGCCTTGGAGCACTCGATCGGTTTCGGTCTCGAGTAGACGTTCATGACGACTTTTCCCCACTGCGCGTGATTCTGTCCAGAGCTGGGTGGCCTTGGCGCACTCTTCTTGTTTTTATTACTCTTCTCCTTCTCTTCCTCCCTCTTCTTCTGTTTGAATCATGTTCTTCTTTGTTATGATCCTCTACACCTACTCTTCCCTTCTTTTGTGCATCGCTTTCGTGTTTGTCGTCGCCATTCTCAGCGATGCGGGCCACCAGCTGCAGCTTGCACCATGCCCGACTTGCATTCGACTGCCCGATTTGCATCTGGCGCAGCAGCAGCTGCAGCTTGGCTTGTGAAGGCCTGCCAGAAGAACTTCCCTGCTTCCCCCTTCCTTTATTCCTTCCTGGCCTGCCGTGCATAGCAGCGCAGAGAAGAGGGCAAAAGAGCGCCGGAGAAAGCGCGACGAGAGAGGAGAGGAGAGGAGATCGATGCCGCGGAGGTCCAAACGTAAACGCGACGAAGGACGCGACGCGTGAGCGTCCCGACGGGCCGCGAGCAGGGCGACGAGAAGGGGCGCCGCTGCGGCGGAACGTGGCTGTGCGCAGCGCAGCGTCTGGGCGTTCGACGACCCTGGTGTCGAAGAAGTGAGGCAGACTCGGAGCAGCGAGTACCAGCCTCGACGAGATGGCGGCAGCAGGTCTCGCCGTGCTGAGTCTTGCCGGCGTAGCGTTCTGCTTCGCGTGGGCCTGGCGCAAGGTGCGCTTTTATGCACGCGAAGACACCCCCTTTCCGTACATTCTGCTCGTCGGCGGCGTGTGGTGGCTTGGCGTCGTGGCGGTAGGTGTGCTTCTGCCAATGGATGTCGCCACGGCGGGGTCGAGCTCGTCGAAGGCAATGCTCGCGCTCTGGAAGACCAACTACTGGGTGACTTTTATTTGCTGCTGGGTAATTTGCCCAATCGCTTCTGCGTATTGGACCTCTGGCGCTTTCACTTGGAAGCGGAGACTACGCTCGGCGCTCCTTTCGAACCTCAAGTTTTATGCGCGTGTTCTTGTCGTGCTGGCGCTCATTTTCGCGCTCGTGCTGATGCACCAAGGTTTTCAATTTTCCAAGGTGACTGGCTTTCTCATTGCCGCCGCAAATGCCTACGGTCTCTTTCTCGTCGTGGTCATGCTCGGCTACGGCCTGGTGGAAATGCCCCGGGAAATTTGGGAAAAGACTTGCCCCCGACGAATGCTCGACTACCATTATTGCTCTGCGCCTCAAACCGAAGAAGCCCTCATGGACGCGCAGGCTGATCTTCTCGATGTGCTCGATGCCGTGGAGCGCTTCGAGTGCCCGCAGGATCTCATGTTGCAGGCTCATTATGATGAGGTGCGTTCCAAGGCCAAAAATGCGCGAGAGACCTGTCTCGATGAGCGCACGTCAATGTCTCATAGGACGCGAAGGACCTCTGTTGATAGTACAGGCGGGCGTGGGTCCATGTCGGCCCTTGAGCACTTGCACTCGAGGCTCAAGAATGCCATTATCAAAGCGGAGCGAGCCAAGTTTCAATGGCAGTCTCTGCTTGACGTTACGGAGCAGCTCGAGGCTGAAGTCAAGCTGCTCGAGACACCGGCAAGCTCTCTCTACCAGCGCCTCGATGGCGGTGGTCTGGATGCTAGCATCGAAGAAGCGCAGGGGGGCATTGACGCGAGCGGGCTTGACGTCGACGAGACTGGAGCATCCTCACGGGGTCTCTCGCGTCGTCTCACCCTCTATTACAAGGCTCTCAAGGCCCTCTACGCGGTCATGGTCCTGCTCTCTGTGATTCTCATTTGGAATGAGTGCGCGTCGGCCATCTCCAGCGAGGCGTCCGTTTTTGGTCTTATGGTCCGTTTTGCCGGAAACTTTTTCACGCGCTGGCTGTGCTGCGTACTTCCATTATCGTACATTGCTGCCTGCGTGTACGTTGCTCTTTTCAAGTTCAAGCTTCTCGACCAACTGACACTGTACGGCAACCGGCAAACGGATGTTTCGAACTTGCTCTTCAACGCATCGTATGTGGGTCGCGTACAATTTTCCCTGGGCGTTAACTACACAACACAGCTCGTGACAGAGGACAGACAGTCGCTTGCGTTTTACTCTCTGATTGGGGACATGGATGTTGTTCCTTTTCTGGGCAGCGCTTTCAATTTTTATCTCCCGGTGCTCATTTTGTTGCTTTCGGCATGTACATACTTTCGTGTTTTTGATCGCCTTCTCAACGTGGTGGGCATTGAGACACACACGGAACCGGGCGAGGGTGGGCAGAGCCAGGATCTCGTTGCGCAAGGCCAGCAGCTCGTCGCGCGCCATCGGGCGCGACTCGAGCGGCGCAGAGGCCGCGACGCAGAGGCCGCGGAGGAGCGATCCTTTTCGCTGCGCCAGTTCTGATGCGCACGCAAGCTCCCCTATCTTCTTCTTTCCTTTTACGAAACAAAGATCATGTTATCCTCGCATGCTGCGGGGCGGGGAGAGACGCTGCCTGTCTCGTCACCCTTCGTGATACATTCACCGACGATAGATTCATTTTTAATAACTTTGTTTTTGGGGTGTGTGCATGTATGTATTACTCTTCGAGGTTTTACCTGACCTCGGTGGCTTGCTGCACAAAGTCTTTGGCCTGAACACAGAGCTCAGCGTCCTCTGGGACTGTGTTATCCTCGAGAAAGCTTTGCACGGTGCTGCAAGCATCAGCCACGCGGCTCTTGGCGTCGGCAAGCATGGCCTTTGATTCGTCAAGAGCGTCCGAAATCTGGCGGTACCTGTCGTGCTCGGTGCCCATACTCTCAAGCTGTGCCTCGGTCTTTTGAACCTCCTCGGAGTACATGTTGTGCTCCTTGATGGCGCGCTTCAACACGCCGACCTTGACCCTGAGCTGCTGCTCCAACGCCTTGTCCATGATTCCAGAAAACCGAAAGTTGATCTGAAGCGAGCACGCGAGCAGCAACGCCGCGACACCCCCTTTCTTCGCAGGCCAAGCACGCTTCGTGCCGTCTTCGGCCAACGCGAGGGAGCGAGCGATGGAGCGAGCGAGCGAGCGAGCTCCTCAGCAATGCGGGCCCGGACGTTAGCGCCTGCTCGGCTTGCTTGTTTGCTACGCTGCTTTTCTCCCCTTCAGTGTCTGACTGACTGTCCACTCGCGAACGTTATAAGTCTCCGGGCCCGAACTTGAACTTCGGTTCCTTCTCCGCGGCCGCGTCCGGCCAATTCTCAATCCTTGGCGCCCAAATCTTGCGCACGCGCTCTTCCCCTCGCGCCTCGCGCACTCGCGCTCGCGGGGCCGGCGTCGCGCGACTTCTCCGCGCGCGCGGGCGCCGCGCAGTCTTGGCGCGGGCCCAAACCCAGGCGCGCGCGACGCCCTGCGTGCCCCCTCCGGCGCGCCGGGCCCTCTCTTTCCATCCCGCCGGAACGCTCCTGGGAGGGGGCACGTAGCACATCCCGCCTCGCAGCGCGCCGTTCCCCGTCTCCACGGTACCGCCTGCGGTACTACATCGTGGGCCCGGTGGCGGTACATCATGTATAGTGCTGAAAGGCGAGAGCGCGAGAAGAGGAGGCCGAGCGGCAAAGCGCAATCGATCGATCGCGACAGACACGCAGACAGTCAGGCAGGCAGGCAGGCGGACGCACAGCCCGCCCGCCGACCGCCGCGCCCGAGCGAGGCCGGAAGCCAGGCGGCCCAGCCCGCGCCCGCCCGCGCCGACGCCGTCCGTCTCCGCGCGCAGGGCCGAGGCCGAGGTGATCGAGCGCGAAGAAAGCGCGGAAGCGGCTCCCAGAAGAAACAAGGCCACGTCACCGGGAGGGAGAGCGCGAGCGAGGCGCAGGCTCCGGCGGAGGCCGCGCGGAGGCACGCGGAGGAGGAGGAGCAGCAGCAGCAGCAGCAGCAGCAGCAGCAGCAAGCGAGAAGCGAAGTGAAGATGAAGATCACCGGCATCTCGATTCTCAAGTGGAAGGAGGACACGGCGGAGCCGGTGTTCCTCGCGTCGGCCACGGAGCTCTCGAGCTTTGGGTTCTTCCAGCGGGGGACCGCAGCGCAGTTTGTCAAGTTTATCTCGCGCACGCTCATCAAGCGCACGCCGGCAGGCAAACGCCAGACCGTGGAGCACGAAGGCAACAATGTTCACACGTACTTGAGGTCGGATGGCCTCGGCTGTGCCGTCGTGGCTGACGCTGAGTACCCGGAGCGCGTCGCCTTCACCATCATGTCCAAGCTCATCGAGCAGTTCCATTCGCAGTATGCGCAACAGTGGCCAACCGTGATGGAGGATGCCACACTCTCGTTCGAGCCTCTGGACCAGGCCATCATCGAGTACCAGGACCCGTCCAAGGCTGACAAGATTTCGAAAATTCAGAAAGATCTCGATGCGACGATGGAGGTCATGCACAAGACGATCGACTCGGTCTTGGAGCGACAGGTCAAGCTCGACAAACTTGTCGAGACAAGTGAGGATCTCAGCATGCAGTCCAAGGCCTTTTACACCACCGCAAAATCGCACAACCAGTGCTGCACGATTTGCTAAGTGGGTGATATGAGTTTTGCCCGCGGCAAGGTCTTTCCTTCCATGTTCATCCTTCGCTTCTTTTTCTGGGCTGCGAAATTTGCTCGTTTCTTCGTCTTCTTTTCCTTCTATTTCTACTAAGCGGCGAAGTTCTTTGTTTTCACACGTCACGGTCGGTCACGGTCACTAATTGATCACAAGGACAAACGAGATAAGCTGGTGAAAGTAAATGAAGGGGGGCAGCCACTCAGGCAGGCAGGCAGGCAGGCAGGCAGCATGCTCTTAAGCAAGCTAGCAAGGAGCGAGGAACTGGGTCGATTCAATCAAAGAGACGGAGTGGAGCAAGCCTCTCGAGCATCGAACCGTGGAGAATCGTATTCTGTTCCTCTCCTTTCCCCTCTTTTTTCTTTACTTCTCTTCTCATTCTCTTCTCTTCTTCTCTTCGTTTCATTTCGCCTCGTTTCGCCTCGTCTTCAAGTACACAATCGCCTCTCAGCTTCTATCGATCATAT
The DNA here is from genome assembly GCA_003116975.1 of Aurantiochytrium sp. KH105. Taxonomy (NCBI): domain Eukaryota; class Bigyra; order Thraustochytrida; family Thraustochytriidae; genus Aurantiochytrium; species Aurantiochytrium sp. KH105. Next base: position 141,263 of record BGKB01000105.1, read on the forward strand.
TTCATCGCTTTTTCCTAAGAAAAAGGCCTCGCGCCATTGTTTACAGAATTTGACACGTTTTTGCCTTCTGTTTCGCTAGTTCTTCGCGAAGTCGCTCATTTTCTGCACGCAACTCAGCCTCGTTGCCCGTTGCCCCGACACTCGTACCACCCCCGACCCCGGGAGGGGCTGCCGTCCCTGTCCCCCAGAGCTCAAGCTCAAGAGAGTTGGAACTGAGCCATGTTTGCAAGTCCTTGTTCAGGGGTGGTTCGCTGAGCTTGGTGAAATCGAAGTTGAGCTTTATTTCCGGGCCACGAACACCGCCGATGGGCTCGATAATAATAGGCCTTACTCCCTCAGCGCGCATTTTCTCAATGTCGGTGAGACACCGCAAGAACACGCCACCTTGAGCCGCAGCACCCGAAAGTCCATGCGCCTCGGTAATCTTCATCGTGATCTGCATCTTCTCGCCCTTGTGCTCGTCAAAGTTCACCGCCGCCCACTGCTCTTCCCCAGACTCGCCATCCTTGGGAACCACCCGCGTTGAGCTCTTTTGTTCAAAGTTGGCCACTGGCATGGCGCCCACGTAGCCGAGCTCGAGTTTGATGTGCAACTTGCCTATTTGTTGTCCCGAGAGATCCATGATGGGCGCGTCGTCCTCAACATTGAGCAACATCGACAATGGTTGCAAAAGTACTTCGCAAACCCCAAGAAGTGCTCCCGGGGGCTGTTTGACGTCTCCCATGATGGCTGGCCGGCTGGCTGGCTGGATGGATGGAAATAAAAATGTAGAAGGGGATATGCACAGACGGACAAATAGATGGCCTCGCTTTGGAACGTTATGTGTCGGTCTTGAACGATGCTCGTTCGAAAGAGCACAGTACAGACCACGGTCTTTGTTGTCCTTAAGCTTTCTTCGTTACAGCCGGCGACCTACTCCACGCACCCGCTTTCGCACTGTCCGAGTGTTGGCAATGCGGCGTTCGCGCGTCCTTCTGCGCAGTGACCAAGCGCGCAGCGAGTGAGACGAGTCGCCTGCCACAAGCTGCTCCTGCGCACGATCAGTCTCTGGGGAGATTGAATGCTTGCCCACGCTATGCCTCGGCACGCTCTTGCGTTCTCGCGCTCTTCGTGTCCACACCGTTTGTCCAGACCCATTTGTAATGCATGAAAGCAAGCATCCTCGCAGTTTTTTTCCGCTGTCCAGGTGAAAAGGCCGGCGAGCGGACGGGTGACGCTCAAAATTAAATGGCTCTCTCTCTCTCTCTCTGTGTCTCTCTCTCCCTCTCCTCATTGACAAACAATCATTTTGGACACAGTGCTGCTGTGAAAGTTCACAATTCGGACAACTTCGAAGAAAACCATGACAAAATTGAATCGTAACGGATCATTCCTTGTTTTGGCGACTAGCCTACTACAATAATTTCTTTTATATTTCCAGAGATTGCGATGCGAGCCCATGCGCAAGCGCGGCAAGATGCCAGCAAGCTAGCGACGGCGGCGACGTTTGAGTTTATCCTTGGGCGCAGAAGCGAGCGCTGCATCGGCCTTGCGAGAGACCCCAGAAAGAACTAGCTCGCGATCAGGGCCGGAGTTCGTCGACACGTATTTTGACGAGACGCCGGCGCCAAGGATGCGCTCTTCAAGTAAATTTGCCAGGCGTTTGCGAAGAGACGCGGCTTCATTGGCATTGCTGTGCTGGACGTCAAGCAAGTGATTCTCGCCGTTTTTAATGGCTTCGTCCAGCTCAATGTCTGCCTCCTTGGCACTCTGACGAAACCATTTGCGGCTATCGGCCTTTTCCTGGAGTTTGTTTTCCAAATATTGAATGCGGCGCGCCAGCGTGACGCGTTCGCGCATGCGAGACAAGGTGGCCATTCGTACGGGAAATTTGAGGATAGCACGATTGCCGAGCGCTCGCGTCAGCTCGCCAAAGACCGTGGCCTCCGAAGGGTCAACCAACGACAGACACACGCCCGAGCGCGCCGCACGTGCCGTACGGCCAGATCGATGCACAAAGGTGTCGAGGCGCTTGGGAAGCGCATAGTGCACGACGTGATCAATGCCAGGAATGTCGAGACCACGCGCAGCGACGTCGGTCGCGACCAAAACGCCGCGCTCAGACTTGGTGAAGCGCTCGAGATGACGAAGACGAAGCTTTTGCTGCATGTTTGCGTGCAATGTTGTAACGTTGTCAATGTCAAGCAGCTTCAAAGTGCCTGCAACGCGCCGCAACGAGCTAATGGTATTGACAAAGACCAGCGTTCTCCCGCTGTGTTCCATGACAAAGTAGTAGAGGAAGAGATCCTTGTCTTTGGGGACACACTCCACGGAGCATAGCTGCAAGTTTTCTGGAAGTTGAACCTTGCCATTGGCAGTCGAGGCCGCTTTCGAATCGTCTTCTCCAGTGCTCTCCTCAGGTGCTGCGACGAGGGATAGGTCACACAGGGCAGTCTTGCGCACGCCAATATGGTCCATGAGCTCCACGAGGGGCGAAACGCTAGGACCCCCACTACCCCGGCGTTTGCGCTTTAGCTTCTTTTGCAGATCGACCGCCGCGCCTTCAGTCATGAGCGTTGCGGAAAAGAGAAAAGTTTGACGCTTGTGTTTGGCACCCGAGTTACTCTCGGCAAGCTGCTTCACGAGCGGTTGCAGGTCCGGAAAATGGCCCCTGTCGAACATACGGTCTGCTTCATCGACGGCCAGATACCGCAAAGATGAGGCAAGATCGGCAAGGTGATCATTGCCCTCGTCGATCATAGCCCACAAACGGCCCGGGGTTGCTACAATCACTGGCGGGCGCGACGCGAGCACGCGCTCTTGCTTGGCTTGCGACATGCCGCCAACGAGAGTCTCCACGCGAATGTGATTGAGGCGACCAACAATGACGCTTCGAAGGTGTTTGGCCACCTGGACTGCCAGCTCGCGGGTCGGGGTCAGAATCAGTGCAGCGAGGCCATCGTCGGGTCCTGGAGGTGAGGAGATGAGACCATTCAGGATTGGCAAACCAAATGCGAGAGTCTTACCAGAACCCGTCTCTGCTGCGCCTAGAATGTCCATACCTCGCTGCATGGCTTTGGGCAGACACGTGCGCTGGATTGGTGTCGGGCTTGAGAATTTGCACTTTGCAATGCCTTCGAGAAGATCTTCCTCGAATCCAAACTCGAACCATTCCCCGACGACGCGTTGAAGAGCCTCCAGGGTCATGGGAGTGTCCTTCTTTTGGGCTTTCTTGGAATTCTTGTTCTTGTTGTTGTTCTGGTCATTCTGGCCACTTTGTGTCTTGGAATCTTCTTCGAGAAGTGTTGCCGAGGTAGATGCCAGCGTCGGAGAAAGGGAATCGGACTCTTTGTTCTCGGTTTTCTTGGTCTCGCCTTCGTTGGTCTCGGTTTCAGGGCTGGTGTCCTTTGTGTCGGCCTCGCCAGCACTTGCAGTGGTCTCTTGCGCCTGCTCCTGTCTGCGTTTCTTCGCTTGCATCTTTTTCCGACGAAGAGCGCGCTTTGAAGGTTTTTTGGCGCCTACATCCTCTTGTTCTTCTGTGTCCTGAGCGCGTTCTTTCCTGGCGTCGGAGGCCTGCTCGCGATCGTTTCCAGACAGGTCTGCACCAGGGGCCACATCGATGACATTGTTGAGCGATACCACAGCTCCGTTCTCTCCCAGGGTATACGAGTTGGCCGGAATTTCTTCTAGCATGAACATGCCCGCCATGTTGTCCTCGGCGTCGTTCGCGTCGCCATCGTCAATGTCAGTTGCTTCGGTCGCGACCTTGCGCCAGGGCAAGGCGTCCAGTCCTTGGTCCCCATCCGCCGTGCCCTGCTTCTCTCGGTTGGCTTTGGGGCCGCGTTTCTGTTTCCGCGCCATCCTGTCTTGGATGTCTGCGCGCCTCTCCCGCTCCGCCCTGGCCTGGTCTGACCTGATCGCGTCAAGCGCGTCTATGCTCCCGCACGCGCGCACGAAGCCTTTAGCCACCGGTCTGCGACGAGTGGTTCTTGCGGAGGCCAAAGTAATTTTTTTTATTTTACTCTTTTATTTTTTTACTTTTGTCAAGTTTGATGTTCAGGCGTTGGGTCACTGCGGCATCAACCCGAAGACTATGTTCTCGCGCAAGATAGCAAAGTGCACGTTGAATGCCACTGCTTCTCCAAGCGATGCACTCATAGCAGTGATGTAAGGATGCGGCGGACACGGGTGGTGATGGTCATTTGAGCGGGGGGAGAAACACGAAAAGACTATAACAAAAACATCATCTTCAAGACTTTTGTCTCGCCAGCCAGCGTTCGTACTTGTCTGTATGGATCTTCATGCGCTTGAGGAGTTTCTTGCGCGCATTTTTACTGAGCTCCTCGCCGTTGGCACCATGCGTCGGAACGCCGTCGGCGTCAAAGTCACTGTAGTCCGGAGAACCCCGGAAAAGCTCTTCCGGAGCAACTGGAGCCTCCGGCTCATCGCGAGGGGGTGACGGCGAAGGCCGACTTGAAGTCTCTGTGGAAGATGGCGATACAGGGGCACATGGTGACCAGGTAGAGGCCTTTTCATGGTCAACGAGACGTACGCCAAGTGAGGGCAAAACCACATCCCGAAGCTGGTCGCACGCAGCAAAAATCGCCGGAAAGTCTTTGCCCTGAGCCGCCTCTCGAATAGCGCTCCGAAAGTTCACAAGTGCATTGGTGAGTTCTTCGGGTGATGGCCCTGATGCAACATCGTGCCCGCGAGATGATCCTGAGGCCCCGTACCCAGGGAGCGCGTAATTGTCTGGAGCTCCAATACCAAGGATACTCAGAGCCGAACGAAGCTCCTGGAGGGCCTGCTGGGCAACATTGGGTTGCGGAGCGGTTTCCTCGGAAAGGTAGGCGTGGATGCTCGCAGCAAACTCATGGGCCAAGCGAAGGCCCGAGGCAGTGTCGAAGTCGGAGCGGAGCGCGGCCCGGAAAGCGTGTTGAAAGCGATCTGCTTCGGCAAGAAGCTGCGTGTCGTGCTGAGCCCAAGATCTCGATGGTGCAAGTGCGTCCTGCGCCTCCGCGGCGAGACGTACTCTGGCAAAGGTGTCTTCGAGTCTCGCATCGAGTTTAAGCGTTGACTGCACGGCCTCAGCAGTGAGTTCCATGGGAGCATTGTACCGCACATTGAGGAAGAGCAGACGCATCTGCCTTGCCGTCAGAGGCTGAAATCCTGGGGGAAGAGCCTCGACCGGGCCGTCGAGGAGCTCGCCAATGGTAATAAAGTTTTTCAGTGACTTGGACATTTTACGACCAGCAATATGTAAATGACCAGTGTGGAGAAAGTGTGAGGTCCATGGATCCGGTCCACAGCACGTCTGGCTTTGCGCACGTTCGTTTTCATGATGCGGAAACCGCAGATCGATGCCGCCACCATGAATGTCTAGACGTCCATCTTGACGAATTGTACCGGCCGTGTGCTTGATCATGACTGCGCATTCTGCGTGCCAGCCAGGACGGCCCGGTCCCCAGGGGCTGTCCCATGACTCGTCCGCCAGTGCGTCTGGAATGCACTTCCACAGAGCAAAGTCCTTGGCGCTGCGTTTTTCGCCCGACACACCGCTCGCGAGATCGGGAGATCCAAAGGGACCGGCGTCAGGATCGCTTTCCACGGCTGCTACTGCAGCGGCGGAAGCTGCGGCGCTGTCGACACCAATTGGCGCAGCACGACTCGGGTCGAGGGCGCCATAACGAAATTGCGGATGCTGCTCCACGCTCTTGTCGAAGTCAGCAGTGGAAAAATACACGGATCCCGTATTCGTACCGACATAAGCGAGATCCTGCGCCACGAGGTCTTGGATGTGAGCGATCATGGGTTCAATACTCTCTGTCGCGCGGGGCGCCAGTGTTGGCGGCTGCACGCCGAGTCTACGCATGTCGCGAAAGAAAGTGCTTTCGTGCTTTTGGGCGAGGTCACGCCATGGTGTTCCTGACGTGCGCGCACGCTCGAGAATCTTGTCATCCACGTCGGTGATGTTCATAAAGAAAGCTACCTGCCAGCCGTAGACCTCGCGCAGAATGCGGCGGATTGCATCAAATTGTACATATGTGCGTGCATGGCCAAGATGCGCCGCGTCATACACGGTTGGTCCGCAAACGTACATGCTCACCACTCCGGGCTCGCTCCTCCCAAGGTCGAGCCCATGGTTCTCTCGCCGTGACCCACTTTTGTTCCGAGTTGAGCAGCTGTCGCTCTTGCTCTCGCTGCTGCTGCTGCTGCTGCTGCTGCTGCTGCTGCTGCTGCTGCTGGAGCTCGCGTATCTCTTGACGTCCCCTCCGAGCGCGAGTGGTTTCGCGGCGAGGCTCGACTTGCCTCGGACTGCTCTGAGCGGGCCGCGCAACATCGTCGCCCCACCCAACCCGCTCGCGTCCTTCGAAGCGTGCTCGGCCTGGCGCTTTGGCTTGGCTTCTCCTTCCCCAGAAGTGGCTGCGGCTCACTGACAGTGGGCCAGGCCAGCCAGCTAGCCTCTTCGGTCGCAACAACAATCGTTCATGTTGTGGCTGCTCCGCCTGCAGTGCTTATCTCGTCTTTCTTGTCTTGTCTTGTCTTGTCTTGTCTTGTCTTTCTTGTCTTGCCTTGCCTCGTCCCGCGCAAGTGCAACAAAGCGCGGCCTCCGAGTGGGACGGGGCGCGGCGTCAGTAGGGCGAGAGCGCCATTGTGCACTTGCGCTTGCGCGGCTTTTTCTCCGTCGAAAACGCAGCGCTGTGCTTGCTGCTGCTTGGCCCTCACGCAAGAGCCGCAGACCGCGAGCGAGCGAGCGAGCGAGCGAGCGGCGCAGAAGAGCATCCACGGAGGAGGCCGGGCAGAGCGAGCAGCCGAGCTTCTAGACAACGTGGCCATATCCTCTCCGTTGACAGACGTCAGAGCCCGAGAGAGTTAGCTAGCTGGTTGGACAAGCGAAGAAGCGAAGATGCAGCGCTTGAGTCTTGCGGCATCGCGGGCATCGCTCGTGCAGCAGCGCGCCCCGGCAGTGCTGGCGACGCAGTCGGCGACGCAGAGGCGAAACGCTCGCATGCTCTCTCAACGGGCGGTCAAGCAGGAATTTGAGGCGCCCGTGCCCGTGACAAGGAATATCATCATGGCTATCACTCTTGCCAGCTTTGTCGGCGGCGTCTACTGGTATACTGTGCAACGCATCCAGAAGGTAAGTTGGTGCATGGTTTGGAGTTGCTTGTGTCTTGGCTCCTTCGCTCCGCAACGTATCGATCGAGTGAGGCTTTGGTGATCAAGCAAGTGATTGGCTAACTTTATTCTGCGAACTTGATTTTTTTCTGTGTCCATAGAACACCGAGCTCGGCGCCGAGTTCGAGGAGATCTTCAGGGAGGAGGAGCTCGAAGCGGAAGAGAAGGCGAAGAAGTAGATGCATCGCATATGTGCTTTCGAAAGGCTCGTCTTCTATCTTTCACGAGGATGAGACGCATTCTCACAATAACATGGACAGTTTTGTCAACGAGCAATCGAGCTGATGAAAAACGAGTCAAGACGAGGTGAAGCCAGCCAAATATAATCAAGGTCGCCTCCCTTTTCCCGAAAAGAGAGAAGGAATTAAGGAAGGGTGAACTCTTGGTTTGCTTTATTTTGATGAGAGTAGATGAAGACAGTCGACCAGAATAACATCCTTCAAACCAAGCTTTTGCTCTTTTGACCAAGATATTCTTCAACGTTTCGAGGTTTAGGTCTACCACCGCAAGCTTTTGCTCTTTTGTCTGTGATCAAGCTAAGCTAAAGACTGTAGAGAGAAGAAGAGCCAGTGAGATAAAAGTATACTTTAAGAGGATGGGTTGTTGACGGTACCGACCTGGGCGGGGCGCAGAACGCGCTCCTTGAACTTGTAGCCCTTCTTGAGGACCTGAGCGATGGAGTTGTGCTTGAGCTCAGGGTTGGGCATCTGAAAAAAGGCCTCGTGCATGTGCGGGTCAAAGGGCTCGCCGGCCTCGCCAAAGCTAGAAATTCCGTTCGCAGCAAAGACTTTCGAAAGCTCCTTCTCGGTCATGCTAATGCCCTCGTAGAGCGACTTGAGGTGCGCGTTGGCGTCCTCGCCTTCGAGTGCCTCTTGTGGCACCGACTCGAGGGCGCGAGTGAGGTTGTCAGCCACGTCGAGCAGCGACTTTGCGAACTTGGAGTTGGCGTAGGTCGTCCTGCTCTCAATGTCCTTTTGCGTGCGCTGACGGACGTTCTCCATCTCGGCAAGGGTGCGCAGCGTCTGGTCCTTGGCATCCTTGAGCTCCTCCTGCAGGGCGCTGACCTTGCCCTGGAGCTCCTCGAGCTCGGCGCCGGCGCCGGTCTGCTCCTCCTGCTGGGCCTGGCCCTCCGCCTGTGCTTCGGGCTTGGCCTCGGCGTCCTGCTGGGTGCCCTCCTCCGCCTTCTTCTCGCCCTCGGCGGCCTTGCCCTCGCCCGTCGCGAGGCCCCTGGCGCCCTGCAACACGAGCCTGCGCCTGCTCTCCGCCAGCGACGGCGCGCCCAGCATGCGCGCGCCGCGCGCCGCCGCCAGAGATCCGCGCAGCATCTTCTGTGTCCTCGCCGCCTCGCCGCTTTCTCTCCGCTGCGCTCCGCTGTGCCCGCTGTGCTCGCCGTCCACCTCGGCCTTCTCCGCGCTCTTCTTGCTCTTCTGCGGCGTCTTCTCCTCCTCCTCCTTGCTCTTTTCTTTCTTGTGCTCTGCTCGCAGGTCCAGTCGCGGCGGCCTGCGCCCCTCTGCCCCCCAAGTTCCCCCGTTTCCCCGGGACCCGCGCATCCGTGCCGGGCGCTCCGGCCCTTCGGCGCCTCCTTGGGGGGGTACGCGGGGAGCGCTGCGGCGCCGCGGCTTCGAGAACGAGAGCGCCGCCTTCAGTAAGGCCTTGTTACTATTAGCTTGGCTGAGCTCAGCGTCGTCGACTTCGGCGAGAAGGACCTGCTCGGCCCTCGGCGCCTGCACTGCGGACGACGGCGGACCCGCGCGGAGAAAGGAGGACCGCGGACAGACTTCGCTCGCCCTCGGGCCGGAGGAGGGAGGAGAAGTCGCGGCGGTCTTGGGGGATCAATCATTCGTCCACTGGGAGTGTGTCTTTTTTCCACTAGCAAGTAGACAGCTACTAGGCCTATAATCGTGAGTGGACGAGACCGCGACCGTGAAGTTTTGCAAGCAAGCACTGCCCAAGCAAGCACTGTATAGGCCTATACTCTGCCCATGCAAGCTTCGCCCAAGCAAGCACTGCACTTTGCCCAAGCAAGCACTGCACTCTGCCCAAGCAAGCACTGCAGCGCCCAAGCAAGCACTGCGGTGCTTTGGGCAACCGGACAGCATGGAGGTGTATAGTATGATACGATGGCGATCATCGTCGTCGTCGTCGTCACCGTCAATGTCATCGTGATCTTTGGAGATGGGGTCGGCGTGGAGGACGAGATCGAGCAAGGCGCAAACTAACAGTAAGGGCTATACATGGCTCATCATGTGATGGGGTTCTTGAGCAGCCATGCATCTGTCAACCAAGTCATGTCATGATCATGTCTTGGGCAGGTCTTTGGGAAAGGCCTACGACCGAGCTCGCGCGCGGCCCAATCATGTCGTCGGGGGACGGAGGAGGCCAGCACGCGCGGCCGCGTGGACTGCGCCTGCGGCGAGACGCTCGTCCCTTATTCGGGAGCGAGTAATACGTGCGGCACGCATGAGTGCGGGTAGGAAAAGCAGATGATAATTAATTCAGGTTTGCAGTTGTGAGTACCTAGGCACGTGCAACTTCGGATGATGAGCTCCTCTCTTGGGATGGAAGCGCGCGCCGAGAACGCGCGTCTCAACGCACATGACAGCGACGGCGAGTCTTGATCGAGACAAGCGAGGACACGACGCGACACGGCGCTCATGGATGCCGCAATTGCGGTGACGAGAGAAGTCGGTGATGGTGACCTTTCTCAGCACAGATCGCAAAAGCGGCGTCTATAAACCCATGTCCCTTCCACTCGTTCGATCATCCACTGCCGTGTCTAGCCAAGCCAAGCCAAGGGACATAACAACTCTTACCTTGTTCTTTTGCTCTTGGTCTTGCCTTTCTTTGGGAAGTCAGGCACGGCGCTGCGCGTGCAGGCGCGTGCGCGTGTCTGCGGCTGGGCTTGGGCCACAGCCACTGCCAGCCCCCACAGCTTGCACGTGCCCGGGGGCGGCGCACGTCCAAGTCATGGGCGAGCCACACACTGCTAGCTAGCTGCCTGCGGAGACTCGGGCTCGCAGCGAGTCCGATGCCGAGAGTGAGCGAAACGTGCTCGACTCGACAGCGCCCCAGAGCTACTTCGGGCAACGAGCAATCCGGAAATACCAATCGTCAACGCTGCATGACGCCAACGTGACGAGGGAGAAACTTCTCTTCTCTTTTCTTCTCCTTTTGGCGATTAGTTGTGTTTTGCTGGCGCCGCTGTCGCGCCTTGCCTCGAGCATTCCCTTGGAGAATCCAAAAAAAAGGAGAGAATGACGAGCACGCAGCATGATGGTATCTGTGGTGAGAGCCAAGCTTTTTTGCCCGTGTACATGAACCAAGACTACTCACCGCCATCGTGGTGGTTCGGTGACAACGTTTGCGGCAGCGGCTTTTGCTCGGCGGCTGGCGTCTGCGAGTGCGATGCAGGCTGGTCAGACCTCAGCAGCTTCATCGACGCAGAAGGAATCCGGTGTGACGTGAGTGAGATTGCAATCAAGCTGCTCTGGGCCTACAATCTTGGATTCTCGGCCTTCAAGATTTGGCGCAGCAGACAGGGTATTCGGGACAAGGCCAAGCAACATCAGATGCTCGTTGAGCGCGCCAAAAAGCATGGAGAAACATACACATTGTGGCAAAACAAGGGGTACTTGGCCCTTCTCGTCGCTTTGTTTGTGTGTCAACCCGGCGTGTGGCTCGTGGGCCTACTGCATATTGCCTCTTCGGATCAGCGCGTTGGAAAAACCTGGGCGGTCTCCATCTTTTTTCTGATCGCAAAGCTTGGCTTTTACCTCGCAGCGCACTTCTTTCAGCCGCAGCTGCTCTCAAACATCTTACGGGGCGCCAAGGGCTCCCTCTCCCGCAAGATTGTGCGCCCAGTGCGTCTTTGGGGTCGCATCAATGTGTTTACAGCGTGTATCGTTGGTGCGCTGCCGCTAGTGCCCCTCATCGTGTCCCAGCTAGACCTTGCCATTGACCAAGACGCGCTGACACAAGGAATATACTCCGCTTACATGGCTGGTATTGTTTTTCTCATGTTTCTCTACGGCACTCAGGCTTTTGTCATTCTCTCACGATTCAATGCTGCCTTTTCGTCGAACCTGACAAAGCAGAGCGACCAATATCGTCAGCTCAAGCGGCGTGTAACGCGATTTCAGCGGCGGGCATACACGCATGCAATTTTCCAGGCAATTGTCTACACGGCTTACTTCGCGAGCCCATTTCTCGTGAACAAATTCGACTACTTTCTTCCTTTGAGCTGGCTCGTATTCCATATCATGACAAAAGAGCTAGGTGTGTCGACGCTGGCTGTCGAGCGATCGAGCAGCTCCGGCAAATCGCCGAGTCCGGGCCCAAGTACCGGCCAGGAGTCGCCGAATGCGCCCTCGTATTCCTCGTCGCAGCCCAACTCGCGACTCAGTTTCGCCACCTCGCCTTCTATGTTTACTGCCAAAGACGAGTCGTTTGCCATGACTTCTCCGGCTCGATCCTTTGACTTTGATCCCCTCGAAAGCCCGCGCGCGTTGAAGCCTTCGATTTGATTTAAAAATACGTTTGATCTGATCATTGATTCTTGCAACATTCTGTGTTGCTTTGTTTTGCTTTGTTTTGTTTTGCTTCACCTTGCTTTGCTCCACCTTGCTTTACTCGTCCCCAATCTTTTTTGTCTCTTCTGAACAGCAACACAGACATTGTCGAACCAAGCATTGATTGATTGACGGTGAGCACGAGCTTTCCTTGCGTGTCTCGCCGTATCAGCTTGCTCGCCAACCCATTGTAGTTGTAGTAGTAGTAGTAGTAGGTCTAGGAATCGTCAGCTTGCACCAATCTCGTCGAATACCAAGACCAGTAGAGACCTGCATTTCCGTAACGAAACAAAATCGGACGCCGCGACCATGGCGCTGCGCAGGGTCGCCGAGGTGGCGCGCGGTGCGCCAGGCAGCACAACCCTGGCCGCCGTCTGTACCCTGGGAAGCCTGTACGCGGCCGTCGCCATGGAGAGCGAGCCAAGTGCGAACAACGTGGCGCTTGTCGCGAGCAACACGCTGCTCATGAACTGGTATCTGTGGACGCTGCTGACGGGCCACCTCGTGGACGCAGCGCTGCTCAAGGTAGGTGCCACATTGCTCTCCAGAGAAAGAGAGTGCTGGTGGGCGCCAAGCGTCAACGGTATGTTTTCGGAGGCTAAGATTGTGACTAACGCTCGACTTAATGCCAGGCGCTCGCCTTCTTGCCGGCAATTTGCATTTTGAGCGTCAAGCTCGAAAGGGCCTTTGGGCTCCGCGGCCTTGTGGTGTACCTTTTAACATCCTGTGTAATGGTGAGCGTTCTGGTGGTGATCATGCTACTTTGCGAGCTGCCGGTGCGCGGAATTTACTACTTTTACAATGCGACATTTTACGGCCACACGGGACTGGTTGTGTCTCTGCTGGTCGGTAATGTTCGCGCAAACATCGAAGACCAACTCGGCCCTTTGCGCGTCAAGTCGCGAGTGGTTGTCTTTCCCACTGTACTTGTATACTCTTTTCTTGCCTTTGTAGATGATGCAGTGCACGAAAAGGGCGACGGCAAATGGACTCACGATGTAGCCTTTGCACTCTTTGCCTTTCCCGTCAGCTTTACGCTACTCAAGCTGTTCGACTTTGCTGACCGCAACGCAGACGCCATTTTCCCACCGCGCGTCGCATTCGTGGATGACCCCTTTACGCTTGATGCGTTTTTCCCGCAGCCCCTGCGGCCCATCGTCCGCGCGTTCGGCATTCTATTTGAGAATGCCGCCCTTCGCCTTTGTGGCAAATGCTATCGGCGACAGCCCGAGCGATCTGGTTTCGCGGATGCGCAGCGAGCCGCTGCTGCTGCGCGTCCTAACGAGGATCTCGAGGGCTGGGGCGCGACCAGAAGCTCGATGCCAGCAGACAAGGGCCGTCTTGGGGCGCGCAAGATTACCAATCCGATTGCAGAGCGGAGGCGACTCCGCGCCTTGCAGGCGCTTGATCAAAAGCTGGCTCAGATTTCACGTGAGCCGGAAATCTCCTTTGCGAGTGATGACGAGGACGATCACGACGACTTTGATAGCAACACAGCCTCTAAAACCAGCGCAGAGGGAACCTTGACGACGGAGAAGAAGGATAGCAGCAAGATCGAGGAGGCTTTGATCGAGGAGGCTACAGTAAAAGCAGACCCAGCTTCATCTCCTTCTTCGGACTGAAGAGTGGCTGAGCCGAGTGTGTCTTGCAACGACGGGCCAATATGAGAGACTCTGATTGCGTGCGCTCGAGACTCGGTTGTTAATGAGGCAATCTTATACAAACAGATGAATATGAACTGAGAGCCGAGCGGTTGTGTTTCATTCTCTTGTCATCACAGGGACCATTTGTTTGTTCGTGATGTCAGGTTTCTCGCCAAGAAAAAGAAGTCATTGGTCGTGTGAGATCAAGATTCACCCCCCTTGCCCCGTTGAGTGTGAAAATGGGACCAGGAAAAAGTTGAAGTCGACGTCTTATGACGATGGAAAACAAAAGTAGAAAGCTACATGATATATTATTGAGCGAGCGATGAAATAAATGCTCTTGAGTCGGCAAAGAGAAGGCGTCCGTTCTTGTCGGTTAGCAGACTTTGCAAACCCACGAATCTTCCCAAATCTCTTGCTTATAAAGAGAATGCGCAATGCCTGCGGAGAATGACAATTGAAAGCTATCGATCTGAACGCAGTAAGATGTCGCTGGTCAAGCAGCGAAAAACACGTCAGACAGACATGCAAGAGGGCGAAGAAAGAGTTGACCCAAGCGCGAGACAGCATGTGCTGATTGACCACTTGAGCTGGGTACATGTGCGCATGAATCAGGCGCGCGAGAGACTTCTAGACGAGGACGCAAGAGGTCTGCGGGCCTCGTCGTCAGCCTCATCCAAATCGCTCGCATTCATGGTGCCAGCTTCGAGGTCAACGGTGGAGCTCTCGTTATCTCCCTCGGCTTCGCTTCCATCAATGCGACCGCGGCAAATGGGGCACGAGGCGTTGACCTTGAGCCAGCCATCAACGCAAGAGGCGTGAAAATGATGTCGGGCATCGCACGGGAGGAAGCGAACGTCTTGGTCTGGCTCGTAGCTGGAGAGACAGATGACGCATTGCGGATCAGCTTCGTCTTGAATTAGGCCCTGGTGATACTTTTTCAAAGGTAAAGAGTCAATAGCGTCCTGCGTCGCACCCTTATTGAGACCAGCCTCATTTTGCTCGATAAAACGCGAAAGCAGACGAATCACGCAGGGGAGGCAAAAACAGAGGAAGGGCAGCATGAGGACGATAATGATACAAGGCAAAAGGAAGTAGCAGTAGCCAATGATGACGAGCCAGAAGCAGAGCGTGAGCAGGGCCGGCGCCGAGTCGGAACAGTCCGAGGCACCTTGCAGCCAGACCTGGCCCATGATGAGCCAGCCGAGCGCAAAGTTTTCCAGCGGTTTGCGAAGGGATTCGGCCATTCTTCTCTGGCGCGACATTTCCGACACTTCCTCGGTTGGCTCAAAGTAAATGGTCCACGAGACGGCGAGCGCTGCGAGCAGCGTCAGCGCATAGCAAAAGGCCCAGAAAGCAAGTGGCTGGTTGCACGATTCGGTTTTCGCTGTGATGGGTACCATGACGAGCGCGGCCAGAGCAGGCGGGAGCTGCATCGCAGTTTGCAAGACCACCAGGGCGTAATTTCCCCTCGTGGATCCGTCGGGCCCGACTTGCGTTCGGGAGAGTCTCTGGGAGACGCCGTCCTGGATCACGTTAATGCGAACGTTGCGTGTGTTTGAGGCCCCGATAGAGCTGCCTCTAGAGCTTGCGCTCTGCACCGAGTCGGCGGACCCGACGCGACGAATGATGGGCGACGCCTCGTTCTCCTCATTCTGTGCCTCTCGATTGGGCACGGGGTCGTACATTGCGCGAGCACGGCGTGGTCAAACACAATATTGCGATGATGCGCCTCTGCGTCTGCGTCTGTGTCGTCCACGTCTACGTGCGCGACGTAAACGCACGCCCCTTTCTGCGTGCGTCCGGAAGGGTCGGTGCTTGGGTGGGGTAGGGTCGGCCTCCGTGCACGCACCAAATGAAGATGTTGATGTTGTCAGCCGTGCCTCCTTGGCTTGCTGTTCCGCACCGCGAGAACTACAGTTTCGCTGGCACCCCTTCGCCCGGCCCTTTGCGCCGCACGCGTCTGCAAGCGCCCCGCGCGTCTCCCACGGGCCGCGTGGGGATGGGATTCGTCAATACACAAGCTCGCCCGACTCACCTCACATCAAGCAGGCAGTTCTTTTGTTTCCATTTTCCCGTGCAACTACAAGTTGTTATAGGACCTACTACGAAACCTTGGTGGCAGATAAAGTCTGGGTTCGCCACGAAGGACAGAGTTGAAGATCGCTGCCGTTGCTTATAGGTCAAGGCCTAGGCCGGATTTAAGTACTTGCTTGAGTGCGCATGGGATATATACGTAGCCTTTCAGACGTCGACTCTGTCTTCATATGAAAAGAAATTATTGGCTGAGGAACTCGTGTGGACACATTGTCTCGTCAAGCAACCTCGCAAACAACATGGAAAGAATGTGGATTCAAAACGCGAAAGAAGGCATGGTGTGGTGCACAGCCTCTTCTTCAAAAGAAAAGAAAAGAAAAGATGAAAAAGAGGCAAGGCAAAGAATACTCAATTTCATGCAACGTCTGTTGAAAAAGCTTACTTACATATGATCCTTGTTGATCTGAACCGTGACGTGATGAGAAAAGGAGGACAGGAGCGAGTGAATGTGCAGCAGCAACGACCCCTCGTCCGCTCCATCGCGTGCGCGAACATGCAGCGTTGTTACGGGTATATTGGGTGCATACTCCCAGACGTGATCCTTGTGACACTCGAGAACGCCCGACATGGCAGATATTTCGCGAATACTCTTGTCAAGGGCAATGCGAGGCCCGTAAGGGGCAACCTGAAGCAGCATCCGGCCAGACGACACCAAGAGCGGTGCTGATGAACGCATGATGACGAGACTAATAATCACCGCAGCAAGCGGATCTGCTGCCTTCCACCCGCTTCTGCGAGCCATGATGGCGCTACAGATGACGCCAAGCGAGTTTAGCACGTCGCAAACCGCGTGCAGAACTACGCCCTGCAGATTGAGCATCCGCGCTGATCTCGCAGACTCTTCGTCAATGGGTCTCGACGTGCTCGCCGCAGAAGCGGCAGAAGATTCATATCGTCGAAAGGCCCCAGTCGTCCCGCTAAAGCCACCAAACGCTGGACCCGCATGGCGTGCACCCGTTCGTGAGGGTGAAGCGGTGCGAGTGCTCCATGCCAACAGAGCGAGGCCCAGCAGGTTGACCAAGAGGCCAGCAGACGCCACGACGAGAACATGATCCTGGTGAGCGTGATGATGGAGGTATCCGTGGCCAGCAACGCCGAGATTAGCCTCGCCCTCCATTTCGGCTTCGGGGCTTTCCTCGTGGTGATCCCCTGCGTGACCTTGGACGAGGCCATGGCTGTGCGCGACGCCGAGAAATTGGTGCAGTCCCTCGACAACGATGAAGACCGCGACAAAGCACATGAAGACCGCGTTTGTGAAAGCTGCCAAGACGTGCACCCGGTCATGTCCGAAGCAAGCCTCGACCGACGGCGGGTCCCTGCCGGCCCGGAGCGCGGCCAGCGCGAGTGCCACGCCGAAGCAGTTTATCCCGAGATGGGCCCCATCCGAGACGAGCCCGAGCGAGCCCGCGTAGAGGCCGTAGCCCACTTCCACGACGAGCAGCGCCAGGTTGAGTGCGCCGTAGAGCGCCAGCGGTCGCGCGCCCGCCGGCAGCTCGTCGAGTGCCGCGCGCATCTCGGCCTGCGCTCGTATCTGGCTGCCGCTATTCCATTTCTTCAACTAGTCGGTCGCTAATAGCTACTACGGCGGGCGACGGCGACGTAAAGCTTCGCGGGGTGTTGACGGCGGATCGCTTGGCGATGACGATGCAGGACGAGCTCGTGAGGTAAAGACTGAGCTGCGATGCAATGGGGTCCATTGCAAGTCGTCATCAAGGCTCACCCCAAACGATGCGTTTTCGTTGGTGCGGGCTGTGATCGGCATGCAAGACCTTGCATGTTGTTGGAGATGCGCATGCGCGTGGTCTGCGGCTCTGGAAGAGAACCTATCAAGAATCCCCGAGAAAGAAAGAAAAAGTAGCTGCTACAAGTGAGAGGCAGGGTGGGTGGGTCGATCCTCCGGCCCTCGCTTCAAGTTACAAAGTAGATCAATCAAGATCAGTCAGCCCGCAGCCGCTTGGGGGCGCGTGCAAGAGCGCGAGAGATTGATGTAGAGAGAGCGAAAAGACTCGCCTTTCGAGTCATGGATCTCGGATGGACAAATGGACGAATGAACGAATGAAAGAATGAGTGAGAGAACGGACTTGTCCATCGACGACCAGCTTGGATTGGAGAACACTCGACATCCTCCCTTTTTTCGAGATAGCCTACGTTTTTTTTTAGAAAATCTCGTACGTACGTACGTGCGTGCGTGCGTGCGTGCGTGCGTGCATGCTCTCGTGGCTGGCGTCTCAAGTTCTTCCTCGAATACGTGCAAATGGGCCTAGCTCGCCAGCTCCATCGCCCGGACGGATGGAGGTGAACAATGAATGTCATGTTATCTGGGGCCACGCGGCTAGGCCTCTTCTCTGTATAATCAGGTCCCAGGGCCGCCCTAGCAGGTCCTAGCCCCCAACCACGGAGACGTTCTCTCATGGCCGTTGCGCCAGCCCCATCGAAAGTAGGAAATCGTGAAGGAAGAAGGGAGGGAAGGAGGGCCCGGGATGGAGGACCCAGCCCAGCCCAGCCCAGCCCAGCCCAGCCCAGCCCAGCCCAGCCCAGCCAACCAGACCGCCCGCGCCCCACGCCTCCCCGCCGACCTGAGGCTCGTGGACGCCCGCGTGGGGGCTGTTACCTGCCTGCAGCTGAAGACCCACGCCACGTATCTATATCCATACATCCCCACGCCCAACTCCCTTCTCTGGTAGCCTGCCTCCCAACACGCAAAGTCTGCCCTCCACTCTGCTCTGCAAAGCACACCAAAGCAAACCAAAGCAAAGCAAACCAAAGCCAAGCCAAGCAAACCAAACCAAAGGAAGCACGCGCACGGACCCCGACCCGAACGGCCATCGGCGCCGCGCGAGCGAGCGAGCGAGCGAGCGAGTCTGTTCCAGCCGTCGTCGTCCCGGACTCACGGTCAACGCCAAACCCGACATCCTCGCCTTCGCCTTGCTCTCCCTGGCGCCGCCTCTGCTTCTGCCTGCTGCCCTGCAGCTCGTGCTGCAGCTTGTGCTCCTCCTCGAGCGCGCCCAGCAGCAGCTCCAGGCGGGCTGTCTCTGCCGCTGCCGCTGCTACTTACTTACATTAGCCGCAGGAGGCGGCCGCCTCTGCACTGCTTTCCCTGCTTTCCTGCCTGCCTTCTTCCCGTGCTCGTCTGCCTGCTCGCCTCGCCGCGCAGGCAGGCAGGCAGGCAGTCCCAGATCCCGACGCGAGGCAGCGGCGGCGAGAGAGCCCGCTGCGAGCCCGCGCACCGCGCCGCCCGCGCCCGCGCCGCCCGCGAGCGAGCAGAGGCCTGCCTGCCTGCCTGCCGCCGCGCGCGCGCGGGGGAGGGAGCTAGCTCCGCGCCTGCCTGCGGTCGGCCTGCTGCCTGCCTGGGCGGGCTGTCTGTCTGTGCTCGGGAGCGCCGTTGGCGCGTTCCGTTCGTCGAGCCATCCAGCCGTCCAGCCGTCCATCCATCCGTCGTGCCTCCGGCCGTGACCCGGGCCAGCCTCTGCAGCTCCTCGCTCGGCGCGCCAGAGCCGACGTCGAGCGGACGCGCGCAGCCGCCGAGCCCTCGGCGCGAGCCCGCCGCCCCGGAGGCCGCCCGAGCAGGCGCCTGAGCAGGCAGGCAGGCAGGCAGGCCCCCCTTCCTCGCCTGCGTCTCCGCGGCGCCTGTTGCTCCTCGGCGCCCGCCTAGAGTTCTCGCTAGGCAGCGCGTAGTCCGTTTGGGCCGCGGCGAACGGTATAGTCGAGGCTGGAAAGCAGAGCGCAGAGCAGAGCAGAGCAGAGCGCGCAGACAGCGAAGCGAAGCGACGGGAGCGCAGACCGGGGCGAGGGAGAGATGGCGGACACGATGGACATCGCCATGTCGCTGGAACAGCCGGTGCGGCCTCCGCGGCGCACCTTCCACAGCTTCAACATTGGCGGGATTGGCGGGACCACCTTCGAGGTGGAGACGCGCTACGTGAACCTCCGCGCCGTGGGCCAGGGGTCGTACGGCTTCGTGTGCTCGGCGGACGACGTGGTCACCGGCAACAAGGTCGCCATCAAAAAGGTCTCGGACATGTTCGCGGACCTCGTCGATGCCAAGCGCATCCTGCGCGAGATCAAGCTGCTCAAACACCTCGGCGACCACGAAAACGTCATCGGCCTCGTCGATATCAGCGTCATGCCCCCGCATACGCTCGACTTCAAGGACATTTACATTGTCACCGAGCTCTTCGAGTGCGACCTCGACCGCATCGTGTCGTCGTCCCAACCCCTCAGCGACCAGCATGCTCAGTACTTTCTGTATCAAATCCTCCGCGGCATCAAGTACGTCCACTCGGCCAATGTGCTGCACAGAGACCTCAAGCCCTCCAATCTCCTCGTCAAGTCAAACTGTGACCTCGCCATTTGCGACTTTGGCCTTGCACGCGGCGTCAACACCGAGTACGAGGACACCCTCACCGAGTACGTCGTCACGCGCTGGTACCGCGCCCCAGAGCTGCTCACCGACAGCAAGTACTATGGCAGCGGCGTCGACGTGTGGAGCATTGGCTGCATCTTTGGTGAGATCCTGGCGCGCCGCCCCATTCTCCAGGGCCGCGACTACATGCACCAGCTTCAGGTCATCATCGAGGTCCTCGGCACGCCCTCGGCTTCGGAGATGGACTTCATCACCAACCCCAGCGCACGCCGAGCGATCCAGGCCTTTGGACGCCACCGCAAGCGTAGCCTCATCAAGATGAGCCAGTTCCACGGCTGCAACCCGCTTGCCATCGATCTTCTGCAGCGAATGCTCGTCTTTGACCCGCGGGGCCGCATCACCATTGATGAGGCCCTTGAGCACCCCTACCTCGCAGACCTCCACGACGAAACGGAGGTTCCCGTGGCCTCTTCCATGTTTGACCTTCGCTTCGAGCAGGGCTACAAGGCAGAGATGCCCAAGGATGTCATGCAGCGCCTCATCTTTGAGGACATGGTTGCTTACCACCCGGAAGAGACCTTTTACACTGCGCAGAACAGCGCTCGCTCCGACGCATCGTCCTCGAGTCGGTCTTCCTCTTCGTCTCTGCCCGTGTCATCAGGACCGGCCTCCCATCAGTACCATCAGAACTTCCCTCGGGTCTCCCACGCCGGTCGTCAGCGCGCTACAGGCGCAGCACAGGCGCACAAGTGAGCGAGTGTCGCGCTTTTTCCTCAACCTTTTTTTTTTTTCTCAACATCAACCTCTACAAATAAGCAGTGTGTCAGCCAGCGAGCTGTCATTCGCATTTCACGTACATACGGGAGCTCCGTTAGCTCGCTCGCTCGCTCGCTCGCCCGGCGCAAGATCGCGTGCGCGGCTTCTTTGAGCACTTCGACAGAGACCCCAACGCCAACATCAACAACCCCCCCCCCCCCCACCCACCACCACTACCACCAACATACATACAGACATACATACATACATCCACACACAACCCCTTCCACTTGATGATGACTTTTCAGGCTTATCATCGAACAAGCTCGCGCGCGCGCGGTTGTGCAACGCGCACATCCCCTACACACCACATGGGCTCCTTTCCCGACGACGAGACGGCGCTCTTAACCTTACCTCGCGTCTATTCTTCTCCTCTTTCTTTATCTTTTTGCATTTCCCCAAAGATGTATACCAGTAGCGACTTGAACCCGTTCACCAGTCGACGAACTTCGTCGCGGGAGAAGGGAAAAAAGAAAAGGAAAAAAAGTCCAACAATCAAGCATTCATTACATTTTAGACATTCGTATGATTTTGAGCGCACTAGAAGCGGTTGTAAATGCGTCGCGCTCCCTTACATATCAAAAGGAGAAAGCAACACGAAAAAGGAATAAAAGGCCCTATCACATTATCTTTAAGAGCGCAAGAGCGTTTTTGAGAGGACAAGCTGCGCAAGCACTGTTTCCAGCGCCGCGCGAGGCGTCCTTGAGGCCTGCCACGCAATGTCATGATCTGGGCCAAGACTCAGCGAAGCTCTGTTTGCGTGCTGCTTTTGCGCCGTGTTCGCCACACCTGGCTCCAAGGTTTTCAGATCTCCGCCTTCTGCCTCGCGTTCTTGCTCTTGGGCTTTCGCAGAGGTCTCGACACCCCTCTCTACATCCTCGTAGCACGACTCGGTGTCGCTATCAACGTCGTTGTCACTGCCGGATTTAGACTTGGTGTTCTCCCCTGCCGTCACTGCGGCTCTTTCATTCGTTTGACGACGAATCTGACTTGGGTCTACCTTGAGAGCCAGCATTGCCCGATTTGCCGTATCGGCGACAGCTTCTCGATGATCCTCTGACACAAGCGACGCGTATGGCGAGGTACCAAGGTCATCGTAGGCGACAAGCGGAATTAGCTTGGTTGCCGTGCTACGCTCCAGCTCCATTTGGGCAAAGTTCACCGCCTTGCGCGAATCCCCCTCGGCGACCAGCTCTACAAAGTGTTGCGCGCGCAGACACTCCAACGCCCCATTCCGTACCAAGGTGTTGATCGCCGAAGCAGGGTACCAACGCATGAGCCGCTTGACCGCTTCGAGAGGCTTGCGAGCCAGCACGAGTCGACGAATCACATCGCGTTTCTGCAGGGTTGCTAGCGGATTTGACTTGGCATCCTCGATCCATGATCCATACGAAGCATCGCAACCTGCCAGATATACAGGGGAAAACACTACCCGCAGAGCGCGTCTGCCGTCGAGACGTGGATCTTTCTTGCACGAACTGGATGCCTCGCCCCCTCTGCCTGGGTCTGACCCTTGAAAAGCGCCGTTGCCATTTACCTGGCCTGATTCTTCTTCTCCTCCTCCTTCTCCTTCTCCTTCTCCTTCTTCCCCTTCTTCTTGTTTGGATCCGCTGCTCTTTCTCGGAGTGCCACTCGCGTCCGCCTTGCGGGATTTTTTGGAATCTCGTTTGCCCCTACTCTTGCTGCTCGAGCCGCTGCTGCTCTGGCTTCTCGAGTCGTTCGTAGAGTTCGTTGCGTCAACATCGCATCCATTCTCATTGCGTGACGTCTTCCCATTCTTTCCGTTTGCGCGAGATCCAGCTTTCAGGAGTGTTTCCTTTCCAGCCTTGAAAGCACCAGTCTTCGTCCCGCAAACCTGGTCGCGCACCGCGGATTCCTGCTCGAACGCTAATAGCGTGCGCCGATAGCCACTAAACTCAAGGTACTCGTGCACAAGACCTGCAATCACTGCGTCCTGACGTGGGTACTGATCCACTTCAGTCGCTTCCGCCGCGCGAATCTCGCTGGAGATTGAGGAAAGATCGAAAAGAAAGTTTGGCCCAAAATTGGCCTTGACACTTTCTCCTGCAAAAGCCAGGCTCACGCTTGGATAGACAGGAACATCGAGGTTCATCGCTCGGCTAGGTGACCGAGCATGCGTCGGCATCAGAAATGACCCCGTCTTCGATCCATTCTTGGTGAAAAATACCTCCTTGGCGGCTCGATTTACACCGCAGCCAATTACATCTCCGTTGCCGAAAGAGCCCAATGCCCCCTGCGAACGCTCCACATCCAGCGCGTACAAATGGCCATCACTGGCCACCAAAGCGATTGCGTTTGCAAACATGGACAGGGTGCTCATTGATGAGGAAAACGCTTTCATGCCCTCCCCGACTTCAGCTCTCGGCGCCTCGCCGAGGAGGACACCTACTTGAATGCCGCACCACTCTTCGTGCGCAGTCACGGCTACTTCGAAATAAGCGAGCTCCTCCGACATGCTCGTGTCGAGGGGGTGACGTGCAAAGACTGTCCCGGAAAATTGAATCGGGTCGCTCAACTCGCCCCGCGCGCCTGTACTGCTACTTTCGTTGAATGGAAGATTATGCGCCCAGACATACGAGGCAGTGAGTCCATCTGCCTTGACTGCTACAAAGTCGGGAAAGATTGAGGGATGCCACCGCTGATCAATGGGCGAGTCCGCAACGCCCTGCCGAGATCTCTTTTTCGAGCCAAACTCAGCTGGTAATGACTCTTCGCGAGGGGCAAGGCGTCGCACTTCGTGCCGCCACGCGTCGTAGCGGGGTCCCGCGCCACGATGAAAGTCCGAAGCGCGAACATGTCTCCAACGTCTGCTTCTATCTGGAGCGCGCATTGGTGCGGTGCCTCGAAGGCTGGTGTCGCGCGAATACACTTCATCAAAGGCGTTGTTTCGGTTTATTCTCAAACGGTCTACGTTGGCGTGCTGAGGCCGGCGTGAACGCGTATGGGGTCGACCTGGAAATGCAAGGGACGGTGCCCCAGGCACGCCATTCGACGATGTTGTTCGCTCATGTTGTTCCTGTAAAAAGTCCCAGTCAAAGTTATGGGGAAAAGATGACGCGTGGAAAGAGGTCGAATCGCGCCTGGTTTGCAAATGCGTCCGTGACCCGGGTGGGGCAATTTCTGTTCTTCGTAAGTGCTCCGCAAGGTCCGAGCACTCTGGATCATTCGAGGTGGTCCCAGCAACGGCGGTCTCATGCTCGGCTCTCGTATTGGAGTCTGGGACGAATAAACGGTTGATTCGGCGCTCGCGAAAGTGTTCCTCGCTGTTCGCAATATCATAGAGCCGAAGGAAGGAGCTGTCACCACGAAAGGCAGCCTCATCCTCGAGAGAGCTGATCTCGCGATCGGGAGCCCAGAATCGCGACGGATTCAATCTCTCTTCGACAGCTCGGTGATAGGCGTCCTCGACGCTCATGTCGCTCAGAGAATCATCCCCAGCACTTCCACGTGTCAAGCTTCGAAGAGGAAGTACTGATCGTCCTCCACCATCATGGCTTGAATGTCCTCGCCGCCGCAACACGCGTCTACGCGACGGCAACGCTGCAGCATCCTCCCCCTCCTCATCACTTTCAGCCTCTTCACCGAAATCATCATCATCGTCGTCATCGACGTCGTCATTGTCGTCGTCATCATCGTCTTCATCATCGTCTTCGTCGTCGTTGTCGTCGTCGTCTTCATCATCATCGTCATCATCGTCGTCATCGTCGTCGTCGTCGTCGTCGTCGTCGTCGTCATCACTATCTTCGTTGTCATCGTTATCTTCGCCTTCGTCTTCCTCATTTTCGTTGACGCCAGCTTCATCGTCGTTAGCGATATTATCGTCGATGTCATGATCATTGTTGTCGTCATCATCATCAGCGTCGCTGTCGCTATTGTCGTCGCTCTCATCGTCACTGTCGCTATTCCTGGCTTCGCTACTCTCTACGCGTTGATCGTTCGCAGCACCCTGGTGGCTTCGTTGATTGGGCAGGCCTCCTTCAAATGTTGAAGTTTCTTGAAATATGTTTTTGCCTTGAATGTTTCCGTGGGCGTTGTGCTCGTTCTCTACTTCCTCATTGATATCGCTAATACAATCACTGTCACTGTTACGGTCACTGTCATCAGCGATACGAAACTTGTACGCTTCACGAAAACCGCCAAGACCCAAACTGCCATCCGCGAACCTTTCTTCGCCTCGCTCAAGGTGCCGCGCCCTGACGTGCACATCAAGGATATTTCTGTGTTTGGGTTGGGAGAAGGCCGTCAGCGAAGAAGTTTCTGCGCTCGCGCTTTTGGCAATGCTTGCGAACGAGAGTAGCTTCCGCCAATCGCAAGTGCTATCGAGCATGTTCGAGGCTATCCCTTCGCGCTCACGCGCCTCCCTCGCGTTTACGAAGGACATCTTCTGTACCACCGCCATGATGTCCTCGCACAAAATGAGTCGCGCGCGACGCAAAGGGTCGCGGATTGAATATTCTGATCTGATCGGAATCGCGTTGGTGCTGCGCGAGAACTGCAATCTCCTGCAAGGTCTCCTTCACGCCTCGCTTTCGGCCTGTACCTTCGCGCGCTCCTCGACGCTTCTCGCAGGTGCGTCTTCCGGCGCCCGCGAGTTCCTCAGGGTGGGCTCGAAATTCCGATGCTCTCCGCTCTTTTCACTCCGCTCGCGCGACCAGGCCTTTCACCCCTTCGACGCTACGAGGAGGAGAGGGCACCGCGCTGCGCGCGTTCCCGCTCGATGAGCGGCGCGCGGGCCTCCTCGGCGCGCGACGACGCGCGGGCGGATCGTAGGACCGGATCGCGACCCGGGCTTTGCGGACTGCCTCGTTCTTCATGCAAGCATCCTTTTCTTCTTCTTCTCGCTTCTTCTTCTTCTGCTTCTTCTTCTTGTTTTCACTTTCTCCTTCTTCTCCTTCTTGTTGTTGTTTTTACTTTCTTCTTGTTGTGGATCGACTTGCTTGCTTGCTGTTTCTTTACTCGGCCTTACTAGCGTAGATTGAGAGCGCGGGCGAGAGCACGAGCAGGAGCACGAGCACGAGCACGAGCACGGCCAGGCTCGCCCGCCATGACGCGCGTCGTTGGCCTCACCGGGGTAGGTTGGCTTGACGTCTCGACCACGGAAACAAACCAAGTGGCGGTCGTAGCTGCGAGGCAAGGGCTGAGAGAGATGGATGGATTGATGGGATGGACTCACTCGGCGCACGTCCAGCTTCGCGAGGCGAAGCAAGCGCGGAGTAAAAGGCGCGGCAAGGCGAAAAGAGGAGAGAAAAGAAGAGAAGAGGAGCGAAGGGACGAGAAGAGCCAAGACGAGGAGAGTTTCTTTCACAGCAAAACTGACGATGGATACATGTTCCTTTCTCCACTTCCGCAAAACCCCCTTTTCCATTACTGCACAGGGCATCGCATGCGGCAAATCAACAGTGACGGCAGAGCTCGAGAAACGCGGCATCCCAGTCGTGGACTGCGACAAGCTCTCGCGCAAAGTGGTAGAGCCTGGACATGCTGTCTTTGATAAGATTGTGAAGAAGCACGGAGAAGAAATTCTGCTGCCCGACAAATCTGGCTTGGACCGCAAAAAGCTTGGCGACATCGTCTTCAAGGATGCTGAAAAGCGCCGCGAGCTCACGGCAATGGTCGGTCCCGCAATCTTTATGGAAATCACCAAGGCTCTGCTTTATAATTTTGCTGTGGGGACGCCGCTCGTAGTCATTGGTACGTTTTGGTAGCGCGCGCGAACGGGATTTCTTTCAGAAATATAAGAGAGCGGACGAGCTGACCTTAATTTTCTGCACGCCCTGTTCGCAGATGCGCCCACTCTCTACGAGACGGAGCATCTTCTTTACTTGGTCTCGGAAGTCATTGTTGTGGCAGCCTCACAAGAGACTCAAGTAAAACGTATCAAAGAGCGGGACGGTCTTACTGAAGAGCAAGCCATGGATCGAATCAAGGCGCAAATGCCCGTTGAGGAAAAGGCCAAGCGGGCGAACATTGTCATTCGCAACGACGATTCACTTGAGAGCTTTCAAAAGCAGGCGAACGAGGTCATCGAGCAGATCGAAGCAAAATACAAGTACAGTCTCTTTGTGTTGTGGAGTCTACCAGGCATTGCACTCATTGCGAGTATCATCGTGGGTGCGCAATTTCTGCGCCGCTAATTTTATTTTCAAAAACGATAGCATTCTCGAGCTACGCCCTTCTGCGTCGAGGCCTAAATCTAGCCTAAAATCTAACACACACATTTCTACATCCGGGTAGACATGTCAAATGCTACGTCTCTCTGCTACGACAAGGTTCGGCCAACCGAGGCTAGGGAGCTCCAGTACGGCTTTTGGGCACGAACACTCGCTTCCACAGCTTTGACTGCTTCGGGTCGCACAAAGGATGACCGGATGCGCGAAACTCGAGCCTCGTGGTCTTGTTCGCTCGTACATCCAAAGAGCTCCTGCGCGCATGCCGCAAAGGAATCGCTCAGACTAGACAGTTCGTAGCCGCCTTCTAAAACTAAGAGCATCTTACCCTGCGCGAGAGATTGGAGTTCGCGTGTCATTGCGGCGAATCCCTGCGGCGAGACCTTGCAACGACCCATTCGGTCGCCCTCGGCCGCATCAAAGCCGGCAGACACAATGACCATCTCGGGTCGGAATTCGCGCGCGATGGGCATAAGAACATTTTCCCAGGCCATGAGGTACTCGGCGTCGCCGATGCCGTGGCCGTTCCATGCAACGTTGACATTCGTCCCGGCCGCAAGTCCGCATCCTACGGACATTGGCCCCGCGGACTCGAGCGAGGGGTAGTATCGGCCAAAGTCGAAACGGTGAACGGAAAAGTACATTACGCGAGGATCTTTGTAAAATGCGTGTTGCGTGCCATTTCCGTGATGAACGTCCCAGTCCACAACGAGAACGCGGGCGAGCCCGAGCGTATCGACTGCGTATTTTGCCGCAAGTGCCACATTGTTAAAGATACAAAACCCCTGCGCGCAGTGTGCTTCAGCATGATGACCCGGTGGTCGCACTAACGCGATCGCACTGCTAACTTCTCCCGCAGCAAGAGACCGAACGCTTTCCAAGCAAGCCCCGACAGCGCGCCGCGCACACGCGACGCTGTGACCATTGAGGTAGACATCTTCGTGGTCGAGCGTAAATTTTTCGCACAAAGCAGAAACTGCGTCTTTGTCTTCAGCGCTTGTGGCGTCTTTACATTGTCGCTCAATGCGCGCAAGCTTGCGCACATAGCCTTTGGTGTGAATACTCATGAGTTCGTCGTCTGAAGCATCGCGGACAGGAATTCGCGATGCGGGTTCCCAGAGTCCAAGAGAATGTAATTTGCGCACGATGGCGTCCAATCGGGCTGGCCGTTCTTCATGGCCTTTGCGGGGACTTGCATGCAGCGCAAAGGACTCGCAATACGCCACGCCGACACGATGGGCCGCAGTTTCTCCGTCTTCCTTAGCGCTCGCGATAAACAATGATGACGAAGTTGAAGACGATGACTTTGACAACATCATCGACAGAGAAGGCGACGTTGAAGGCGAGATTGTGGGGGAAGGGCTCGCGTCCTGCGCAGGCCCGGCGTCGTTCGCGAAGCTGGAGCTCTCTCGTCGCTGCATGCCGCCGTCCCTTGCACACGTGCGCGTGCCGTCGTCCCTTACCTCCTCGTTTTGCGTTTCCGTCTTCTCTTGCACGGCGCTGCGGCGAAGAGCAAATCGCTGCGTCGGCCTGGCCGCGCGTGAAGTCTTTGCCGAGTCTGCCGCGCGACCTTGCTCTGCCTGCGCAGACAGGTCGCTTTCTCGGTCACTCGAAGCGCAGACGCGCGAGACTGGCGGCGACGACGACGACGAGACGCCACTGTATGAGTCAGCGTCGTCGACCGGGATGCAATGAAGCGTTGCGCAGGTGGGAACTATGACGACGATTCGCACACCTCCCGTTTTTGGAACGCGAGATGTTGAGAGAGAGCGCACCGCCGCCGCGGACGAGCGACCTTTTCTTGGAAATGGACGAGCGGGAGTGAGCGAGAGGAAGCGAAAAAGCTGGGTCCGTAGGATGCAGAAACATACATACGTCATATCGGCGCGACGTTCGCCCCGCTCGCGAGCCAGCTCAGCTGCACAACCTGACGACGTGCACTCCAGGGAAGCGTGGCTTGGCGTGCCGTAGAGCGAAACACTCGCAGAGTATCGAGACGTAGCGAACAGCCAGGATGAGTGAGACTGCGCAGAAATTGCGCGAGCAAGACGGGGATTCCCATACAGTCCTGGACCAGCAAAATCTTGAGCAAGTTGGCGATGAGTCGGAACCGCAGGACGAAGACACGAAGGTCCGGGAAGCGCAGGAAGCAGCTGCAGAAAATGAAGCCATTGTTGCGGCGCGCGGCGTGCCTACAGCGACGCAGTTCAAAGAACAAAGTGAACTTGCCATTCCTGCAACAGTGTATATGCTGGCAGGCTGTAAGGACTCTCAGGTTAGCGCAGATGTAAGCGATGTGGCACAGTTGCGGCCCGAAGGAGCTGGCCTCAGTGGAGGCGCCTGCACCCACGCGTTTATCGGCATGTTAGAGGACACTAGTGAGGCTCGAGCTGCAAGTGCAGAAGAGAGCACGCAAAAAACTTGGCTCGATATCCTGGACGATCTCCGTGAGCGTCTTGCTCACTATGCTCAGGTCCCGCAGCTCTCCTGCAGTCGGCCTCTGAACATTAGTACCGAGCCCTTTTCGATCACCAACCCTGCGCACGAGGAGGGGGTCTCGAAGAAACGAGCTTTGCTTGTAGGAATCAACTATGTGGGGCAAGAGTACCAGCTTGAGGGCTGCGTTAATGATGTGCGTGCAGCCAAAGCCTTTCTTCAGGGTCAGGGATTTGCAGACGACGAGATTGTCCTCCTTGTTGACGATGGTCACCATGATTTGCCGACGCTGCAAAACCTGATTCGGAGCTTCCGTTGGCTCGTCAAAGATGCCAAGGCGGGCGACTCCCTGTATTTTCATTTTGTAAGTTCAACGAGAGATGAAAGAGCGAGTTGCATCAACAAAAAAGGGCGAGCTTGTGCGCGCCCTAGCGGGGGGGGGGGTGGTCAAGGAGATTTGAAACAAAAGAAAGAAAGGAAAAGAACTAACAAGCTAGCATGGTCTTCGGCTGACTGTCGGATAATAAAAATAACATTGTATTGCATGTAGTCTGGACATGGGTCGTACGTTCCGGACGATAACGGAGACGAAGTCGATGGCCAAGATGAGACGATTCTTCCTCTCGACTTTTCCAAAACGGGTGCCATCACGGATGATGTCCTCTTCAAGGAGCTGGTGCTCCCGCTCGTGGAGGGCGTCCATCTCGTAAGTTGTTCATCAGATTGCTACGCCACGGCATTACGACTGACGCTGCTGCTACTGTTGCTGCTGGTAATTCGCGTAGATGTGCTTTGTTGACGCCTGCCACTCGGAGTCAATGCTCGACATTCCGTACACTGTCAAAAAAGGGGGGCGCGAGCTCGACATGAATCCCTTGTTCAACTTTTCGAAGCTTGTAGAAATGGGCCAGAGCGCCATCGAAAGCGTGGAAACTGCAGTGAGCGGTGGCATGCACAACCTTGTTGAATTTGTCAAGGGTCTCGGCTCCGTCGTTCCCATATAAAAAGGATCCTACTGACCCAAAGACAACAACTGAGCGCAGCGCACCTTTGAATGCTCAGACAAGACGAGAGGAGACCAACGAGATCACTCCTTTGCGTGCTATGCCATACCCGTCTACGTTTTGTTTCGAACTTACATGCGCCCTGACTTGTAGACCGACCTATCTCCCAGGTCTCTTGAAGTCAGCGGCCCCTACTCGGCCATCCTTTTCCCATTAGAGAAAGCACGCAACTATTTTGCACATGTCCATAGTCTCAAACATACTCTGCTTTGGCGGCACGGAGCTCTTTTTGCTGTCATCGAATGATCTTACGGCGCAGCCCTCGGGATTTGGGCGAGAAACGAGCATTATCCGTATTTGATGACGTCTCCTTTGCTGAAGTAGACAAAAGAGGCGAAGCGGGTGATGTGGGAGGCGGCGGCGGCGGAGGTGGGGGCGACGAAGGGGGCGGTGGCGGCGGCAGATGGAGCGGCGCCCCCGATGATGGAGAAGATGAAGATGACGCGAGAGGCATAGCCGCAAGGGGAGGGATTGCAGTAAGACCAATTTCTCCTGATGTTGCGCGGGCCGTTTGGCTAGCGAGCGCAGCGACAGTGGCGGCGGTTGAAGTCGGGGCGAGCAAGAGGTGACGACAGGCCATAATGCGAGCCAAAAGTGGGCCAAGAGCTGCGGCACGGGGAGCCGGGTCGAGGCAAATGCGAATAGCGTCGTCTTCACGTGCGTACTGACACCACTCGTCGAATGATAACTTGCCGTCCTTGTTCTGATCGTAGAGCGTCATGCCAACGTCTCCAATGACTTTGGAAAGAGCTGCGAATTCTTCGTCAAAATTTTCAGGGAGATCGCTGAGATGACCCTTGGCAACTTCCAAAACCATAACGCGGAAACGCTCCTTGCGTATGAAGTTGCTGCCATTAAGGTCAAACATGTTGAAGAGAAGTCGATACGTCTCCTCCTCGCGTGCGCAGGTAAAAAGATACAATGCGCAATAAAATTGGTCGAGTGTAAGACCCTCCCCGTCGCTACCGAGAACTTCGAAAAGTCGATCAGAAGCGACTCTCCCAAGCTGAAAGAAGGGCTCGGTAGCGGTGAGTTCGTCACGCAAAACCTCAGGCGAGACACGATCGAGACGCAAGCGCCAAGACTGCCGTGGGGACATGCCATGATTGCGAGTACCCGCAAGGCCACCCATGTTGGCTGCAGCTGCGGCGGCGAGGCTGGGGTTTCCAGAGTCTCCCGTTTGCGCGCCTTGGCTTGCACGTCCCATGTTGCCGGTGCTGGCGTTGGCTGCACCGCCACGCACAAGGGCGCTGCCGGCTGAAAGGCTCCTGGCGTGAGCTGTCGCAGCATTCGATCCGTCGAGCACGAGCAAGCTCGAGTTTGCCATGGCGCGGCTGTGCCTTGAACGGCGCTTCGGTATGGGTGGCGATCCCTTGTCGCCGTCGAGCTCGGGGCGCACGAGGTCCACGGGAGCATTTTCTGACGAGGAAACTTGGGAGTCGGCGCTCTCTGGGGTCGTCGGTTGCGAAGGGTTGCGCAAGGTAACATGTTTTCGCGCCAGAACCCAAAAGAAGGCTTCTACGTGCTCTGCCGTGAGGCCATACTCTTCCTCGAGACGTTCCTGCGCCGCGGCACGGGTCACGACTGGCTTGGTCGGTCTCAGTCCCATGGGAAACGCGGCTTTGGTTTAGTTTTCTCAAGGCGCTCAGGTCGACAACGTACGGCGGCCCGTGCCGCTGCTCCCGTGTGCCTCTCGTGGTCCTTTCCAGTCTCTTTTAACTCCTCCTCCTCCTCCTCCTCCTCCTCGCGTGGTCTCTCTCGCGCGCGTGCCCGCGCCAACGCGTGCAAGTTCTCCTTTTCGATTTTGATTCTTTGCAAGTTTTTTTTTTTTAGCGAGGTGATGGTGGTGTCCAAACCAACTTGAAAAAGCTTTTGTCCGAAAAAGCACTTGTCGAGAAGACGCGGCTCATCTCACCCATCTAACATATGTTAGTCAGCAGCGGCCCATGACGAGCACCGTCACTGGTAGGCCTATGTCAAGAAATTGTCGAAGCTCCACGGTATTACAATTTCCAAAAAAAAAAGCTTTTGAGTGATTTTTTTTTCCAATTATGATGTGGGTGATGGGCGCGTAATGGGCGCACATTGCAGAGGCAAACAGGCAAGCAGGCAGGCAACCTCTTCATTTTTTGGATGCAGAACAGGATCTTCGCTTCATGCTGGGTGAAATCAAAAAGGCAAAGAAGGGAGCTTTCCACCACTGCTTCCACTGCTGCCACCGGCCATACTGGCGGCAAAAGACATGAGATTGCCCAGGCCGCCCGAGTTTTTGTTGCTGCCAGCAAACATGGGCAAGATGTCCTTGCCAGCGGCCTTTGCCATGTCGGTGTTGGAGGCACCACCCTTCTTCATCTCGTAAATCTTGACGGCAAGGGTAAAGAGCTTCTTGAAGCTGAAGCCCGGGTTGGCCTCCATCTGCGAAGAGGAGTCGAGGTGCTCGGACGCCTTGATCATGTACGGAAGATCCAGGACGGTGCCCGAGTGGCAGCAATCCATGAGGCAGGAAAGCGTGATGCCCTCATCGACGGGGAGCACAAGCTCCTTGAAGATAAGATCGTCGCGGATCTGGCCCGTGGATTGAAAGTCAACGGGGACAATGGTCTCGTCCCGGCCGTCCTTTTCGTCGCCCGAGTCGTCCGCGACGTAGCCACCGTGGCCCGAGTAGTGAAAGAAGAGCGAGTCGCCGGTAGAGTTGCCTTCGGTGAGCCAATCGAAGCCCTTCATGATGTTGTCGGCAGTGGGATTCTCAGCCTCGCCGTCGTCGAGAAGCACGCGAAATTCCTGGAAGCCCTGCTTTTCAAGGAATCGCTTCATGGAGATGACGTCGTTGTGGCAGCCGGCAAGTTCGCCCTTTTGGCCGACGTAGTTGATGCCGACGAGGAGGGCCTTGCGCTTGTTGCCAGACGACTCGTCAGGGTTGACGAGGTTGAACTTCTCGGCGGCAACGTCAAGCTTGCGCGAGGCCGAGAGCTGAGGGATCTGCGAGTATCCCTTTTCATCGAGAATCTTGCGCATGGCCTCAAGGAGCTCGACCCAGGTCAGATCCTCGCTCCCGTTACGCTCGATGGCAGCGAGGAGCGAGTTGGTCGCAGCGCCACCTGCGCCGCCGGGGCCGGTCTCGACGGGGAGCTCGAAGGAGGCCGTGTTGGACACATCAGCACTGGTCTGCGTGTCGTGGCATCCGGAGATCATGCGGACGACGGCCGGGATGGTCTTTTGCACCTTGCCGTCAAAGTCGTCCTCGCTGATCTTCTCGCCGTCGACCTCGACATCTCTCCCCGTGGCTTGTTTGGCCTTGACTTCGAGTTTCTTCATGCCCTCCTCGACCTCGTCGAACTTGTCGGCGGCCTTGCGCAAAAAGTTCATTGTCCTTGTTTCCTGATGCTTCGCTCCGCTCCGCTTCGCGCCGCTCCGCCCTGCCCTGCCTTGTCTAGTCTTGCTTCGGGCTTTCCAGGTCTGCACCGCGCGTTCGCCACCTTTCTACAGGATCTGTGATCTGCGGCCCGTGATGCTCAGCCCTAGTATAAAGGCCTATACTGCCAGCATCCTGGCTCTTCTTTCTTTCAGTGCCTCTGGGGTATAGGGGAAGGGTCTACACGGCCTATACCATTACGACACATGGCATTGGAGGCAAGGAAGGCAAGGCAAGGCAAGGCAAGGCAAGGCAAGGCAAGGCGAACGAGGGCGTCCAAGACATGGCTGGGTTTTTGTTTACGATTGATTTGTCATTGTGATTCTTCTTCTTCGCAAGTTAGAGAGTTAGATGGTTGGGCGGAATGGGCCACCGCGAAAGATGATGGATCATTGACATCATCACATTGATGCCCGGAGAGATGTCTGAGCCTTTCTGCGCACAACGTCGCAAGCATGCTCCGATCGAACTAAACAACAAAGCCGCCCGCTGGCTGAACTAAATAGGGAACATTAAGGAAATGTGTATAGGGGAAAGTGGTTGTGGTTAGAAATCTCGCCCGCGACGAGCTCCCACTCGCCCTCGCACTGGCTCCGTTGGATGCACTTGTTCGTGTTTACTTTGAGAACACGATCGCCACGGCACATACACTGAATCTCGAAGGCACGCGACAAGCAGCTCGAAGCGTTGATGGCCAGCTCCTTTTCGACGCTTCGAACACAGACTTCAGGGCAGACCTCGGTTATGTCGGGCTTAAGTCTTCTGTTTGGGCACCTGAATCGATCGAGTTTGCGCCCCATCGAAGCTACGTCCTCCTCGTCGGCGGCCATGGGCGCCCTAAAGGACGAAGCGAGCGTCGTTTCAAAGCAAGCCGCATAGAGAATGAAGACAATGACTGCGAGAAAGCTGCTGCGAAGCGACATGCTTGTTGCTTCAACTGTTTTGCTCTGTGAAGAGCGCGTCTCGTTCGCAACTGACCAAAGTGTCGAGCGGTCAAGCAAGATTCGCAGAATCGTGCCTCGTCTCGCAGTTTTCGATATGCAGAAAGGAACTCCTTGTTTGCTCGCTTGTGTGCTTGCTTGCTTGCTTGCTTGCTCGATTGGGGGACGGTCGCGCAAGCGTCCGCGCCGCCCAAAAAGCAACAGATCCGTTTCGATGTTGCTTACTAACAAACTACTAGGGCTATACCTTGGAACACCTTGCTTACGACCTGCGATGAAATCTGGTTGTTCTATGGAAGTGCATACACAGCTAGACAGACAGACAGGCAGACAGACAGACAGACACAGCGGCGACCTTGCCGCGCCGAGCCTGCTCTCGAGACACTTCGACCAATGCGTCAGCCAGGCGCTCGCCGGAGCACCTCCGCGCAAGACAAACCTTTTTTTCCCCCTTTTCTTTCTTTACTCGCACACGCACGCACGCAGTCAGTCCACATAGGTATGTATACGCCAAAAACATGTGAATTCGGTGACGAAGAATCTCGATTTTGCGCGAGGGCTAGTAGCAGATCGATCTCCAAGCCAAGGCGACCCCGATGGCCGCAGCCGCCACTGCGCCGGAGCGCATTCGCCGTCAGCATCGTTTGGGCTTGCCGAGCTCTTCGTACACTATACAGAACAAGGCCATTGTTTTTTTTTGGGGGGGGGGTAGGATGAGTATTTTGTGGGAAAGAAATCTTAATGCCAGACAGGCCTGTGCGACGCAAAAGTCCCTCGAAGGTGCAGACTACCCCCTTCGCGACGAAGCTTCGATCGGCGCCCTTTCAAGCAAGGGAGAGAGAGAGGATCGATCCTCGAGCAACGTCGCGGCAGATCACCAGCGAGCGCGTTAGCGACGAGGAGCGCGCGAGGAGAAGCGCAGCGGCAGGAGGAGGCGAGAGGAGAGGGCGCGGGCGAGCGGCGTGCGTGTCCGCAGCCAGCTGCACAAAGACCGCACTGCGTTGCGCGAAGGGAGCGAGTCGGCCGAGCGAAAGGCAACGATGGACCTCTTGCAGGCGCCCCCTCGCGGGCTTTTCCGCGAGTCGCACGGCGCGAGCGCGACGCGCGTGGACATGGCGAGCGCCGCGGGAATGGGCCATGACCAGATGAAGTTTGAGCTTCCCGGCGTGCAGCATCCGGCAGAGTTCGTGTCGCAGAACTTTAGTCCCGGCACCTACGAAGACAACGGCAAGCGGCTCAAGTTTTCCAAGGGTACAACCACGCTCGCGTTCATCTTCAAGGGCGGTGTGATCGTCTCGGTGGACTCGCGTGCCTCGCAGGGGTCCTACATCGGCTCGCAAACTGTCAAGAAGGTCATTGAGATCAACCCGTATCTCTTGGGTACCATGGCCGGTGGTGCTGCAGACTGTTTGTTTTGGGAGCGCAACCTCGGCATGCAGTGCCGCATGTTTGAGCTGCGCAACAAGGAGCGTATTTCCGTTGCGGCGGCCTCGAAGCTTTTGGCCAACACCATGAACTACTACAAGGGCATGGGTCTGTCCATGGGTACGATGATTACCGGCTGGGACAAGCGTGGACCCCAGCTCTTTTACGTCGACAACGATGGCACGCGGCTCAAGGCTGATGGCGACAAGCCCTTCTTTTGCGTCGGTTCTGGTGGCACTTACGCCTACGGTGTGCTCGACTCTTCGTACTCTTTTGACCTTTCGGATGAGGAGGCTATCGAACTCGGCAAGCGCGCCATCTACCACGCCACGTACCGCGATGCTTACTCTGGTGGTGTCAACAACGTTTACTTGGTCAAGGAGACCGGCTGGACCCACGTCTTTTCAGGTGACACCTACCACCATCACGACAAGTACTCTGCGGAGCGCGAGGCTGCCGCCAACCCATAAACTTTACATTGTACCGTGCCCTAAGCCTTTTTCTTTTCTGCATGCATTTTCTTGGACGCGTGTCGGCTCAGACGGATTATCTTGTTGGTTTTCTTCCCTTCCTTTCCCCGGAGCCCTATTTATCGTAAAGATTTGTCATGTGTGAAACGGACGGACGCACATATAGCAAGCGCGTGCGACCGTCACGGTGCCGCTTATCTTCTTTTATTTCGCGTTATGACCTACGACACGTCAAAGCTGGCGTGCTTGTACAACGTGCTTGGACGACTTTGGCCTCGCACCCACTGTTGTCATCACCCTGAACCCCCGAGGTCTGTCTAGCCGACACGAGGACCCCGGGATGCTCACGGCACTTACCGCCGCGCTAAAGGCCTTCCTTCGCCTTCGCCTGCGCCTGCGCAAACCCGTCAGACACGCGAGAATGGAACTGCGAATGGAATGGAATGGAATGGGTTGAATTGATGCCACTTGCAAATGAATCGTTCCACGCAGACGTCCCGCCTCCAGGGCCGCGGGGAAAGCGACAGAGGAGGGCTTGGCGGCGGCGCGGCGGCCGCCCGCGGCGCCGTCGTCTCCCGCGCAGCGGCCAGGGAGCTCGGGGCGCGCCTCAGGTCAACTAGTTGCCTGACCTCATCCATCTTGGCTGCTTCGCGCTGTCGTAGCTTCTTGCACATTCAATCATCGATCAATCAATCAATCAATCAAATCAATCAATCGATCGATCCCCGCCCGCCGCGGCGCCGCCCCGTGCGCAGCAGGGCGCCGCGCCCGCCGCCGCCGGTCCCCTCCGCTGCCTCGCCCAGGGCCGAGGCGGGGCTCACCTCCCTGCGTGTCTCCGTTCCTCTCTTCCCTTCTCCCTCCCTCCCTCCCTCCCTCCCGCCCGCCCGCCCGCGCGCCAGGACGGCCCGGGGAGCAGACTGCCTGGAAAGGACCCGGCCGCCGCGCGCCTAGGACCGGCCTAGAGGCCCCTAGGCCGGCGGCGGCTCCGTGCGCCCCTCGCGGGCGGCGGAGACACGCGCGAACAGACTTGGCTGCGAAGAGTCCCGCCGCGCCGCATGTGGGAGCCGCGGCGTGGCCGTGTGGCATTCTAGACCCGGACCCCGGAACATGTAAATGGTTAATGCACAAGTGGGAGCCGCGGTCTGGTGCGGGAAGCGCGCGTCGGGCACGCCGCGGCGACGGTAGTTTTTTAGCAGTTTGTCTTGTGTAATTTTTTTGGCCGCTGGTCGCTCTCCCTTCTCGGTGGAGAAAGAGAGAGAGAGAGAGTAAGAAGAAAAGAAAGAATGGGGCTTGCTTGACGGTCGAGGAAAAAAGCAGACTTGCAACCTGGGGCGGGCGGGACGAGGAGACGACGTCGCGAGGCGGCGCGCCGTCCTTGGCCGCGGCGCACCTCGCTGCAGAAAACGAGGAGGCCTCGAGCGAGTGCATTGTGCTCGACCTCTGCTTGCAACGACTTTTGGGGGACGGGAGGGTCAACGAAAGAGATTCGTTCATTGTGTTGACCTGTCCGAGCGTACGCAGAGAACTTGAGTGTTGAGCGCGCTTGCTTGCGAGCCCACTCGCGTGCGCACCATTTACGCTACCTCGGACTATAATGAGAATCAGACAAAATGCAAACATGGCGGGTCAGAAGAGCGCTAAGACGAGCTCGAGCTTTAACGCAGACTCGAATACAAATTCGAATGCGAACGAGCACTCGAACTCTAGCGCGGGCTCACGGCTACGGGATCTTGCGCATATCGCGTCGCAAAATCAACAACACGCACTGATCTCTCAAGTGTAGGTTCATTTGCACAAACGTTGCAAATCTATTTTTAAAAAGTCGACACCTGGCGTGTCGTGACGCGAAATTATCCTCACTAACGTGCGCGGCTTTCTTTTTTTCTTTTTCTTTTTTCCCGTCAATCGATAATTACAGGCTTGCAAATGCCGGCATACAGCCTGGATCAGCTTTGAGTCAAAACGACGGGAACCGTGATTCCCAGCAGAGCAGCATGCCGGACATGAGTGCATTTGGAGTATCGAGCAGTGGCGTTAATATACAGCACCTCACTTCGACGCTTCTGAAAGGCATGCCATCGTCTGTGGCGCAGCAATGTATCAACGCTATTCTCCAGCACGGAGTAAATTCACCGCAAACAGCTCTCGCCATGCAGCAATCTGCCAGCGCATCGCAGATGCAGCAAAATATTCAATTCAACCACCAAGAAAGTCAACAAAATAAGCATTCGCAGAATTTGCAAATGCAGCAACACTTCCAGCAACCGTATCAAGTATTCCAGCATCAGCACGCACAGAATCATGGTGCGCCGAGCTTTTCCGTCTCTGCCGCGCAAACCGTGATGCCAGCGTTTGCAGCGCAGAGCGTTGGTTCTGAGGCGGCACGTGTGTCGTCGAGCAACAGTACCAGCCCCCGGATGTCAAAAGGCTTAGCATCTACCGGGCGCAAAATGCGCGCAGGTGTTCCGCAGAGCGACTTCCGAGGCGTCAGCTGGGATCGAAGCGTGAACACCTGGCGCTGCAAGGTAAACTCCGTCCACGTGGGGTACTTTGACAGCGAAGTCGAGGCCGCTCGAGCATACGATGAGGCGACGCTGTCGCTCCATAAACCGGGCTGCGGCATGCAGCTTCGGCTCAACTTTCCGTTCAGTGACTACAAGGACAAACCCCCCGGGTCCATCAAGTACGAAACAAAGCGAGACGGTCGCGCAAGGGGTTCTTCGAAATATAGAGGAGTTTTGTGGGACAAGGCGAGCAAGTCATGGCGCGCAAAAATTAAGCATCAAGGCCACACAAAGTACCTTGGTCTCTACCAAGACGAGGCTGCCGCAGGGCGTGCCTACGACACGGCCGCGCTCGAGCTTCGTGGTACAGCTGCAAAGCTCAACTTTCCAGATGAGCACGCGATTGACACGGCAGCAACGCCTGAGAAAGCAAATGTTGTTGCTCCTGCTAAAGGCCGACCTCCGTCGATGAGTGTGCCTGAGGACGCCCCCAACACGCTCGGCAAGCGCTCCCCTCGTGTCGATCTCGAAGGCGTCGCAGCAAAGTACGCCCGCGTCATGGAGCGTCACGCAAGTCGACGCGAGTCGTACCAGCAAGTCTGTCAAAAATTACAGTTTTTCGACCAACGCGTTGCTGGTGCGGCCGCTTCGGATGATGCGAAGCAGACGTTGTCTTCGTCGCTTAACGAACCTGGACCGCCGGCTGCTGCTATGCCGGGGACAGAAGACGAAGGGCTCCTGAATGCCGACGTCCTTAAGCTCCTTATCGTCAATGCCGTGCAGGTAAAAAATTCAAAGCAGACGGCCAAACCAGAATCTCGGACCGCCAAAAAAAACGTAGGTCGAGCGGAGAGAA
This sequence comes from Aurantiochytrium sp. KH105, assembly GCA_003116975.1. Lineage (NCBI taxonomy): Eukaryota > Bigyra > Thraustochytrida > Thraustochytriidae > Aurantiochytrium > Aurantiochytrium sp. KH105. The sequence goes on from BGKB01000105.1 coordinate 181,204, forward strand.
GGCGTGGTCGAGCTAGAAACAAAAGTAGAAAGGGCAAAGCGAGCGGCAACAACGAGGGATCCTGCGACAACGAGGCCGTCGCTGACGACGACGACGATGACGAAGACGAAGACGAAGATGCGGATGGTAGTGACAGCAGCTACAAAGTTGATGACGATGACGTCGAGGAGGAGGAAGACGAAGAAGAAGAAGGCAATGGCAAGAATGATGGTAAAGAAAAAAGAAAAAAAGGTAAGACGGCGCGAAGCAGCAGCAAGGAGAAAGTCCAACTCGACCTGGGCGCTTTTCTTGAAGACATTCAAGTCAAGGTAGAGGAAGAAGTGCGAGCTTTTCTCGAGAAGAACAAAATCGCATTTCGGGAGAAGAAGAAGTCGACGCGTCGGGCCGGCAAACAGCTTTGAAACAATACATTCATGAAAGATTTTCCCCATGTTGTTTTTTTGTTTTTCTCTGTCATCATCGACTGTCTTTTCCACTTGTGATGTATCATCAAAGTCTGCGCAATGCACAGCTTGCTTGACCAGAGCAAAAAAGAGAGAGAGAGCAAACGAAGAGCGAAAAATAGATGAGTGTGAAGAAGGTACAGACAAGATTTTGAAGAGGCTCTCGTGTGCCGACTTGGCAAAGACCGAGAGTAGCGTGAGAGCTTATGCGAGACGCTTGCGCTTGGTTTTTTGCGCGGACGCATCGCCCAAGGCTTTGACGCGAGAGCTGAGACCAGCAAGCTCCGCAGACTTGGAGGCACTCGAGGCATCGCCAGCGCCCGAGGCGCGGCGCTGCGGCTTTGACTTCTCCTCGGGCGCCTGGAAGGCCTTGGCGCGGCGCTGGTCGCGCTCGGTGCGACGCCCCTTGCTCTGCTCGATCTTTGCCGACTGTTTCTTTTGCTTGCGCTGCGCCTCGTTGAGAAAGTACTCGCCACTCTCGAGCTGGAGATCGACCTTGCTGGGCTGCTGCGGAGGCGGAAACGGGGTGTACTCGCGCTTGCGCTTGTTCTTGGCTTGCTGTTTTTCGCTGTGCGCTGCCTTGCTCTTAACATTTCGTTTCTTGAATTGTGGGAGGAAACGCGACCAGTCTTCATCCTTGAGCTCAGGGTCCTTGGCGAGCTCGCGCTTGATCATGAGCGTCTTGACGTTGTAGATTGGGTGCTGCACATTGGTCATGCATTCCTCGACAATCTTGCGGACCTGCTTGATGCCGCGAAAGGGCCCCATGGCGGCGACTGTGCGACCCTGCACAAGCACGTAGCATCCCGTGAGAAGTTCGATGGCCTTCAAGGTGTGGCCGTTCGCGCCGAGAAGACGTTGACGGCGCTTCACGAATCGATCCTTGTTGTGAACAAGATTACCAATCTTGATGATATCGCACTCGACGCCGTCCTGAAGAATTTTGGACGCCTGCTCCACGGGAATGGAACGCGCTAAAAGTTTAATCATATCGCGCGCCTTGACGATCACGTACGGGTCGCTCGTCTTGCGCGTCGTGCGCACAGTCATGGATCCTTCGATCAGGTTGAGCTCGCAAGCAACGCCCTCCTTCTTGAGGGTTTTGGTCACGGACGGCCACACCTCGCGCAGGTATTTTTCCCGGTACGCGGGGAAGAGCGTGGCAAACGATGACTCTTCGAGCATAGGACCGGTCATGTCCTCAGCCTTCCACTCATCTATTTTCCAATGGTCAATGTCCTCCGAGTCCCACGGCTTGTCGCGCCGGTACCTTTGCTTCTTGGGCACCTCGGGCGCGCCGCCCTCGTTCTGGGACGCCATTGCGCCGCCTGTCGAGTATTCTCTTGCTCAACCGCGTGCGTCCGAGGTCGCGCTTGGCGAAGTGTCAGCAGGCCCAGCGAGTATGAATTCTCGCGCTCTTCTACGGCTCGTGCTCGCGTCGCAAAGGCGCCCGCGATCTACGCGCGAGCCAAGGGGAGCGAGAAAGTTTGTCTGGTGGTCTGCCCGCCTCGCCGCCGACCACTCGCTCCAGTCACACCGAGGTTGCGCAACCCTTTTTGCCACAACGCTTTTTCACTTTCTGCCAAGGCTTTTTTATTTATTTTTTCAATTTTTCCAGAAAAACGAAGACTTGGCGCCGCTGGCAGAGAGGACACTGGCCATGGTGGCTGACGTTTTGAGGGGAAGAGTCTGGCTGCGCGAACGATGACACCTTCTTACTAGCTGTAAAAAAATTCCTTGACAATCTTTCGTAGAATTGTATCGGGCAAGCATCATCAATGCTTGATCCCTCCCCCCCCCCCCCCCCCATATTAGCGCTCTCGCTTGCCATGGTTGTCCTTGGCCGGTATACTGGCTGACTGATATCAAAGTCAGTCTCGTTCGAATGGCTTGAAGAGCTTCGATTGTTCTCTCTCTCCGATTGCCCTACTTTAGCCGGATCACCGACTGACTCTCTTGAGGGCCAAAAACCACGCAGACGGATGTAGTAGGCTGGTTCTGCATCCTTCGCGAAACTTCGCAGGCAGATCAAACCTCAACAATTGGAAAGGACAGCGTTGAGCTCTTGGCGGATTCATCTCTTTGGGCTTCCTTCCTGTATGTAATCTCTGCCGCAGTTCGCTTCGGCGACTAGGCCGCACGAAGTGCTAATGTTCCACTATTTCTGAGTGTTCGCGGCCTCGCATGACGCAGCGTCCTCCGCCTATGCGGCCCAAATCTTTTCTGGATGCAGAAATCAAATCCGTTTCTCGTCAATGAGCTCGAGAACATTGTAGGATAAATGTCTGTTTCTCATGCACTTTGAAGATGGGTCTGATATGTGCTGCCTTCCGCAGGGCGTCGAGGCCACGCTGTTGTCTGGGCTTTCATTGCCTTGATCTAGGCCTAGCCTTCAAGTTCGGCCCTCTCTGCACATTTCTTTGCTGTCCGCAGCTGGTTGCAAGCTGCTAGCTGCAAGCTGGCTGGCTGGTTCGCTGGCTGGTGGACTGGCTGGCATGCTGGCTGGCCGACGTCGTCCCCCAAATCTTTCCAAGTTTATCTAGTATTAGGCCAAGGCAGACAGACAGACAGACAGACAGACACCAATGGCAGATGCAATTATCAAAGGTGCAGCAAAAGCAGCAGCTGGCAGAAGTTCCACCAAGCGAGTTGAAAACTCGAACAAGAAAAGCATAGCTGTCTACGTCTTCATCGACCCGGGCGGGACCTCGAGGACGTTCTTTCCGTACGCCTCATCACCAAGCAAAAGCAAGCAAGCAAGCAAGCAACAGAGCGAGCAACAGAGCAAGCAACAGAGCAAGCAACAGAGCAGAGCACACATTAGGCTACGGACGATGCATTCCCGTGCACGACGCGCCCTCATTCAGCCTGGCTGCAAAAATGTGTTAGCCTCAAACGAAGTGCGCCAGGCAGGTCATGACAGATGATGATGCCAGGCTTGACCTCTTGTCTGTCGCGCAGCCAGATTGCCGTCGCGCGTACGCCACCCGCGGCGACCCCTGCTCTCCCCGCCGTCCCCGGACCGGCGGCGGGGTCGCCGCGTATGCCACCTCTGCCCGCCCGCTCACAAAACGAACGTCAGCCGGTCTCGCGCCTCGCCGCCGCGCCTCGCCGCCGCGCCTCGCTGCCGCGCCTCGCCTCGCGCGGCGCCCTGCGCGGGACGGACGCTTTGCGCTCCGCGCTCCGCGCTTCGCGGCTTCGCGGCGCCCGCGCGCGGTGACGAGGGCCTCGCCGCGGCGCGTCGCGGCGGCGCGCGTCGCGTCACCGCGGCGGGCCAAGTTCCAAGGCGGCACACGTGCGCCGAGTCCGCTCCGGCGTCCGGAAGGCTAGTTTACTAACAACACAGTGCTCGTCGAACAACTTTGGAAACGAAAAACCAGCCAGCCTGCCAGTGTGCCGCCAGCAGCCTCGCACAGGAAGCCCGCCTCGCCTCACCGCGCCTTGCCTCTCCTCTCCTCGCGCGCGGCTTCCTTCCGTCATGCGGCCGCGACGGCGCGCCGAAGGAGGACTGCTGCAGCTGCAGCTGGCTGCCTGCTGCTGCTGCTAGGATTCGAATCTATCTATCTTGCACGACGCTGACGGTGTTTTTGAATTCAAAATCAGGGATTCAAAAAGCGCGCGATGGGACGCGCCGGGACGCGCAGAGAGGGACGAGAGGAGAGGAGAGGAGAGGAGAGGAGAGGAGAGCAGGAGGCGCAGCGCAGGCAGGGCGCACGTGCACGCGCTGCGCCTCGGCCTGCGAGCGCGATGCGGCGCGGTGCGATGCGCCGGCGCCGTGCGCTGCTGCGGCCGCGCGGCGCGGGCTGGGCTGGGCGTCAGGCGCGTCCTCGAGGCCTGCACCAGTGAGTGAGTGACCCGCAGGACGGCGAACATGAAGATGAGATGGGGATGAAGATGAGGTGCTGCGCCAGAGCGACAGAGCTAGGTAGCTGGCGAGCGAGCGAGCGAGCGGGCGAGCTGCAGGGCGGGCGGGCGTCCGAAGTTGCCGCCGTCGAAGAAGCAGCAGAGCGGCCGCGGGCTGCCTGCCTCTGGGCACGCACTCGACATGACACGAGAGCGAGCATGCACACGCCCGCCAGACCAGCGCTCGCTCACAGGCTCCGCTGACAGACAGACACCAGTGAGTGCGGCGCGTCGCTGGAACAGGAGAGAACACCGGCTGGCCGCAGAGAACGCGAGGCGCGTCACAAGGTGGCATCCGCACCGGACCCGGAGCCGCTCGCCGCTCCGCCCGGGGCGCGTGGCGCGGGGTCCGGTGCGCGGAGAGCGAGGGAACGGGCAGCACAATTTTCAACTTGAATTCACGATGACTCGTGTCGCGCGTTTGGAGGCGCGGAGCGGGCGGGGCCTGCTCCTGCAGCTCGCTCCCAGCCTGCCTGCCGCCGCCGCTGCAGGCGCGGGAGACGCTGGCCGGCTGGCTGGCTGGCTGGCCGACCGGCCGGCCGGCCGGCCGGCTGCAGCTCCGCCGACGGCGCAGTGCAGGCGGGGGCGCGGCGAGTCAGAGCGCGCAAGTGGACAAAGGCGGCGCGGGACCCGTATAAGTCTGTGGGAGCAAGTGAAAGAATGGGGCGCGCATTGCATGGCACTGCGCGGCACTGCATTCATCGCATTGTGTTGCACGCCCTTGCACTTTCGACCCCGCTCTTCCTCTTTTCTCTCTCTGCTTCTTGCTTGCTTTCTTTCCTTCCTCCCTTCCTTCCTTCCTTCCTTCCTTCCTTCTTTCCTTCCTTTCTTCTTTTTTTCTTTCTTTGCGCCTCTGATTCCTCTCTGAGCGCGGGGCCCGGCAAGTGCAATTTGGAGGAATTTCCATTTGGGCCTGCCGAAAGCAAAGGCAAGGAAACAAGCAGGCAGGGTGATTTGAACTCGGCCAGCCTCGGAATTCAAACAAACAAACAAAACCCCATCGTCGATCGACCAATCCCGCCGTCGATCTCTGTTCTGCTGCTGTCGAGCAGGAGACGGGACGACACGAGACGAGACGAGACGAGACGAGAAGACCGAGCGCACGCGCACACGCGCACGCCCGGCCGTCGGCAACTCGCCCCCCCCCCCCTCCCCTTCCCCGCCTCCTTCTTACGGTCCTGAGTCGCAACGCAAGCCGGCGTGGACCACCTCCAACTTTCTCTCCATCTCCATCCAGCCACTCGAGGCTCTCTCTCGCAAGAGAGAGCTTAAGCACGCCAAGAAGCGCGGCGTCGGCTTCGGCTCCGTCGGCTCCGTCGGCTCCGTCACCGCTGGCTTTTGGCGGTCTGTCAGTGCGCGTCAGACAGGCACGACTCGCGCGCGAGAGAGAAAAAGGAAAAAAGGGAGGCCTGACCCCCTTGCGAACCGAGCGAGTTCTAGCTCACCGTCCCTTGCCTCTTGCTTGCGCGAACGCGCGCACATTTGCAAACAAAGCGGAATCTCTTCCCTCCTTCACGTCCTTCTTTTCCTCTTGCTTGCCACCCACAAAAGTTCACAAGGATGCAGTCCCTCCGTCGCGCAGCCAAGCCCGCCGGCGCGGTCGCCGCCGCGGCGACGCTGGCGGCCGCGGCCATCGCCTTCACAGAGACCAGCAATGGTGACAAGAGCGACAAGGTCGTCAAATGCCAGGCCTTCCCGCTCACGCGCAAGGTGCGAGAGTCAAACCTTACCAAGACGCTCCCGATTGCCTGCAGGGATGGAACCATGGTGTTCCCGTGGTCGCCGCCCTCGCGCGAAGAGCAGCTCAAGGAGCTCGAAACTGAAAAGTACGATCTCCTCGTCATTGGTGGCGGCTGCGTCGGCTCCGGCGTCGCCCTTGATGCCGCCACCCGCGGTCTCCGCGTTGCCGTGGTGGAGCGCGAAGATTTCAGCTCCGGCACATCGAGCAGGTCCACCAAGCTCATTCACGGTGGCGTGCGCTATCTTGAGAACGCCTTTCTCAAGCTCGACTACGGGCAGTATCTCCTCGTCAAGGAGGCCCTCGAGGAGCGAAGTCATATGCTCCAGGCCGCGCCCTTTATTGCCAAGCCGCTCCCCATCATGGTCCCCATCGAGGAGTGGTGGAAGGTGCCGTACTACTTTGCCGGCACCAAGGTTTACGACATGGTGGCCGGCAAGAACTCGGGCGTTCCCAGCTCCATGTTTCTCACCAAGCAGCAGGCGCTCTACAACTTCCCCATGCTCGACCCGTCCAAGATTGCCGGCGCCATTGTCTACTATGACGGCCAAATGGACGACGCTCGCTACGGACTTCTCATCCTCCTCACGGCAATCCAGGCAGGTGCTACGGCTGTCAACTACATGAACGCCGACAAGCTCCTCAAGGATGAAGACGGCAAGCTTTGCGGTGCTCGCGTTCGCGACAGGCAGACGGGCAAGATCATTGATGTGCGTGCCACTGCCGTCGTTAACGCGACGGGCCCCTTCTCGGACGCCGTGCGCCACATGGCCAACGACCCCAACGGCGAGGACAACGGTCCCTCCACGGAGAAGGCGGAGCAGGACATTATTGTGCCCGCTGGCGGCATCCACGTCACGCTCTCGGACGATTTTAGCCCTTCTCAGATGGGTCTCATTGTTCCCAACACCTCGGACGGCCGCGTTCTCTTCTTCCTTCCATGGAGTGGTGGCACCATCGTTGGAACCACCGACTCGGCCACCCCGCTCACCATGCGCCCCAAGCCCAGCCTTGCAGAGGTTGACTTTGTTCTCGCCGAGTGTGGCAGGTACCTCAACCGCCGCGTTTCCCACGATGACGTGCGCGCCGCCTGGTCGGGCATTCGCCCTCTCGTCCGCGACGTCAACGCCAAGGATACCAAGGCGATCTCCCGCGAGCACGTCGTCGAGGTTTCCAAGAGCGGTCTCATCACGATTGGCGGCGGTAAGTGGACCACGCAGCGCCGCATGGCCCAGGATGCCGTCGATCGTGTCCTCAAGGAGCACCCGCGCATGGGTGGCAAGGCCGGCCCGTGCGCTACCCTTGGTCTCAAGCTCATCGGCGCCGACCGCGCCGGCATCATTTGCGACCAAAAGTACGATATCGTCACCGTTACGCTGCGCGAGGACTACGGCTTCGATCGCGACATTGCACAGCATCTCGTCAGCTCGTACGGTACACGCGCTCTGCAGATCGCAGAGATCATTAAGCACGGCTACCCGACGCGTGCCAAGGGATTGCACCCCAAGCGCCTCGTCGCCAAGCACCCGGTCCTCGAGGCCGAGGTTGCCTTTGCCGTCAAGCACGAGTATGCCGTCACTGCCGTCGATGTGCTCGCGCGCCGGACCCGTCTTGCCTTTGTCGACCACGACGCTGCCGTTGAGGCCGTGCCTCAGGTCGTCAAGCTCATGGGTACTATGCTTGGATGGTCGCGCACCAAGTGCACCGAGGAGACCGAGGCTGCCCTCACCTTCCTCGAGACTATGAAGCTGCCCGAAGAGTGATCGAGTTGTCGGCTCCGAAAGTCTGCAACGTCTCCCTCATCTATCACGTGTGCACCCTAGAAGCAAAGCTAACTTATCCTCTCTATCTTTTTATCTATGTGGCACTGTTTGCTATGTTTATGCAAGGTGAACGAACTCATGTCTTGTGAATTTCACAGACTCTAGAAAATAACAGTAAATGCTTCTGAGATTCTCATGTGGTCTGTGCCAGAAGATCCACGCTTTCGTCAGGAGCATTCGACAATCCCGACCCAAAAAGTAGCTGAACGTCCACAATTGCGGCTGCTTCGAGAATCTGGCTGCGCACAATGTCCTGCTCGACGTCCATACCAAAGCTCTCTTCCAGTTCCGCCTCTGCATCCATTTGCTCCTCATACCTAGCATCCTCGCCTTCTCCTTCTGTTTTCGACTCCCCTTCCTCCTCTTGCATGGTGGAAGTTCTTTCATCGTCCATGATGATCTCAGCAGGTTCGACGTCTGGGGCGCTAAAGGTGGTTCTTTTCACCCCTTGAACCGCCATTGGAGGCGTGGCGACGGCAGCGCGAGCCCGGTCTGGTGCGTCTGAAGAAGCCGGGCGATTGATGTCCGAGGGAATGGTCTTTCCGGCGACCATCGCTCCAGACGCTGTCGCCACGAGCGCTCTGCGAAGCGGGCGACGGCCAAGCACCGCCTCATCCGGCAAAAGTCGCGCGAGTGAAGCGTGGCGCCGCATATGCGGCCAGTAGTGTTCAAAGCTCAGCTCAACGCCGACAACTCCGCAGTTCTCGATCTTGAATCGCCGCAGCTGGTCCAAAAGTGAGCGTTTCGCCGCATAATCGGGATGCTGCATGTCCAGATCCCACGACAAGGACTGAAAAAGGTGCTTGAAGAAGAGTGAATGACCGACGACAATGATTTCCCGTTCCGGGCGGTATCGAATCGTATTTACAAAGTCCTCGGTCCTCGCGACCACGCTTGCACGCGATTCCTTGGTTGCAATCCACCATTCTGATTCGGCGTCATAAGGATCGACGCCCTGGACTCCAGCTTCCCAGTTGCTATGCAAGTCTCCGCATTCGTCTCGCAACAGCTGCTTTGCGCGCAAAAAGCTCTCCTCGCCGCAGACGGCCCCCATGGAATCCTTGCCCAGCAAATTTTGAACCTCACGAGCACAGGTGAGCAGCGTAATGCCAGTCTCAAGCGCACAAGGATGATGCTGTAGTCCGAGCAGCGCAGTCTGCAAGGATCGGGTGAGTGGGGAGCTGAAAATTGCTTTCGCTCGGAAAAATCCGGCCTCCAAAGACTCCTTCTCCGTCTCTTCCTTTTTCTCTTGTTCTTGCTCTTGGGCGTCGAGACGCGTCTTCGAGCTGTCACACGCGGGTAGATCAACTTGCCCCATCGTTGCTTGCGCAGCGATTGCAGACATGGCAGCAGCGGCAGCGCGCGGATCTATCGTTTGATTCAGCAGATCCTCGTCCTCTTCGCGACGATTTGACTCAACGTTTGCCTCGAAGCGCCATCGCTTGTTGAGATCGATCGCCTGCTGCGCTCCAGTCTTGTTGAGTGGATGATCGCGAAAGGCAAGCATGCCAACCACGTTGCGACGCGCCTGCGCCCGATTCCAACGAGATTCGCCGTGGCGAACCAGGTACAGCTTTTTGCGTCCTGGCACGGAGAACACGCGACGAATACGAATGGTTACGCTTGGATCCTTTCTCAGAGGCAATGCGATGATCTCTCTTTTTACTCCAAGATCTGCGACCGAGCATTGCGCAGTCCCAATGACGCGAGCTGCACCAAGCAGATTACGATCGCTGATGACCTCCAATTGCAGAATATCCGTAGCCTCTGCGAAAGGAAGCATTTGTCGGAACGTGTACCATGTTGGGCGTTTGGTGTTGAAGCGTTTGTTGGTCAGTCCTTGGCTTAACACAATAAAGGACTCTCCGCTTTTACGAACCACAGAGACGCGCATATGCACGTCCGAAAGAGGTTGTGCGAGGCCTTGCATGTCAATCAGTTCCAACACGAGCTCCTGGTCTTTGGACAAGGGTGGCAGTCCTGGCCGTGTGCGTTTCGTTGCAAAACCTGGCTTTGGCGACGTCGGTGAAAGTTTGCTAAATAGTTTGGCAGCACGTGAGGGAATGCTTACCTCCAGTGCGCCTCCTCGTTGTCCTTTTACTCGTTCATAGTCTTCCTCTCGAAGCTGTTTCGTCTGCTGTTTCTGCTCCTCTTGTTGTTGCTGCTGTGGTTGCTTCGTCTCCTGTTGCTCTTGTGATTGTTGTTTCGTCTGCTGCTGTTGCCTTGGTTGCTGCTGGTGCTGCTGCAGACCTTGTTTTCGAATCGCCGCGTACTCGCGCGCCGCAAAGAGTGCGCGCGTAGAATCCGCACCAACAGAATCCCTCTCGGGTAATTGTCCTTGCGTTTTTCGTCGTCGAGGTCTCGTCGGCTCATCAATCGTGGCGACGCCTCGCGAAAGTCCGCCTCCCATGACCTGCTGCTGCACGGAGCCTTTCTTTGCAGCTTGTGATGCTTGCGCTCGTTCTTGCTCTGTTTTTCAGAAAGTCAATGCGCGCAAAGCTAGCAGGCAATCTTCGTGCGCATCGCCGCCGCCAAAGAAGCGCGTTTGAGTTTCTCCCGTTCTTTCGTCAATCAAACGAACGATGGCCGGTCCCCTCAACGAGCAACGTGTCACGAACGACGGCCACGCGGGCGGGCGAGCTTCTCTTGACTGCCCTCTGCAATAATTATGCTAGCTCTCGCCCAAACAAAAACGAAGATCTCAAAGTCCTCGAGATTATTATTCTTGCAAATTGGCTGACGTAAAAAGTCCAAGTTTTCACGAGTCATCAACGGCTACCAAGCTTCGTGTCTGTGTCTCAGTCGCATCTTTAAACGCACCCACGCACTCACGCACACACGCACACACGCGCGCGCGAACGGGCTGGCTCACTTACTGCTGGGCGCCGCCCGCGCGCAGGACAGCGAGCCAATTCCGCCGGCTGCGGCCGGTTGGATGCAGCTGCAGCCTGCAAGCAAACCCTGCAAGCACCAGCAGCGGTGCACACCCCCTTTATGAACGATTTACGGACACTGCACATCATCGTTGTCGGTCTCTGCAACAAGCAGCGCAGCGCAGCGTAATAACACATCTTGCACACGCCCAAGCGACGCACGTGACGCGCGCGCGCACTGGCCACGGCCGGGGACAGAGCAGAGAGGCTGCCGGCCGGAGCTCGCAGCGCTGGGCGCGCCGAGGGTGGGCGTGGGCACGCGCGAGCCCACGCCTTAGCTCGAGCAAGGCGGCGCGAGCAGCGAGAGACCCGAGGGAGAACAAGCAGAATCGGAGGGGCGAGAAGGGGAGCCCAGGACCACCGCCAACCAGCTGCGCTCGTCGCGTCGCGGGCCGCGCTCGCTCGCTCGCTCGCTCGCTCGCCAGGGTCACTAGACCCCCGAACGCGCAGCGCGGTCGGTCAGGCGGCGCGGGAGAGGCGAAGGGCCCCGAGAGGAGGCGCTTGGCGAGCGGCGGGTTCACTCGCAGGAGCACAGTAAGCGGGCGAAGAGGCGAAAGCAGTGCAGGTCGAGGCGACCTGACCGAGCTGCACGCGCTCGCAAAAGACATTCGGCCGGCGGTCCGGGCGCCGACGCGCGCGAAGACGCGCGGAGAGGGGCGAGCGAACGGGAGAGAGGGGGCAGGGTCCGCGAAAGGGCTGGAGGCGGAGAGGTCGTGGGTGCGAGAGCGAGGGCGGGAGCGCTCGCTGGCTATCGGGCGGGCGGGCGGGCGGACGGGCGGGAAGGGCGGCGCAAACTCACTCGCCCTGTTTCTCCTTTTCTTCTGTCTCTCTCTCTCGTCTTGGTGAACGCGCTAAAACGATCAACACGATAAAGAAGGGGAGCGGAGATAGACAGCGCTCCGTTCCGCCCGCCACGCGAGGCGCTAAGAGACGCGAAAATGCCCTTCGGATGCCCTAATGTTTGCCCTGAATATGCAGAGGACGGCTTGTGCATCTGTCCACCAGGCTGCAGCGGCAAGGGGCAGTTCAAGTTCTGGGAAGACTCCTGCCACGTCAACGACAATCTGGAAACAGGCCTCAGTATCATCTCTCTCATCCTGAGTAGTATTGTCCTTGTTGCGAGTATTTTCGCATTGTATGAAACGGGAATTCCATCCGAACTCGTCAGGGTTTACGATTTCGCGCGAGAGACTTTTCAGAGCTGCTGTCAAAGCAGTGGATCGAGCGAGGACAGCTCCTCCGAAAGAAAGTCCAACAAAAGCTGGGACGACTCAACAGTGGACTCTTTCACACGTCCTGCACTCGGCACGCAGGTCTCGAGTACCTTTCGAGGAACGCACGTTGCGCGTGCGCTTCGACTTCATATCGAGCGACAGCACTTGCTTGATTTCTGGCTGCTCGTGTGCGTCTGTATCTTTGCAGTCTGCCTCGTCGTCGCCGAGGCACTGATGAGCGGCGGTGTTTACAAATGGCAACCGCGATCTCCGGCGCGCGACTTGCTCGAAGCAAGCTACGCGATCGCCGGATCAGCGCTCATCATCAGTGGCCATATCGTCTCGTACAAATGGTATCAGAGCTTGCCCAGCATTCGCCGTTACGGGGCGCTCTTTGGTATCAACCCTTTGCTCATCAAGTATCCCTTTGTTCTCAAGGCTATCACCCTTTTTTCTAGCGTTGCATCTGTGGCGTGCCTTGTCACCTTCATCTTGGTGCTGCCCATTGTTGAGCCAGAGAGAACAGAAACCTGGGCTGTGGCCACTTTAGGGACCTTGTGTGGCGCCGTTCTCTCATGGGGCTTCAACATCACCTACCTCACGCACCTTTTGTTGCGAATTTATCGTCGTGCCAAATGGACCATTTTGCGCCGCTCCACGCTCAATGTGCAGGTGCATTCTCTTTCTTCCCAGGGTATTCACTTTGGGCATGCAGGACGTGTCGCGCTTTCAATTGCAAAAGACTCGAACGAGCCCGATGCTGTCATTTACCGCGAGTTTCGTAGCATGCGGACGATTCTTTACGGTGTGCTCATCATGGTGGGTTCTGGAACTTTGATCATTTCTGTGTTACTTCTTGGGAGCATTTTTATTCTCGAGATGCAGGAGAGTCTCTACATTACGTTCTCGCTCGTCGTCATATGTTGCGAGCTCGGGGCTCTCGGGCTCATTTACTTTGCTGTTTTCCGCACAAGTGAGCGATTCCAAGGTTGTTGGCCCAACTTCGTCTGCACTAAGGAACCAGAATCATCCTCGGTGGATGCTTCTGATGTTGTGGCTCCTGTCCCGTAGCAGCGAGCTCTGTTCCGCCCTCTGTCGCGCCGGCATCTGCCCTACTATGGCCCGTTGTTAAAATTTATGAACATGTGTTGTGTTGGTTGTGTTTCAACCTTTTTATTATTAGAAATCTCTCGCCCCCTCCCCCCACGGCCAGTCCCGACGGTCGACTCCGGAGCCTTTTCCCTTCATTCCTTTTTTTTCTCCATACAAAAAAAAAGCACAGGCAGAGAGACCTTGACCCAAAGAAACGAGAATGAACACCTTACAGGCGAAGATCCTTTTGCGCATCAAAACGCTGGCCGATTTGAAGGACGTAAGCAAGCCGTTGCAAATCGAGTTTAGCCTGACGACTCTGTTCTTTTGAGCGTGCGAGATCGTATAATGTGCAAAGATTAAAAACGAGTGTCCGGTGCATGTTCCGCACAGGGTTGTCACGGATGCAGTCTTCAAGGATTTGTATTGCGCCATCGAGATCACACATGTTCAGGTGGCAAAGTGCAAGGTTATTCGCAAGAGTCGCTGCGAGGGGCTCTTGCACTGCGAACACGGCCGAGAGCATGTCTGCGGGGACATACGGGTTTGCCGAGTCCTCGCTAGGAGCCTCGGGACCCGTCACTTGACGCAATAGCTTGGCAAAGTGGTCCTTGGCGCTTTCCATCTTACCTTCTGCAAAATCGCACAGCCCGCGCAAAACCTGCACCGCACTTGCATCGTTCCAGTCGAGCCCCTCGTCTTCCTCGAGGTCTTCCAAGACCACGCGAGCGCCCTCAAAGTCCCCCATTTGGAGCCGCAAACGTCCGATTTGCAAGAGTACTGGCACATGAGCGTTACGCAAGCTTTCATTGTCTGATGCGTGCTCAATCTCGCCAAGCTCGTCGAGCGCAGAGTGACACAGGTCGAGCGCCAATACGTAGTTGCCGCTTGTCGAGTAACACGAAACGAGGAGAGCCATTATGCGCTGTCTCCAGGCTTGCGCAGCCTCAGGAAGCAATGGTTTTCGAAAGGTGTCCAGGAGAACGGTTTTCAATGAGGCTGGGCTCGATGGATCGGCACAATTGAGTTGCTTCAACTGGCCAAGAAGTTTGTGAAGCATGTCGACCGCGGTGGACCTCTCATTCCACTCGATGGCCACAACTGCGCACAACACTTTGGCTGCGATGACACGACTTTGCTGCAAGAGTTCGACGATCTCGGTGGCCTCCTTTTGCCGCCCTAGCCTCATGAGCAGCGATGCCCGAAGTACACGGAAAACCTCGCCCTCGAATGGCTTTTCTTCGAATTGCAAGAGCTCAAGAACTTGCTCTACGTGACCCCGCCACGCCCACGAGCACAATGAGAACAGCACATTCTCCTCGCAGCTACCATCGAGGTCGGCACGCAGCTCGAGACGGAGTTCTTCGGTAGTGCTAACCTTTGGCAAGGTGCCGTTTTTGCCCCATACTCGAGCGAGGCGCTCATCTTGCGGCAAGTGGCTGAGGAAAATGTCGCTGCTACGGTTGTGACTACTGCTATACGTGCCGACGCTGCCAATGCCAGTGCCGCCAACACTGCCGCCGCCGCCGCCGCCGCTAACGTCGCCAACACTACCTGCGCTGAGGGGTAGGGCTGTGCTGGCGCCCGCGGCAGATGCCGGCGCGGCAGGGTTGCCATGAGAGCCCGTCGAGCTTGACGCCGTGCCTGGGTCCATCGTTGCCTTTCTGCCGCTACCCGTCCGTGCGCCGCCGCTGCCGCTCGGTCGCTGATTGCAAAGGACGGCGCGGCACGCCCGATCTGGTGATCAACCAAAAGATCTTTTAGGATTTGCTCGTCATCATCGGCCAAAGAGGACACAACGCGACACAACTCGATAACGAAGCATCACCATCAACAGCAGCAATAGCAGCAGCTGCAAGACGTAAGATAGCATTCATAAATAAACTGAGAGGACCAAGAAGCAAATAAGTTATGTTATAAAATCAACAGACTGGGTTGCTCAGAGCGCAGTTCCGCGCTCAAGATTCTGGCGTAGCTCCGTCGTGTATTTATCGTAAGCTTTGGATAGCCCCCGGCTCACCTTTTCATTCATACTATTGATGCCTGTGGCAACTTCACCCTCAAGAGTGCCCTGTGCATTACGCAAGCGCTTGCGTGGCTTCTCGTCGTCGGCAAAGGTCTTGATCATTCGTTCCTTATCCGCGTCCGAGACAGCGGTACTTGTTCCGTACGCAAGCTCAGTATCGCGCAACGAAAGTTGACCTCTTCTACCGCTAGTCGCTTCGCTGGTACCCACGTCATCACTGTCGCGGTCAGTCTGCAGCATCCGCTGAAGTTTCTTGTCATAGGCACGCATAATGGTCGCATCGTCGAGGGGATGAGCCGCTTTCGCAGCAAGGATGTTGTCCACCTTCTTTTGTTTACCAGCCTGCGTCCGCTCGGCCTTTTCGAGCGTTTCCAAGAGGTATGATTTGTCCTCGCTCGCCCCGAGCAATTCAAGCTGCTTCTTGCGATCAGCCTTGGTGCGCTCCCAGCGCGCTCGGGCCGCCTCCTTGCTGGTCGAAGCGCCTTGCTTTGCAGAGCGCTCATGCTCTGCGAGTACCTCCTTGCTATTCTCGCTGCGCGCCTGCGCCTTGCGCTGGCGCAGCTCGAGCAATTTTCGCTTGCGGGCGCTGAGCTTGCCCTGGTATTCTTGAGACTCCGCCGCAGCAGCCGCAGCCGCGCTTGCCTTGTCAAGACGCTCCTGCGCAGCGAGCCGCGCAGCCCCGTCCTCGTACACTGCCGTTGGATTGGCCATGGTGGGCACCGGAAAACTCGTAGAGCCAGATGCGCGCTCAAGCGCGTCAGCGGCCCGGCGTAGATTCTGGCCGTGCTTTTCCATTGTCTGCTGCACGCGATCTTGCGCGTGCGAGGCCGAGTCCGCCGGGTTCTCCGAGCGCTTGCTCTCGTCGTTCTCATCGTCGACCTCACCACAGTCTAGAATCTCTACACGTGAGAGCGGTCGATTTCCGGCGCCTGTTTTCAGCTTTTCAAGCTCGTCGAGCACGTCGAACCCGCTCGAGACCTTGCCGAAGACGACGTGTTTGCCGTCGAGGTGGGAGGCCCGGTCAAAGAGAATGAAGAACTGGGATCCGTTTGTGTCTGGACCAGCGTTGGCCATGGAAAGGACGCCGCGTGCAGTATGCCTGCCCTGGTGAATATAGTTTTCATCTTCGAATGTGCGTCCGTAAATGGAGCAGCCGCCGGTGCCGTCGCCCTTGGTGATGTCACCGCCTTGGATCATAAAGCCTCTGATAAGACGGTGAAAGACGCACCCTTTGAGATGAAGCTTCTCGCCGCTCTCGTTCGTGCCCTTTTCTCCCGTGCACAGAGCGCGAAAGTTCTCCACCGTGCGCGGGGCGCGCTCCGCGTACAGCTCTAGCCAGAGCGTGCCCAATCGTTTTCCGTTCACGCCGATTTCCAGCCACGTGCGCGTGGTCATCTTGGATCCACGTTTCTATCGCAGCTTCCGCTGCGTCTCCGCCTCTGGCACTTTGCTCGCTCGCTCGCTTGCTCGCCCACGCTCCGCCCCGATCGCTTCGGAGCGCGCGACCGTGCTTGGTTTGCGCTTCTTCTTTCATTCTTTCGCACGCACAGTCGCTTTCCCTCAAACAGACCTATTTTACGTAGCGCCAATTTGGGCCCCTTTCCCAAAACCTCTCTCCCGCGCTGTATCTTCGCCTCGACGCGGGGGCCGGTCCACGGCGGACAGCCGCCCCGCCCCGCCATGCCGTGCTTGCAGCACAGCTGTTCCATCCTCGAAGAACCGGGCCCGAAGTCGAACCCCAGCCGCTGCAGCTGCGGCCGCGGCTCGAGAACGCAGCACTGCAGCACTGCCAGCCGCATCGCCGGCGTTTGCGTCGCGGTCCGGCCGCCGGTGTCGTCGTGTCTGTGGTGGCCACCCTCTCAGCCTGAAGACAGAAAGCGAAGCAAGCAAAGCAGAGCAAAGCAGAGCTCCCGTGGCGTCTGGTCGCTGTCGCTTCCGCAGTGACCGAGCCGCGCTGCGTCGTGTCGTGTCGTGTCGTGTCGTGTTGTGTCGAGTTGTGTTGTGAAGTGTTGTGCAGTGAATGCTGTGTGCCACAGCCGCTGCCACACGCAAGAGCAGCAGCAGCAGCAGCAGCAGCAGCTGCAGCAGCAGCTGCAGCGACAACGAACGAACCAGCCGTGCGTGGGTCACGGTGGCCCCGTGAGCCTCGAGCGGCAAGTCGAACTCGCGTGCGACAGCGAGTCGCACGAACTCACGGTTCGTGCGACACGAGCAACTGCAAGCGCCGCGCCACGCGGGGCCCGGATCTCAGCGACGTGAAGCCGACCTGCAGCAGCGCAGATCCGCGACGAGCTCCCGCGACGAGCTCCCGCGACGAGCTCCCGCGGCGAGCGGAGTATACTGCAGTCGACTCCGATTTGCCGCTCAGCCCCAGAACCTCGGGCCTCGGCGGTCGCAATAAGATAAGCGAGAAATTCAAATCCAAATTCAAATCCAACCACGCGCAGCAAGACAAGGAAGCAAGGTCGTTCAAAAAGGATCTTCTATCTGCGACTGCGAGAGGCGAAGAAGGAGAGGACACATCAAGCAAACGAAGATTGGGACCGACCGCGCCCGGCTCGCGCGACAGGGCTGCGCGCGGCCATCGCCGCCGCCGCAGCTGCAGCAGCAGAAGCCGCCGCCGCCGCCGCCGCCGCCGCCGCCGCGGCTCTGGCAGCCGGCCGCGAAGCCTCGGCGCTCGGCGAGGGCTGGCCCGGCAGACAAGCAGGATCTGATCGATCTGGGACTTGCTTCCTGGCAGCCGCGCCGCGACAGAGGCTCACGGAGACACTCCGACGAGACGCGAGGCGCAGGGCGGGAGCGCCGCGCGAGGAGCGGGAAGGACCCGGACGCGCGGGAGCGAGCGGGCGAGCGCGGCAGGGCGCGCCGCAGACCCTTGAGCGGCCTGCAGCGGCGCCGGAGGCGCGGAGGTCTCGAGGCGGCGCGGCTAGCGAGGGAGGAGCATGTCGAGCCTCGTGGGGAGCCTGATCCAGCGGGTGCTGACCAAGTATCTGAGCGAGTACTTTACGTACGGCAAGCTCGAGGTCAAAGGCATCGGCGAGTACCACCTGGTGGACCTCGAGCTGAGACCCGAGATCGTGCCGGCCAACCTCGCCGTTAAAGTGAGAACATGCTCGCTCCATGCCATGCACATCAAGGTCCACCCGCTCCAACTCTTTAGCCTCAGCGCGAGCTACGCCATCAGCGTGACCATTGATACACTAAAGATCGTCATCGAGGAGCGACCCGAGGAGGAGTGGGACGAAAGGGCAGAGTTCGAGGCTTTGAAGGCTACGAAACTCGCTCTGATCCAGCAGATTCGCGACCAGGCCTTGCAATCCATCGAGACCAAGCTCGCCTCCCTCGATGGCAACCTTGTGCCCAAGACCTCCGAGTCCTCGCTCATGGGCCTCGTCAAGAACCTTGCCGTTCGTTTCGCAGGGAACTTCGAGCTCGAGGTGAAAGGCGTCGAGTTCGCCTATCATTTTGAAGGCGCAGACCGCAGCGGCCATGTCGGGTTAAAAGTCCAGGGCTTTCGCCTTGAAAACACATCATTGTCGCCTCGTGTCGAAATTGCACGGAATAACGCTAATGCCAAGAACCTCAACGCGCAAGGCGATCGTGTAGGCGACGACGCTGACTTGAGCCCCGTGGCACAAGAAGACCCCGGCATCGCAGACGATGACGTCTACGTGGCAGGAATTCTCGTCGAGCCCGTGCAGGGTGCCACAGAGCGCATTGTGAAAAAGCAGATTCGCATCGAGGGTGTCGAAGTTTACCTGCAGCGCAACGAAAAAGCTGGTGTTTCCACACGCTCCAAGCTTGTTAATCGTTTCAACATGGAGTCTGTGCTCGCCGTCAATCTGGCCTCCGACCCGCGACCCACGCTTGGCATCGTGGAGCTTCGCGTGAGCCACGTTGCCGTGGCCGTCTCCCCTCACGATTTGGCTGCGCTCACGTATCTCGGCGACTCGCTGACCCATCAAGTCCGCTGGAAGCTCTGGTGCTCCGAGCGGTTCGCCAAACTCGTGCAGACGGGCATCACCACGCAAGAACAAGCTGAATGCTTCAAGGTCTACGAAAAGATGTTTGAAAAGGGAAAGCAGGATGTTGGTCCTCGCACACGCGCGCCGAAAAAGGCCGCGCCGGCCGCGAGCGGCATTGACAGTCTCCTCGCCGACATGTCTTGGATCCACAAGTGCGAACTGCGCTCCCACCCGGAAACAATTCGCACGATTCTCAACAGCGTCGCCTCCATTGTCGCCAAGCGCGAAAAGGAAAAGATTCTCGAACAAATTGAGCGGGGCCAAAAGCCCTCAATAACCACTCGCATTTCGGGTGCCGCCTCATCGTGGATCGGCTGGGCCACCGGCAGCAACGATGCCTCGGCCAAGACCGACGATGGCACAAGCAGCGTTGGTACCTCTTCCGTTGCTGGCAGCGCACCGCGCATCAAGACTGAAGACGAGATCCGCAATATGGCAAAGTCCGCGCAGGAGCTATCCTCTGCTCTTGGCATATCCTCAGACGCGGACAACGACGCAAAGAAGATCCGTAAACACCGCCGTAAGATCTTTGACTCCATGGACAAGGACAAGAGCGGCGATGTCGACGTCGTGGAACTCCAAGTTGGTCTGGCTATGGCTGGTACCACGCTGAGCCCGAAAAAGGTCCACGAGCTCATTAGCACCTTTGACACCAATCTCGATGGAAGCATCGACTTTGAAGAGTTCTGCACAATGTGCGATCTCGCGCCCGGTCGCCTCGGCTCCTCCTCTAAAACGGCCAACGGCACAGAGTCTCAGTCCAAGCCAGATGTTCTGGCGCTCTCTTTTACCGTCCAAGGCTTTGAGGCCGTGATCTTTGCAGACGAGCCGCACAAATGTCGCGCCGAAAACAAGCCGCCCCCGCTTCGCATTGTCGCCGCTCTCAATGAAATATGCACGGCAGTAGCAGTGGAAGGCGCCATGAACCCAATGGTCGGCATGCGCTCAATCAACGTTGGTGTTCGCAAAATTGCCGTCGATCTCTACGATGGTCACGACAAGCTCGCCCTCTTGGCTCCCAAAGCCTTTGCCACACGTATGATTAACACCGTGCAGGCTGGGCGACAGTCCATCAAGGACGAAAATGCCGAGACCGAGGTCGAGGATGACATGGACTTGGCCGAGTCAAGATTTTCCGTGCGCGTGCTTTCTCTCAAGCTCTCTGAAAATGACGTGGCGCCAACCCTCAGCCCCTACTGCTCCCTCTACTACCTCGACGAGTTTGAAGATACGCTCGACGAGCAGACGACAGCGCTCGTCGATGGGGCATCGTGCGGAAAGCCCGACGAGGCCGGCTTTTCCGAATACAACTTTCGATCGCAGAGCCCCGTCATTCCACCGCTCGATTTCATTGTGGGTCATGGACGCACCGAACGCAAAGCCCATGTGCAGATCCAGGTGCGCCAGCGTCAGGACAACTCGAGCTGGGTGCGCCGCATGGTTCGCCGCAATCTCTCCTCTGTCGACCCTGTCGAGAGCGATCTTGTGCTTTGCGCACTCGATGTGCGTCTGCCGGTACGCGCCATTGCAAAGGACGAGTTCTCCAGAATTGGAACCCAAATGTATCGAGACTTTGAGGAGTGGTACGAGCTCCCTGGAGGTTTCGGTAAAGTGCTCTTGCGTGTCGAGTGTGCGCCATCCGGCCCATCGACGGTTCGCGCTCCTACGTTGCCTCTCACGACGCCAAAGTCTTCCGCGCTGAGCACGCTTTTCGAGTTCGAAGCCAAACTCAATCAAAGCGTCATGTACTTTGATGTGGCTGCTGGGGTCACCGTTCCCAAGTTTTACATCAACCTTCATCCGGAGCTTCTGCCTTGGACGGACAAACTCTCGGGCGCTTTCTCTGCAGACAATTTGGCCAAGCATGCTTGGACCCCGGGCGCAGCGGGTGCCGCATCAAACGATGCTCATCCCGCTTGGCGTTGTGAAAAGGTCCTGCTTGACGTTGGCGTGACGGAAATGCGGGGAATCGACACCAAAAAGGCGCGCATCGTTAGCACACGACTGGTTTGCGGCGCTGAAAAGCTTGGCGTTGAGGGCATGTTGGCAAACGAAAATCTGCTCACCTTGGGCGAAACTCAAAATCTGTTCCAGCTTGAGTTCCTCAAACCCCAAGCGCAGATCGAGTTGGCCTTTGAGCTTGGGGGCAAGCGCACCATCAAGATCGAGGGCCTCACGCTTCACAGGGTCCTTGAGGATGTCCGCAAGGGCCGAAAGAGCCTTCTCTTTTGGTGCAATACTACCGAAGCCGGCGTGCGAGTGCGCGTGTCCATTGACGTTTCCTCTCCTGATTTTGTCATTGAGGACGATGGCAACGCCGCAGAGGCGGATATTAGCAAGGAGAATACCGCCGAGCCGATGGCACCTTCAATTGCAATGCCGCCATCATGGCAACAGCAAGGCCAGTTGGCGCAAGACCCACCTCAAGCGGAGTGGGCCAAGTGGGTGCAAGCAGATCCTTTCGGCCTCATGACGTTTCCGCCTCTTTTGCAACAAAACATTGCTTATCTTAACGTGCAGGTTGTCTCGGCGCGTGGACTTCGCGCCGCAGACTTCAATGGCAAGAGCGACCCGTACTGTGTTCTCACATGCCAGGCCCAGGAATCACGCACGCATGTGGTTCCCAAAACCCTCACGCCCTCATGGGAGGACAAGCCGCAAACCTCGCAGTTCAGGTTCGGCCCGCTTCCAGGGTCATCACTTGACCCCTCGTCCTACGAAACGCTCGATCTCCGCGTCATGGACGAGGACTTTGGCGGTGAGTGGACTCACGATCTACTTGGCGTGGCCCATGTCCCCTTGCACGATTTGTACGACCAAGTTGTGCGCGCGCCCAACGAGCAGCAGCAGCAGCAGCAAGCGTCTGCGTCCACGAGTGCAAGCGAGCAAATCAGCTCTCGGCCATCCTCCAAACGGTACAGCCAGCGACCAGCCTCGCAGGCAGAGATCAATCCAGAACGGAGTGTAACAATGTGGATCCCTTTGCATATGCAAGACAGTGCAGCTCAATCTGGCACCGCGCAAGATAGCGATGAGCCGGATGGAGCAGTCCAGGTTCGCATCTGGCTCGAACCATGTGGAGAGTCGCGACGCCCACAGTCTGTTATTCCCGTCGCTCTGGACATGACTATGCTCATGGATGTGGCCATGCCTGCCATTCGCATTCCTAGGAACCACGAGCTCAACGCCTCGCGCAAAACGATCGAGATCTCGCTCGGACGACCCAGTATGTCCATGCGCGTGAACAATGGCGCATCAAACTCACTCGTCGAGTCCTTGCGCATTCACGCCGACCACCGCGAAACCCTTCACAGTTTACAAGGCGGTGCTGCACGGCTTCAGCACCACACTTCGAGCGCAACGAATGCCGCGCGATCTCGACCTGGAATGCCCAAACGTCGATCCACTTCCCAAGGTCTTCCCGATCCAGACACGGAGAGCGGCTTCTTCAGTGTTGCGGAGCGTCCCCAGCAATCAGACACCCCGGAGCTCGCGCCCACAGCGTCCGTGTCGACCAACCTCGATGACTTCCATTCGATCGCGACTGCCGGAGATGAAGATAACGTGGGGGATTCAGAGGGTGAGCTAAGTGCACCGCGCAGACTGAAGTCTGCCGAATCTGAGGGGCCCCGAGTCCGCAAGGTGCAAAAGTCAGTCATGGCAGACCTTGACTTTGCGCTTGGGTTCTATGTTGACGCCTTTGAGGTCCGCGTAGGCTTTACTCATTCCCGTCAAGGAGCGCGCGACTTTCTTCGTCTTGCCGCAGATGAGTTTTCCATCGATGCCATGTACTCACTGTACGATTGTGGTCTGCCGCTCATTAAGCTTTCCATGCAGGCAAAGAAATTCGAGGTGGAAGATAAGTGGCAGAGCCACCCCATTATCGGAGATCACCTCGTAGATGTGTATGACGAGATGAAGAGCGAGCTGACAGAGATGGAGCGTCGACGTTTGCGCAAGGCGCGTCAACGCCATTCCTTGCCTCAATTTCGGCTTTCGCTCATTTACCAGCGCAACGCTGTGGCGGAGGACCAGAGACAGGAACTCGGAACAAACCCAGTACCTTCTCTTCTCTTTGGCATCGATCTAGAGGGCATGTATGTGCTTGTAACGCCTCTATTTGACTTTTCTATCAAGCTGGCCTCCGCATTCGGACTCTTGAACGGTGACGATGGTGTCCAGAAACCCGAAGTTGTCACAGAGATCCAGGAGGCCTCCGAGAACGCAGAGGAGTCCAAAGATGAGGAAGCCAAGCAAGATGAGGCGAAAGCGAAGGCCAAGGCCAACACGCAAGCTCAATCAGGGGCAACACAGACAACGGCTCCTGGGTCGATTCTACCGGTTTCCAAGGTTCGGGTGCTGGTGAGAACGAGCAACATTGAGTTGCACCTAATGCAGCGACAAACGCTCTGCTTGGAGACGCGGCGCAGGCTTCATAAGTTTCCACCCAAGGCCACGATCTTACGCGTCGGGTCTGAGATCAAGTACACCGCCGTTGCGCGTCCTTTTGACAAGGACAGTCGCGCGCTTCCTGGGTCAGAAATGCTCAAGATACGCGCAACCTGCGACGCACGCATCGCGCCCACCAAGATTGCTCGAAACTGCTTTCAAAGACTTCCAGAGGATATCTATTCGGGAGACAATGTCATTCTGGAGCCTTTCACCTTCAATATGACCATGAAGACGAACTCAATCGATACAGCGCGCGACCTACGTCTTGCTCGGAGGCTTCAGGGCTTTGGCGACTCTGAAAAGTCCGATACGGATGCCGAGCTCGATTCCTTTTTTAACACATCGAGTGGAAGTCACTTTGAGCTTCCGGAGGAGGAGCCCCCTCGTCTGGACTCGTCGAAGAACCAAGAAGAGTCTGGCAGTATTGGCCAAATCCGCGACTTGCGCGCCGAGGACATCTGGGGCGTCAATTCCCACACTGTCATGGCTCAGCAAAAGATGCGTGACGAGCTGCAGCGGGCCAAGGAGTCGCACTTTACCACCGTGCGCATCTTCGAAATTCGTCTCGATGGCCTCGAGGCGAGAGTGGACACCGGCGACGTGAACTTTCTTTTTGCTGTGTACAACAAGCAATTCGAAATGTACACAAATCTCTTCCCTCCACCAAACACCGGCAAGAATGCCGGAAATGGAGCCCCCCGCAACCATGCCGAGTCAACTGTCTCGCGCCGAGAATCGGCTGCGCGCAGCGAACACGCGAACTCAATGTTGTCGACAAACGCTTCGGACAGCGGCTTATCACTGGACGACGACGGCTATGCTGGCGTTTCCCCTGCGAAGCAGCAGCAACACATGAGGGTCCTCACTGCTGCCGACATCCAGCTCATGGGCAAGATCAAGTCCAATCTCTTGCATGGCGAAGATGACGATATCCTGACGCAGAACTCTGGTGACACAGATGAGGGCATCACGGTCGGAGACCCCGGCGTTGACGATCTGGGGACCTCGCTTGAAGGAGGAAAGGAAATGGTTGAAAAGGAACGGGAGGCGCGGCAGCCTGGCACCTACGAAACGCACGACTTTGAAGCACTCAACTCGGGCTCTGAACCACGTCTTTTTAATGCCGAAGACGCGGCGCCTAATCCACGCCCAAAGAAAACCGACGGGAATCAGTCTCTTTTACCCGGCTGGTTGCTTGCGGGCATGGTTCCAATGCTCGTCATGTGCTCGGACACGGAAGCCTTCCGCCGCCGTCTTCCGGGAGACATCCCAGGGCACTGGAACACCGAGCGGGACGCAGAGGTCCTCGGGCATCTCTCTTCGGAGGCAAGTCGCGGCGCAGTTACGGAACTGGTGTTCAATCAAGTAAACGTGTACGTAAACCAGCTCATGCTTGGAATCGGAAACAACATCGATGGCTATCCAACGCCCTTTTTACGTCTCAGCCTCGCCCAGTTCAACTTGATTGGATGTTCACGGACGTTGTTCACGGATGACATGCAGATTCGCGGGTACATTTCCACCACAAGCACCTACTACAACTCATTTGTCAGGGCATGGGAGCCCGTCATCGAGCCTTGGTCCTTACTTTTGCAAGGAGAGCACAGCAAATCGACGTCTGGTCGTCTCTTCCAAGCCATTGCACCGCGTCGGCTGAATGTTAATATCACGGACGCGTTCCTGAACTCCATGACCAGCTTCCTGGGAAGTCTCGGCCCCACATACTCGCCTCTTGACGACGAGCGACTGCATGGCATGTACACTCCAAATTGGGTTGTCAACGAGACTGGCCATGCACTCGAACTCTGGCCAGTGAATAAACCTGGGGGCCAGACGCGCTCGCTGGAGCCCCGACTCTTGGAGTATCGTGGACAAAAGCAAATCTACCATGCTGAGACAAGCGAAGCACTTCGCCTGCACTTGCACGACACGACGCGCATTCGAGCGAAAATGGCGGAGCTGCTGAACCATATGCGCGAAAACAAGCGCCGCTTGGTGTTTAAAACAGTCAAATACCTCCGGAATGCCGCACGACGCCATCGCGAGGCGCGCGAAAACGATCCAAACCGAAACCTCGAAGCGGAAAAGGAAAAGAGGGCTTCCTTTATGAAAAAGTTTGCGCAGGACGACGTAAAGGATAATGAGGAGCAGGAAGAGCAAGAAGAAGACCTCCGCAAGGATCTCACCGAGCTCTTTCGGTTCATGGACGAGGACGACAGTGGCGAGATCTCCTGTGTCGAGCTGCAGAACGCGCTTTCACATTATGGCGAGCCAATCAGTGTGGAGGAGGTCCTTTATTCGATTGGAGAGATGGATGACGAGGGTGTCGAAAACGTTGATGCTGCGGAGACGGGGATCGATCTTGGGGAGTTTCTCGACTTCTTCATGCCTTCGCTGCTCGAGTCCCCGTCCAAGCCTGCGCCAGGTCTTGATGTGCACGCCATTGGCTTTCGTGTCATTGATCTCGAAGGCAAAGGAAGCCATGCTTCATCAAGCACAGAAGGAGTCGGAGACGACGAAGCGAGCTCTGCGAGCGGGGGAGATCAGGTCGTCGCGGTGCCCTTGCCGGACCAGATTGGCATTGCTCCTTCCGAGAATGCTGGCCAGTTCATGTTGCAGACAGCCGCCGTGGTGGCCTTGGGCCATCATGGAACCAAGAATGCCCTGGGAGGTCGCGGCAAGGAAGAGTCGAGCTCGAGCAGTGAAATCGATCGCACGAATGCTGGCGGCGGAAACAAGACCAGCGAGTTGAATGGCAACGATGACGACGACAATGACGATGACGAAAATAGCGATGACGAAGATCTCACTCCTGCCCAGTCGCCCGAGGACGAAGAGAAAGAGCGGGAGGAGCGACGCCGCTCAAAGCATTTGACGGCGTTTCAGCTCAAGGGCAAAAGCCAGGAACGTGGCTACAGCTTTCATGACCGGAACATGCGAGCGCTTTCCGTGGTCGCCAATGTGCAGAAAATTGGACGCTCGTCTGCTGGCGATGTTCTCTTTTTGGAAACTCCGATTCGCGTCGAGAACCGCACCATTGTTCCCTTTCGCGTGAACTTTGTATGCCATGGCCCGGATGGAGGGATTCTCTACGAAGACGCAATGTTCACGCTATCGCCCGGTGATGAGCAGTCGATTCCACTAAAGTATCTCTACGCACGACAACTTGGCAATCTGCATGGTGGCGACTGTGGGTTTTCTGTGTCGCCGCTAATGGATCGTGGCGCGCAGCAGCGCATATGGCTCAACAAGCGAGGAGAAAGGGCGCAAGAAGAAAAGCGTACCCGTGGTCGAACGCTTTCCGTGGATAGTACACATTCGAACCAGACTGCCGATTCTGCATACGACGACTGGACAGACTCTGGCGTCTTGGTTGCTCTCGAGGGCGGTCAGGGTCTACGCGTGCGCCAACCTTTTCGTGCGCGGGACGATCTTCTTACAGGAGAAGGAAATCTGTTGAATGACCTTCTCGTGCGTGACGCTCCGTCGCGTGGCGATGGACTTGACAGCGACATTGTCGGAGCCTCAAGGGTCGTTTTCTACCCCAGAGAAGAAGAAGATGACGATGAGGTCGAGGTCGAGGGTGGACAGGACTCCCATAACCCGGACGGGCACCAGCAAAGCCAGTCCAGTCATCGCCGACGGCGCCGGCGCAAGCACCAGTCCCAGCAAGGTAACATCGTCTCTCTTGAGGACCTCGACGAGCTCGATGCAGCTGAAAGTGGACAGGATCTGGCCAATCGGGCACCCGATGTGTTTGAGTGCGTCATGCTCACCCAACGCAATGCACTGCACAGATACGAGATGAAAGAAATCCTCACTGTGCAAGTGCTGCAGGCATCGAATCTTATGTCTGCTGATGCAAACAACTCATCAGATCCCTTTGTGATCGTGAGCTCCCTCGACGGGAAGACTACGGTCGAAAAGTTCAAGACGCCGGTGATTCGGAAGACACTGAACCCCATTTGGGCCAACAAATCAACATTTCGCTTCGGAGAGGGCAAGGAGCCTCTGTCGAGGCAGCGCCGCTTGCGTTTTAGTGTGGTGGACTGGGACGCACTTACGTCAAACGATCCCCTTGGCTACGTGACCCTTGATGTCAAGGACATCGTTTCGTGGTTCTCCGCGGGCCACGGCGTGAAGACGGCCCGAGGTGTCGTGAAGAAGACCTTTATGCTTGAAGCGGGACGCGGGGTCTCTGACAAAGAAGTCAAGGGCAGTCTCACCGTGGAGTTCTCGTACAAGCGATATGCTGCAGCAACAGGGACACCCAAGCAATATCTGCAGCACGTCTTTAGCTTTTACCCGCCTTTGGTCTTGGAAAACCTTTTGCCTCACCCCATTGATATCGCGCTCGAGGTGCTTAAGAAAGACTCCAAGAATGAGGAAGTTGTGAGTCGTCACAAGGTACATCTCGTCAAGGGTGGACGCGCCCCCTTCCACGAAATGGATGGTGCTCTTCTCGACTACCTCAATCCGAACTGGGTACGCCACCATAGTGCCAGAGCGTCGCATCACCTCACTGGCAAACCAGACGGGCGTACGCTTGCGAGTGATGATGGTCTCATTGCCCAGGTTCGCGTGCGGATGCACACTAGCGAAGGCCCGACTGCCTGGAGCGATCCTCTCAATTCGAATTCCCTTGGTGTACCGCTCTCGGATCCATCGATGAAAGACAGGCCAGTGTGCAGCGTATCTGCCGAAGTTGAGCGCAAGACGACCCAAGACGGCGGCGGACGCAGATTGGTCATTTGCGCACCCTTTTGGGCGGTGAACAAGAGCGATCTCATTCTGGACTGGACCATTTCGCTCTCCAGCAAGAAGAAGAAGCTGCAGCAGGGCCGGACCGAAACGCGCGTCTGGGACCACTTGCCGCAGAGCATTGCGCCTTTCTTCGCGCCAGCCATGAAACGCAGCGTGTATGGCGAGGCGCGCTCGGCAAACAATCCCGGTGGACCTCGCTTCACAGCGCCTTTGGGCAAGTGCATCATGGACGATGATAGCGACGAGACAAAAGAGTTGCAGTCCGGTCTGCCCGTGTATGTTCCTCTCTTCGCCAATAAGCTTCCAGGTCCGGAACAATTTCCTGGGTTCGAAGTCGTTGTCATGGCTGCGCGAGTTGAGGGTCTACACGAAAATGCCGAAGCGGTAGCACTCTCCTGTTCGGTGCAAGAGGAGGACGGCTCGCATCTCGGCCATCACGCGTATACAGCAGCTGTTCCGGGTGGTTCGTCGCGCGAATGGCCCTTTGCATCTGGCTTCTTGAGCGTTGCTGCGCCTGCTTCTCAAGACGCCAAGCCCGTCAGAGGTAATCTTGTACTCAAACTCCGTGAAGTTAGCGAGAGCTCTGCAACCTCCGCATCTGCGATTCTCCAAGCTGCAATGTATGGAGATAATGCCAATGCCAGCAGCGGTAACGACAACGGCGGCAACGGAGCGAATCAGCGAAAAAGTAAGGGGAAAACAGAGTCTTCGAATACCAACTCCACGTCGGCAACCGCATTCGACAGTCTGTACGCCAAGGACCCGGAGAGTCATCGTGCGCTGGGCGAGGCACGAATCTCGCTTCCTGAGCTCGTCAAGGAGCTCCTGGTGAAGAACGTTATCGAGCGCGAGCTTAAGATTGGCGAGGCCAAGGTCGTCGTTCATGTGAGCCTCGCAGGAGTTCCCGTCGACGAGCGACTGATCTCATTGTACAGCTCGCTCTCATCCGTTGTGGGAACTTCTGCATTTCGTCGGGACATTGGCGTCTCGCTGATGCCAATGTATGGAACGTACTCGCGAACGTCGCTTCTCACGATTGGACCCAAGTACCGCATCGCAAATGTCACCGACGAGCCACTGCTGGTGAAGCAAGGAGGTTGCCCAGACTCCACTGCAATCCTGCTGAAACCTCGCGATCCCGCCCTCCACAGCAATCCAAACGACCTCTCGGACGTGAAGGTATTTTGCTTTCACTATCAATTGACGCCGGGCACTCGTTTTCAGGTGCGCGACGATCCATCGCGCAAGGTGTACACTGCTGCGGAATACATTCAGGTGCGCCTTGCAACCCCCGATGGCATTTGGTCAGAGCCGATTGGTCTGGACGGTCTCGACGACTTTGCGCTTCAGTTGCGGGCGGGACCTGAGCGAAAACGCGCAGCCCGGGTTTGGGTCGACGACAATGAATCGCTCCCGTCGAAAATGCTCATCTTCCGCACTCTCGATGTGGATGAAGTAGACCACACGATCCGGAACAAGATGCCGGACAGGTCCTTTGAGGTTATTCAAATCCCTTCGCGCAGCGTGGGACTCAAGGCCGCGGTCATGCGGTGCTTTAAGCCTTTGCCGGGAGCAAGCAAGCTTTTACGGCAGGGATTCCCACCAGATGTGGTAAAGCCCGGCGAAGAGCTCTCTCTACCTCTTGATCGGGCACCCGAAGAAGGATTGCGTACGCACATTCTCATCATCCCGCTCCGCGAAGACGGCTCGCGCGATTTGGACTTTGCCAAAACAATTCGCTACAAGCCCGGGCTCGTGCTCGCCTTTCCGCAACGCAAGGGGGAAGATCTCGCGCTCACGGTGCGCAGATTTGGTCTCCGGTCAAGCGTCGTCATCTCCGAGATGACCAGTCGAGCTCGGAAAAAGGCAGCCGAGGCAGAGGGTGAGAGTTTGACGCAGTTTGTCAAGGATCTCACGCCAAAGAGGCCCTCATATGAGTTTCTGATGGAGCTTAGCAGTATCGGGCTCTCTCTCTTTAATAGCAAGCGCGGGCTTGAGGTTCTCTACGTGTGTGCGCAGCGTGTCCATCTCGAGGGTGCTCTGGAGTACTTTGAAGAGTATGGTTCGTCGGTGCGTTCTCAGTACACGTTGGAGTTCGCAGTGGGTCATTTTCAGATTGACTCCTCCCAGGTACAGGCCAAGTACCCGGTGATGATGTTTGCTCGTGAGCCCAAGGCAAAAGCGGTGCGCGAAAGAGAAAGCGAGCCAATCTTGTGCGCCGTGTCTGAGCTGGCAACGGAGCGGACGTTGCTGCTGTCGAAGCGGCAGCGATACAACCGTGCCATCAACGATTATATCCGAATTCAGGTGGCGTATGAATCTGGTGGTGCTTCATCCTCGTTTGACATTGTCAAGCTGGTGACTCTCTCCATGCACAAGGTGGAGGTCAAGATTGACTCGATCCTCCTTGCTGGGGTCTTTCAGGTGATCGATCCTCTCCTAGTGGGAACTTCGAGCGAGGGTGGGTCGATCGAGGGCGAGGGCGCGGTGCTTGGCAGCGAGTCCGAAACCTCCTCTTGGGGCGAGATTGCCATGTTCATGGATTTTATGACGGGCAACGTGACGATCCCTGCTCAGGACACAATCTTTTGCGAGCGTATTCGCGTATCTCCAACTGCGTTTATTACGTCGGTGAACCTTGGATCATCTTCAGAGCTGGAGGATACCCTTCGGCAATTTGGAATCCCTATGGCGTTCTACGGCATCATCAAGCGGTTTTCGCGCCTGGAGAATTTCAGTTTCGATCTCTCGCACGAGTACGAGGACGCAATCACGTCGCACAAGTTCCAGTCCCGCTACATTGCAAAGATCACGCGCGCGGTGCTTACGCAAATGCACGAATACTTTCTCAATAAGGGCAAACAGCTGGTGCCGTTTTTGCATGCCAAGCACGATCACGAGAAGATCCGAGAGCCGCTCGTGCCGTCGGGTGGTGTGCTCGTGCACTATGGACCCGGGCCGAAACCAAGTATTATCGAATCTGAGCGCGAAAAGGCAGCCTTTGAGGTTTTGGAGCGCAGCTTCCTCCAGTATCTGGAACGCAAACGCAAGGGCTTTCCCGCGGAAATGCGTCCGCAACAGGACGATCAAAACAACAAATCAAGCAAGAAATACTGCTTTGGATGCGGTAGCTCATGAGAGCCATGTCCCACCATCCTTTGGTAATGAGATGATTGCTTGCTCGACACGCCAAGCCGAAGCCAAACTTCTTTACTTGAAAGATTACACGAACAAGCAAGATGGACGGGCGCTAGCACAAAACAATAACAGAATTGTAAGTGTGTTTCATTTCGAATCTTGTCTTTGGGTTCACATGCCTTCTAAAATGATAGCTACTCCCTTTCTTTTTGGTCAGACTTTGAGATCGGGTCGATGATGGCACCAGCGCGCGTAATGACTTCAGGCTTGATGGACTTGTTGAAGATGTACGCTGTATTAAAGTCGCTGCCCAGAGGGTTGCGAAGGCTCGCTTCGTATTCCTCGCGACTGGTAAAGGGGTAAGGCACGTCGGAAACGAGATACTTGGTGACCTTTTTGTTGCGCTTTTCGGAAAGAAGCACGTGCTTGGGGCCAGCGCGCTGCTTCTTCGCTGCGACTTGCACGCGCGAGGGCTGCGGGGCTGCACGGGCCCTCTTCTTGCGAGGCGCAATGTCCGAGCCAGCCCACGAGCCCCATCCAGCCTTGTCAAACATTGTCTCCTCTTTCGACATTTTCGACTTTTCGGCACGCCGTGTTTCTTCCTCCTTTTCATCCTCAAAATCTTGGGCGAGCGTTGCGGTTCCTGCAAACGCGCGTCGAATAAGCTCTCCTTGCTGCTTGCGCTTCGCCTTCTCGACCTTGTCTCGTTTTCCCGCGCGCGCATCTCCTATGAGAGATTTGGTCACATTCACCTTGACATCGGGAATACCTTGAGCAGCGTCCCCTCCGGCCTGCTTCTTTTGGGGTTTCGTCTTGGATGAAGCGGCGCGTGTTGTGGTGGTAGTCTCCTTATCGATCCAGGGGTTTGCCTCGGCCTTATCATCTTCTTCAGCTGGCTTGGCGACCTTTTTGGTCCGTCGCGACGAAGGAGCTGCCTTGGCTTCGCTGAGATTTGTGCGTGCGGGCGAGGACGTTGACGGTGCCTCGACAACAGCAGCAGCAGCAGCAGAAGAAGAAGAAAGGTTCTTGCCTCGGCGCGCCTTTTTCATACTCTTATCCGCCGGCTCGCTTTCTTCTTCCGGCACTGTCACGGTTTCGAACTCGGGCATATCAAAAAGCTGACGACGGGATTTTTGTTTGTGCTTCTTGCTTCCCTCGGAACCGGCACCTGGCACAGCAGTGACACCCAGATCGGCATCGTCAGCGGACGTGGTAGCGCCAATGTCAAGCCCTGCGTTCATACGTGCGTTCACACTAGCTCGCATTGGCAGTCCTGCAGTTGCCGCAGCGGAAGGTTCGGCAGAAGCATCTGTCTCGCCGGAGGAGGGACCAGCAGGCTTGCCTTTAGCAACAACATCAAAGCGCTTGCGTCCCGTGAAAGCGGCAGCGGTGGTCTGCCCGTTGGACAGCACGTCAGCCTCATCCGTGGTGATGGTTCCTTCTTTAATCGCAGAAAGGAGCCTGGAGGCACTCTTCTTTGCTTCCTCCTGCTCACGCTCGAGGCCCTTTTGCATAAATCGAAGACCAAAGATGCCCTTGGCACGCTTTCCATCATCGGCCGTATCCCGCGCATCAGCATCAATCTGATTCACAAGAAGCCCAGCTTTGCGCTGGAGCATTTCATCAGCTCCGCGCAGCGCATTGGCGGCGTCATCTTCGTCGTCACTTTCGCTCGCGTCGCTCTCATTGTTCATCGTACGCATGCGGTGTCTGAGGTTACGTTCTGTTTCAAGCTGCTCACGGACAATCGCCTGTGTGTAGTCCTTGCGAGAGCCCCCGTGTTTAAGGAGGCCGCGAATGAACTTTGACGTGTTCTTATGACGGAGTGTCATGCGCTCCTTGGCGCGCTCGAGTGCCGCACGCTCCTCCATCTCCCTCACAGCTTCTGGGTCAACCTTGCGAAGGCGCTCCATTTCCTTTTCCTGATCCCGTGCCTCGCGGCGCTTTTTTAGGCGCCGATAGGCCTTGGACTTGATCTTATTGGCGCGCCTGGCTTTCTGCTCGCTGTAAAACATGAGGGCCTTGAGCTTTGCGAGTTCCTTTTGGCGCTCGCGCATTTGCTCTGGGTCAGCCTCGCGAACTTCGAGCATGTACTTTTCTTCATCTTCCCTCGCGCGGTTTTCATCAGCAAGACCACTGGCTTGGAGAGCCTCTTCCACTTCCTTTTCCAAGTCGTTGCTGGCGCTGAAGCCGTCTACAACCTGTGCGCTGGAGTCTCGAACGCGAGACGGTTCATTGAGAGGATACGACATAGAGGTAGCGCGCCTGTGCTCGGTGATCGTCGGTGTCCACTTGGATACCTCTTCGGAGGCTCGCTCGTAGCCGACCTGACGTTCTGCGCGTGCCTCGAGGTGTTTCTTTTTGGTTCCGAGGACAAGGTTTGCTTCTTGGACTTGTTCAATGCGGCGCTTGACGCCGCCCAAATCCTTGCGCTCGTTGCCAAGAGATCTGACCATGTCTGCCATGCTGAGCTTTTTCTTTTGGCTCGCATTAAATTCGCCCTCGGTGCGCGCCGCATCGTTGGCGGCTGCAATCGCGCGTTTCACCTTGCCCTTTCTTCCGGCATCTTCTGCCATTCCAGTGACGAGGTCCATCAATCGGCTTGTCTTGGTTTCTTTGCTCTCATCATCATCTTCGTCCTCGTCCTCGTCCTCGTTGTCATCTTCTTCATCTTCATCTTCATCTTCGTCATCTTCGTCATCATCATCATCACCTTCTTCTTCTTCTTCTTCTTCTTCTTCTTCTTCTTCTTCTTCTTCTTCTTCTTCTTCTTCTTCTTCTTCTTCACTCTCCTCTCCCTCTTCTTCGTCTTGATCCTCGTCTTCGTCCTCCTCATCATAATCCTCGCCACCAAGAAGTTCCCGGGCAAGACGTTTGGCCTTGTCAGACATTGCCTTGCCCTTGGTCTTTTTCTTCTTAGCCACGGTGGACTGACGTTTAGCAGACGGAACCTCGGTCTCACTTTCTGCGGCGTCGCTATCGTTCATGAGATCAAGGAGAGTAGGCTCATCGTCCCTGCCCGCGAGTTCGTCGTCATCGGGCTTGTCGCGCTGGGCAAAGATGTCTCCAAATTGCCTTTCGTCCTCCGAGTCAAAAGCGCCATCGGAGCTAATCTCCTCGTCGTCCTCGTCGCGCACAATCGTGCTGTACTTTTGCAGCCGCTTCTCGTGGTCCTCGTCCACGTCGTCAATGCCCTCGGCCCCGCGTCGCCGCCGCCTGCTCGAGTCCTGGCCTCCCCGCCGCGACGGTCTCTGGGCCTGTTGTTTCCTCGCCATGACGCCACCGCCTCCCCCTTGCTCGCGCTCTCCGCCAGAGAGAACTCGTGCCAAAGGCGTCAAGCGCGAAGCGCGCTCGTGCTCAAGCCCGCGCAGGTTCTGCACCTGCGTCGCGGCGCTTGGCGTGGCGTGGCGTGGCGTGGCGTCGCGCGGCTTGGCTTGGCTTGGCTTGGCTTTGCTGCTCCTGTCTCGCCAGAGTCCGGGCGGGTCCGCAGAATCGGTGGCGGAGGTTCTACGGCCGCGGACCCGGCGCGGCACCCGCAAGGAACTAGGAACGCTCTACGCGTTAGGTACGCAAGCACTTCGGGAATCTTTGGAAGTCGCGCAACGCAGTTTAGGTGGCCCAAAGAAAACGGGTTGCGGAGACTGTCAGCCAAACAACAAACTAGAGCAGACCGGAAGCGAGGGAGGGTGCGAGCGCTCGCCCGAGAGCGTGGCAGGGGACGGCGAAGGAAACTGGGCTGCGGAGGGAGCAAGAGCGGGAGAAACAAGTGCGAAAGGCGACCGCTTTCCGTCCAGCGTCACGGCTCCACGAAAGAGGGCGAAAGCGCGCTTGCCTGCTGCTCTATTTTTCGCGCCTCAACTCGCGTTGCAACGCAAGCAAGCAAGCAAGCCTTTGCTGCGCAGGAACGAACATACGCGTGGCGATCTCTGCGGCAAGAAGCTTTGCAAGCGTACGCAAGGAAGGCTTCTATAGCTCTCCCTCGTTCTTCGCTTGCGAAATGGCGTCAACATCGCAGGAGTCAAGCGAGAAGAACTCGGCAGGGCAAGAACCAAGAACGCTTGCCGCCGAGGCTGCAGCTTCATGGGAACGTCCCTCCACGTCTGGCGCCGGACAACGCTCTCGATTCAGTTCGCGACATGAAAGGCCGTCTCAGCACACTGATCGAGAGGGCAAGCGCCGCGCCCGAAGCAGTGGTCCAGGTCATGAATCGAAGCGCCAGCGCAGTAAACGGTATGCGGCCGAAGATGCCGCACAGGACGCCGCGTTTTCGGGCGAGCGCGTATGGGGAAAGGCAGAAAACAAGACAGTCAAGCTCGACGCATATGGCACTCCAAAGCGGGAGCTCGCACCCGGCGAAGAAAAGGAGAAAGCCAACTTTGGTCTTTCTGGGGCTTTAGGCAAGGATGAACGGACCGGTCGCATGTACAAAGGGGTGCTGATGAAGTGGACCGAGCCTGCCGACGCCGTGACGCCGCCAGGGCCTGGTTGGTGTCTCTTCGTATTCAAGAAGAAAGAAGCAGTCGACACAGTCTGGCTCCACGGACAGTCCGCGCATTTGGTGGGTCGTGACGAGCGCGTTGCAGACATTCATACCAAACACTCATCGTGCTCGAAGCAGCACGCCGTGATTCAGTTTCGCATCAAAACTGTGCAGCCCCCTCCCGGTAGCCTGGATCCGCCGAGGCACTTTGTGCGGCCATATATTATTGACTTGGGCAGCTCAAATGGCACAAGGCTCAACGGTGAGAGACTCGAGCCCTCGCGATACTATGAGTTACTTGAAAAGGACATTTTACGGTTCGCGAAGAGCTCGCGCGAATACGTGGTCATGTTTGACGAAAAAGCGGCCGAGCTCGAGAAGGCCGCGATATGAGAATTACAAAGATCCATTCAAGATAAGGAAGTCTCCTTACATTATTTCGTAGAACTGCTGCAGAGCAGTGCGCTCGATCTCAAAGCGATGCGGAAACCGTCTTTTGGTGTAGTATTCCCTGTTGACCTTGTGCATCGCGCGTCCCCCGCGTGCCTTTCTCTCTCTCTCTCTTTCTCTCTCTCTTTTCTTCTTCGCATTTGCAGTGGTTAGAGCCACAGTGCCCTGGTGAAACAATCGTTCTTCCGAGCTGAGACTCACCTCAAGCTCTGTAGTAATGGAGTAGATAATGATGATGCGCCGTCGCGACCAAACGCGGAAAAGATTCTTGCTTGTCGCGCGACCCTGACAAAGACAGGCAGGCGGACGCGAAGGAGCAGAAAGGATAAGGGAGCGTTACGATGGACTCGGCGAGCGCAGAGCTGCGCGAGGCGCTCGTGGCAGCCACACAGGCCGGCAACAAGATCAGAGAAACGTGGATCAAGACACGCAAGCATGAGCTCGACGTGTCGAGCACCGTCACCAAAAGCAACACTGCGGACCTGCAGACTGTAAGTGAGAAAAAAAGAAGGAATACATGTGTGCTTGTGTGCGTGCGAACGTGGTTAACGTGTTTGTGAGGTCGTGAACTGACCCCTTAACGGCGCTACGATTGACCGGTGTGAACGTTTGCAGGAGACCGACCGCAAGTGCGAGGAACTGATTGTCGCGCACCTCCGGGCCAAGTTTCCGGACCATCGCTTCATCGGCGAAGAAGACACTGCGAGCAAGGGTGATCAAGGCTTTGAAGTCACAGATGAGCCTACATTTATCATCGATCCTATCGATGGAACGACGAACTTCTTCCGCGCAGTCTTGAGCTGCTCCGTTCTTGTGGCCTTTATGGAGAAGCAAGAGATTCGCGCTGCCGTGGTGTTGGACCCGATCCAGTGCGAGGTCTTTTACGCTGAAAAGGGAGCTGGAGCGTGGGTTCAAGCCCTCTCTTCAGAGTCTCTCGAACGAGTTGGCGAACCGAGACGTATGTCGACTTCGGGGGAGAAGGATCTGACGCAGTCGCTGGTTGCCACGGAAATCGGATATCAGCGTGAGACAAAGGAGGTGGAGCAATTCCTCGATCTGCAGCGCAAGCTCCTGCACAAGGGCCGTATTCGTGGCCTTCGCATTTCCGGCGGCTGTGGCCTTGGTCTTGCCTATGTCGCGGACGGCCGCACAGACGTATACTTGGAGCTCTATAGCCCTTACATTTGGGACTTTTCCGCGGGCTCATTGCTGGTCACTGAGGCAGGTGGCATGATTTGCGACCCCAGCGGAGGCGAGCTCAATCTTAAGGGTCGTAGTATCTTTGCCTCGGCGACGTCTGAGCTTGGAAAGACCACAATCGACCTCATCAACTAACTTTGTTTGTTTGGAGCTTTCGATTATAGACTATGTTTGGGCGCCGCGACATCATCGGCTCTATCTTTCTTGCGTGTGTTGTTTCCTCTGTTGTTATGTTGCGCTTGCTCGTATCCTCTCTTTTTGAGAGCGTGTCTCTTTCCTCGCCAACGCTTTTAGCGAAAGCGTGAAGAACTTTGGCCTGCGAACTGTGCTTGTGTATACATGGGTTTGATTTGCACGAACGTCCTGAATAATAGAAAAGTGCTCCAGAGCGCGTCATTTGTCTCGAAAGACCGCAATCCAAAACACGATGCACCACACGCCGCTCAACCAGGGCATGTAGAGTGTGAGCACCGCCGCAAAGAGCACAGGCACGAGAAGGTCTACGCCGAACGGCTGAATGATGTTTTTCACCATCGTCTAGAAAGTCAGCCCAGGCAGTCAAACAGCTAGACGGTCGAGGCTCTCAGCCTGGGGACGTCCCCCGTGCCAGCCGCGGCCGCCGGTCAGCGTTGCGCCACCGCCTCTCCACCCTGCCCACGACAGGGGCGACCGTCAAAGGTCGCCAAAGCACGTTTGCTCTTCTACTATGATTAAGTCGGATCAAGTTCGGAATTCCGGGAGCGCAGAAACACAGGGAAAAGCAGAGTCAAGAGGCAGAGATATTATTCTAACATTGTCTGACATGTAAAGTAAGAGCTCCACGAGGAAGTCACCCTGAACACGATATCTCAGTCTTCGTCTTCTTTCCAGCCCAAGGCCAGCATTCCCCTTCATGAGTAGGATTGCGCTTCGGACGACAATCGTTTCGCCCATCTTCATTGGCTCAATACAGAAACACCCAACGCAGTGAAAGCTCCGATGGCCGCTCGAGTAGCTGTCGTACTTGACCTTGAAGAGCACAAATTGCGTGCAAGAGAAGGTGACCATCGCCATGCGGCGCGTCGCGTGAAGTTGAGTGATACCTGAAGATACTGTCGATCATAGAATGAAGGAAATTCGATGTCTTCGTTTTTACGTGTGCAAAAACCTGCATGCAGCAGCTACAGATCAAGATCACGGACGAGGCGGAGCGCGGCGCGACGTGGCGCAGCGAGGTCTCGCGCACGCGGCGTTACGACGACACCGGCGACTCCGTGCGCACACGGAAAGGACAGTTTGTTCTCAGGGCTCGCAACTTGTCCACTGTTCAGCCAAGGAACGCCGGGCCTCGCGAAGAAGAAAAAGAATGAAGGCAACAACGTTGGCCTCTATTTCGCTGGCCATGGTCCTCGTCGCTGGCGCGCGAGCAGCGAGGCTCGAGAGCGGGCTCAAGACCAAGCAACTTAGCTCTCACTACTTTTCTGAAGAGGGTGACGGGTCAGACGACTTTCAGATAATAGGCCAAACTTATCATCATAGCGACATCGTGACACGTATATCCAATGAAGATGATCAGCATAGCACTCAGCATCAATCAGTCGATGCCACCGAGCCACCCACTGCTCTCTCGGGACTTCCTTTTCAACAAATTCTCTTCCGCAAGAAAATGTTGCGTCCGAAGGAGATGACCCTTGCTCAAGCGGTGATTTGGAGCAATCAAGCATATCAAGAGGACAACCAACCTCCTCCACTCAACGACATTGACGATAATACAACCGAGCCAGAGCCGTCCTTTTTCCCAGGACCTAATGTGCAAGAAACTGCTGCGTCTGAAGGAGATGACCTTTACTCAAGCTATGATACTGCGCAAAACTCGGACAATCAAGAACCCCAAGAGGACCACCAAGCTCTCCCCCTTAACAAAACCGACGAAAATACACGCGAGTCGGAGCTATCCTTCTCAACAAGACTTAATGTGCAAGGAAATGCCGGGCCCGAAGAAACTAACCTCAGCATAAGCACCTTTGGACAAGATGCAAATGACCAAGATGCAGATGTAGACGATGTAGACGCGCAGCCGCCATTGAATAATACTGATGAGGATGCAGGTGAGCCAGGGCTGACTTTTTTCCCGGAGCCTGTCTTGCAAGAAGACCCCGCGCCCGAAGAAACTGGCGGCAACATAAGCACCTTTGGGCAAAACCCGAATGACCAAGATGCAGGCGTGAATGCCCAAACGTCATCTGACAATGTCGACGAGGATACACTTTCTCCGGAGCTTTCAATTTCTCCGGGACCTATCGTGCAAGAAAGACCCGGTTCCAACGAGGTTGACGAAGTGGACGAGATCGATGACGCGAAGGAGTTTGAGCCACCACTCAACGCAAGTACTGCCGATGAAGGAGAGAAGGAAGATGCGGAAGCGGGCTTGAATGCATCCGATCAAGAGCAGGGCACAGATGGAAACTCGGCCAACGATAAAGACAGAAACGAAGCGGAAAGCATTAACTTGAACATCACTTAATCCGAGGCCGTGAATAAGTCTGATTCCAGTTTCGAGGTAAGCTCATCGCAGGTGAATTCAAACAAAGCTTCGCTTGCGGATGCTGGTGGTTCCGCTCCAAATGCGCCAAGCTCTGCTGGCAAGTTTCACGTCGGCGTCCTCACAGCTGTGCTGGCCTTTATTCTCCCCGCACTCTTTGGACCAGGCCAAGGCGGCATTTGAGTCCTTCTATCCTATAGGTTCTTCCATGAGAAGCGTTACGCAGAGCCTGCGCAGAGCTCGTTGTCGACTGCAGATCGGACAGTTTTCAAAAGTCTCGAAACCTGTTTAAGCTTCACATATTTTCAATCAATCACAACGGTCCTTTGTTTCCAAAATTGTTTCCAAAACTGCGCGGATAGTTTGCAGTGGCAGCGACCTGGCATGCACTCTCACTGGCCCTCTTCCACGCCTTTTCTGTCCTCGGCGGAACTTGCCTCCGCCCTGCCTACCTGCCTACCTGCCTACCGCAGCCGTGGCAGGATTTGGCCAGAGGCAGCAGCCGAAGTGCAGCTGCAGAGACCGAAACATTAAAGGGAGGAATGGAGTGTCTGAGAATTGGTCCAGCACGATCCGTTGAGAGTCGATTGACTATCTTGGAATGCCTTTGCGCCGATACCGGTCGCGGAACGCCGGACCGATTCAAGCTTTTCGACTCGCAGAGAAGCCAACGGAGCCTTCTCTCCCTCGCTCTGCCTCGCGCGATCTGTTTTCGGGCCGAGCCTGTGCCTGCATGTCTACTTCTTGTTTGCTTGGTTCACCACTGGGAACAGGTAACAGCTTTTTTTTTTTTGGTACGGCTTGTGTCCAGAAGGACTCAAGCCTTTCTTGTGGCGCGACACGAGCGAGCCTCGATTAGTGCGTTTTCGATGAAATGCTAGCTTCACGACGCAGGTCCTGCCCGCCCTAGGGTTGAAAGCCTGCTGGCCCGCGCTTTGCTCGCAGTACGGATGGCCGGATCCACGGATGGATGCATGCATAAAAGCACGCACGGGTGCATGCATAAAAGCACGCACGGGTGGACGGATGGACGGATGGACGGATGGACGGTTGAATGGATGGACGTTTCGGCGCAGTCGCGAGGTTCATTCGCTTATCGGGCCAGCAAGCAATTCAGCGCGGAGGCGGGTTTTCCCTGGGACTTGCGTAAGTGCAACCCTGCACATCCCGTCCGATATTTTCTTCGCATCGAGACCAGCTCATTTCTATTTAAGTTTATCTACACATCCTCGCGCCATGCCGTGCCACGCCTGCATGCGTCCATCACTGATGCGACGAACGAATGAATGATTGATGGAGCAATGAGTGACGGCGCCCGCCTCGCCCAAACAGACTTCGCGGGCGGCGCGGCGGGGCGGGACGCGCGGTGTGGGTCCCTCCCTGGCCTCACTTTGCTTCCCTCCGCGTCTTTCACGCGGAGGCGGTAGCGGCACGGATACGGACCAAGCATGCAAGCATGCAAGCGAGCAAGCGAGCAAGCGAGAAAGCGAATCGCAGCGCCCTCCTTGCCTCCGCGCCGTGCACGGCCTGCGACGCCGACCGCGTCGCTCCTCCCTGGCCGTAGCGCGTCGTCGGGGCGCCGACGTGCTGCGCTGCGGTGCGACATGCGAGGGGTGGCCTCTCTGAATAGTCGCCGAGTGGGCACCGTGCACGTGAACGAATGATCGATCGATCGATCGATCGATCCATCCATCCATACATCCATCCATACATCCATGCGTCAACCGCTCGGCCATTCGTTCATCCGCAGTCGCGGTGGCTCAAGCCGCAACCGCATCTTGATTTCCCTCACAGCCAGCTTGCTCATCTCCTGACGGCAGCGGCTAGCTGGTATAGGCATGGGCGAAAGGCGGACCGTCGACATGCAGAGGTTCCGGTGATTGTTCCAGGAGGGGACGCGAGCTGGGACCGAGGCGAGGTGAGCTTGGTGGCGCGAAGGCCCCAGGCCTTGCCTGGGCGGCCTCGCGAGCGGAACCTCGGACGCGACGTAGGCTGGCAGACGCGGGGCATCGACCGAGTAGGCCAACTTGCCTGGCACCTTGCACCTTGCGTCTGGCCCGCCCTGCCACGAATGCGTGCCCGCTCGGGGCAGCTGCAGACAGCCGGGTGGACGATTTATCGATCGATCGATCGATCGATCGATCGATCGATCGATTGATTGACTGATCGCGGACCCCGAGCTCGCGAGACTCGAACGAGGCCGGGCCCAGGCTTGCGAAGGCGCGTATCGTCCGCTGCCGCTCGTTCACTAGCTCGCTCTCTAGGTTTAGCTTGCTCTTGCTAGCTGCTAGCTTGCTTTTTAGCTTGCTGGACGTGCTGTTATACGACCCATAGAAAGAAACAAAGAGTGCTGTTGGGGAGGAGCCATGAAGAGGGCAATCGATCGATGTCCCACAATTGTCAGTTCGCGGGCGCGGACGCCTCGGAGAGAGGGAAGCGCGACCCTGCGATCTTGATTGCATGCCCGCTGCGGTATACCGCCGCGCCGCCGGATGCGCAGTGGACGAGCGCAGCACCTCGCGCGGTGAGCGAGCGCAGCACAGCGTCGCTGGTTGCATGAGTTAGGGTACAGAAGGTACCAGGAGCCATTCCGAAACGGATTGACGAATAGCGCAAGGTGCGAGATCTGCCTCCCAAAGAACAAGACAGTGCGCCTTCTTAGTTTCCACTCTTGGGCACTTGCCCGCCTGTGTTTGGTAGCTTGCCAAGGACTAGCAAGCAATAGGATGAGGAAGTAGACCTAGCCTCCTCTGCTACTAGTACCACCCACGGGTGGGGTAGTCGAGTCGAGTCGAGTCGAGTCGTGACAAGACGGTTGGTCCGAGCAAAAGTTGAGCGCGGCAAAGCAAAATCGAAACCCAAACACCGAG
Organism: Aurantiochytrium sp. KH105; assembly: GCA_003116975.1. Taxonomy (NCBI): domain Eukaryota; class Bigyra; order Thraustochytrida; family Thraustochytriidae; genus Aurantiochytrium; species Aurantiochytrium sp. KH105. The sequence continues at coordinate 224,276 of BGKB01000105.1, forward strand.
TGAGGCCATCCTCAGGAAAGAACAAGAAGTCACGTGAAGCAGCAAGCAAGCAAGCAAAGCAGCAAGCAAACAACAGAAGATGATTAAGTCTGTGGCACTCGTCGTGGCTGCCGCCCTTGTCGGCAGCTCCGAGGCATGCGGCACGGACTATGTCCGTGAGCTCAAGGACTATGTCGCCTCGGATGCTCACCGCGAGCTTCGTGGCGATGTCATCTCGGGTACCTACTGCGACCTCACGGAGCAGTCTCCCATCAACCTGCCTGCTCTCGACAGCGTCGTGGGCCTGAACCCCGTCCAGGACATTCCTGCCATCGAAATCGAGTACGCGGAGACGGACGCGGAGAGCAAGATGATTCTTGAGAACCTTGGTGGCACCATCGAGGTCGTCCCTGAGCACACCGACATTTTCATCAAGAACAACAGCATCGCTCAGATGATTGGCCGAGGATCTGACAGCGGTGACACGTACCAGGTGGCTCAGTTCCACTTCCACTGGGACTCCAACTTTACCGGTTACGGTAGCGAGCACTACCGTGGCAACGCGGCATACCCAATTGAGATGCACATTGTCACCTTCAACACCAAGTACGACAACATCTCTAATGCCCTCGCGCAGGACGATGGTCTCCTCGTCATCGGAATCTTCGGTAGCACCAGCGAGACGCCCAACAGCGAGTTTGATAAGATCGTTACTGCCATTGAGGACTCGGACTCCTTTATCGAGGACGACCATGTCGAGCTCGAAGAGTTCTCGCTTGAAGATATGATTGCCGAGATCGACCTTTCCAAGTTCGACAGCTACAAGGGCTCGCTCACTACGCCGAACTGCAACCAGGTAGTCAGCTGGGTGGTCATGCACGACACTCTCGAACTCGCCGAGGAGCAGATCGAAGTCTTTCAGCAAGCCCACAAGAGTGAGACCGAGCTCATTGCCCCCAACTACCGCGAGCTTCAGGACCTCAACGGTCGCACGATCTACCGCTCTCAGTCGGCACCGAGTCCGGCTGCTGCCACTCGCTTTTCCCCTGTTGCCGTCGTTCTCGGCCTCTTTGCTGCTGTTCTCGCCCGGCCCCTGTAATGTGCATCGTTCTATCATCATATAACATACGATTACTCTTTTTGCTCAACATTATCCCGAACAAGACAATCGAGAGCCCGGAGAAGATGAGAAAGATAATTTCGTTCACGAGACAACGACCAATTTGCAGTCTCTTTGGCAAAGGCAAATTTGAAGAATGATTGCTCAGCGGAACGTCCTTGCTCTATCTTTTTTCGCATTCCATCTATTTTCTGCTTCTTCTTCCCTGTCTTCGTCTCTGTCTTCCCCGATTTTTTTTGTCCCAGCGA
>BGKB01000106.1:0-228919 GCA_003116975.1 Aurantiochytrium sp. KH105
AGATACTCAAGTATACCTCATCCTGACTATCCACGCCAGCTGCGGGCTGGCCATCCGCCGCGCGCGCCCGCAAAGCGTGCCAGCGCGCGCAAAGCGTACTACGTGTATACGTACAGCACCATGGTACACACAAAGGCGCCCACGGCGCTCGCGCAGGCTGCGGCACGTCGCGAGTCGGGGGTGCGGCATGTCGGGCTCCGCCGGGCTCCTGCTCGAACTCGAAGACCACGTCCCGGCGACGCCGCGTGGCCCTGGCAAGGCGGCACGGCGAGCTTGTGCTCGTCCCGCTCCGGCCGGCCGCAGCCTGGAGGCGCGGACGCGAGTCTCCGAAGAAAGTGAGAGCGGAGTACGAAAGCGAGCGCGTGTCTCCGGCGAGGGAGGGAAGTTGAACTGGAACAAGTCGTGTCGATCCCGCGGTTCACGAAAGAGCAAAGGCAACGGCGATTGCGTTCTACGCGATGAACGAATGGGCTCTGACGAAGCTTGTTCGTATACGGTATCACACCAGCCTTGAAGGGAAATGTTCTGATCCTACACAGCGGCTGTCAAAGAGCTTGGACTCCCTGCTGCGCGTATTGCTTCGGGTGCCAGCGTTGTCGTTGTTCCCATAGCGAAGCAACGCGAGGTAATTTGGCTGGAAAAAAAGCTCGTCCGTTCGAACATTAGTTGCTTCGGCCGCCAGAGTCGCTGCGCGAAGTGATGTGTGGCATACCATCGTCTGTGACGAGTGGATGATCCGATTCTTTGCGTGGTACGTACACAAGCGCGAATGATTGTCTGCGAAAGACGACCCAATTTTGAGACTCAACGCGCCCTCAATGGAATTCTCACTGGTACCCTTCCCATACGAAAGAGGCTCTTGCGTGTTGGTGCATGGGTCGTAAGAGTTGGAGGGAGTTAAGGAGAAATGGGTGATTGTAAAGAAAGGCGCCATTAGAGTACAAAAGTTGCAGCTGCAAGCGACAACGCAGAACGCTGACACAGAAAGCCAACATGCACAATGCTTGAGGTCGCGCAAACCGGAGCAGACGACTTGATCGGGAGTAAATGTGTAAAAGGTGAAGGCTTACTCTTTTAAAGTGGATCTGCTAAAGTGTTTAAAGCAAGAAGATCGCAGTTGCAAGTAACAGCACAAAAGCGAAATCGAAAGTACGCAGAGAAGCGGAGCTCGAAGATACATCCATGACATATTCGCCGTTACTTCCGCTGCCTTGAACATAGTTCACGAGCCCGCTGCCAACAGTAGAGTCGATCCAACCGGTGTGAGTCGATACCCTCGTGTAGACACCGGGGTATCCTTCTCGCGCACAGCCATACCCAAATGAAGTGATCCCAAGCTGTACGTCTTGAGAGGCCTGAGTGAGGAACAGCGGGCCTCCGCCGTCGCCTTGACAAGTGTCTTTGCCCGGAGCCGCAGCGCATATGTACTGGTCGAAGAAAATCTCGTCTGAAGTTGCCTCGTATGCGCTGGCGCAGGTATCTGAGTTGACAACGTTCAGGTAGGCGCTGCGCAGTGCAGTGTTCGATGTGTCGTTCTCATAGGTATTACCATATCCAATCGCCTGCACCGAAGTTTCGTCGAAGAGCGAGGATCCAGCAACCGCAAGTGATACAGGGGAGGGCAAAGAAGAGAGACTGACGTATGCCGTCGTTTCAACGATGGCAATATCATTGAGCAAATTGTCGTCCAAGGAAGAGTACGACGGATGGACGTGGAGCAAAGAAGCTTCATAGGGTTGCGAAAAATAAAGATGCTCCTCATCATAAAAGTCGTCAAGATCGTACAGATGAAAATTCACGAAGTAACCGTTGAGATCTGATCGATCAGAGGGGATGCACTGGGCTGCCGTGAGAAAGTAGTGGGACCTGTAGCTTGCAGAACCAATGTATGTTCCTCCACACCACGTTACGACATCAGAGAAGACCATCTCAATCTGAACCATCCATGGGTTCTGGTATGGGCTAATTAACGTTCCCCCAACAATACGAGGACCGACACCTCTCGTAAAGGTAGGCTCGGTGAAATTGACTTCGAAGTCCAGCGTTACATTCAGAGGTTCGTGGCCGAGGCGGGCTGCGGCTGAGCTCGTCATCATTGCGAGAAACGTCGCAAGGAGCATGCAGCGAGCAAACATGCTTGCGGCAACCTTCATCTTCTTTTTACAAGCCACGTGCTTTCTTCTTGGTTCTGGGTTTGTTAGCTTTTCTGTTTTGGATTTGCGGAGCCAGCATCCTCGGGGAGAAAATGGCTTGGCTACCATTGGCAGAGGAGCGCAGCACAGTTATCTCTTGTTCGGGACGCCACCTAAGATCGCCAAGACTGTAGAACATTACACCAAGCAGCCGAAGCGTGAGACGGCCTGTCTCCTTTGCGAAAGGGCCTTCGACTTTTTTTATAGGGTCGCCTCACTGTGCAGCCTGTTCAGGACTGGCGGCGCGCGTCTCTTCCAGGCTGGCCGCTGCCCACTCTGTCGTTCTCTCTGTACTGCAGGCCTCTCTTCCCCCCTCTCCCCCCCCCCTCTCTGCCGCCCATCTGACTGCAGCACTGCTCGGACACTCTCTCTCGCGCGCGCGCGCAAGTAGGACCGGTGCACGTCATCGCCCGCGCTCTCCTCGTTGCAGCCACTCTTCTTCCACCACTAGCCACTGGCACTGGCACTGGCAGTGGCACCAGACTTCAGACTTTATTCGCGTGGCAGAGAGGCTGGGACAAGACTCCCTACTGTGGGGTGGTCTGTTCGCTCATAATCTCTTCAGGAAACGAGCAGCCGCGCTCGCCCCTCCTTCGCCGTCAAGAGGCGTCAAGAGGCGTCGGCGCGCTGCAGCTACAGCTGCAGCTGCTTGCGATGGCTGCTGCTCCTGCTGCGTTTGCAGCCTGGATCTCTGCACACGGCCAAGGAACCCCCGGACCAGTACCGCGGAGTGGTTGTCCGTGGTGTCCTGGCCCGCGGTGTACAGACCCCGAGCCCGCTAGGGCGTGCATGTGTAAGCAAAAGCCAGATTGCTGGCAAGCGGAGCTGCACCATGCACGTAGCTGTAAGCTGGGCCGGAGTAAGAGTACAACTGGGTTCTCTGACTGCATTCTCAGGAGTGGGGGGGGTGCACGCTACGGCGTTCGTGCGCCCGGGTGTACGATGCCGCATTAGCCAAATTTACAGTTCGGTGTTTCGCGGGCCTGAAAGTGAGCTTAATTCCGGGTTCGATCTTGCGGGCCGTGGACTGGTGACCGGCCAGTGCCAGCGGTCTGGCGGCTGGAAAGGACGAGGCGAGGAAAGAGGTGTCAGACAACCAGCGTCAAAAAGGTGCGCAACTGCTCAGCTGCAGCTAGAAGCCTGCTTGATTTGCTTTTCCCTTCGGCTAGTCATAAGAAGGCGGCGTGAAATGCATGTTGCGCGCCCGAATCTCTGTTATCGAGCGAGGGATCAAGCCAAGGTCGAGGTGAGAGATCCAGAAGCCACGGAGCTAAACTCTGTGCGCAAGGGAGAGGGGGTATGACGGGGGAACGCATGGACATTCCAAATTGGTCACCTAACTGACCCCAAATTGGAGCTAAGATGTTCGACGTCATTTTCATTCCTCCTTCTCCTTGTTCTTTCTTGTTCTGTATTGAGGACCAATAGCAAGGAGTGCTCCTTCTCAAAGTTGAATGTCGAGAGAGAACTTGCTCTGAGGGTGTGCCCGCCAGTGAAATTGCCCGAGCAATCGAAGCTTGCTGCACACATTAATGCTAGCCGTACACATGAGAGCTTGCCGTACACCCGGAGCTAGCTGCACACAATAGAGTTGGTCGTAGACATTGGACATTACCAATGCGCAAGGAACCATTACATGATGTCGCCTCGAGCCCGAGCCCAAACTAGGTTTGCCTTACATACCTAACTAAGAAAGTACGAATGTAATACTGAAGATGGATTAGATCTACGACCATTACCACTGAGCCGAGCAAACCAGGCCACGTCGAGAAGTTGACGCCGGAGATCGGCACAGCCGAAGTACCCCGACTATCAAGCAAGCTCTCTGAGCGCGAGAAGCTCGCAACTTACTTTGCCGCTCTCGTGCTTGCCTCGGAGAAGAAACTTTCTTTCGTTTGGTTTTAGCTATCTTCTCCTTTGCACTTGGTCTCAGTTTTCCCGTCAAATTCTCTGCAAGGTCATCTTATGGATCAGCACATTCAGCTTCTTCGAACTGGCATATTCGTTCTTTCACTGCAAGCCGCCGCACCTTGCAATTGACGCGATAAACGATTGCCTGGCTCTTGCATAGAATGTTGCGTAATGGAACGGATCTGGAGAGAACGTAGACTGTGAGCTGAAGAGACTCTCTTCCGACACGACTTACAAGCTCAAGACAAACTATACTTGCGCGAGGCTGCTTGCTTCTTGACTGGAACCTGCGAAACGCACCTCTCGAAGGAGACGATTGGTGAGGAGAAAAAAACAGACCGTCTTCAACGGGTTTCGGTTTCCACAGAGTTGCCTATGCAAAGCCGTTGCTACAAGGAGAATCTAACTGTTGTGAAGAGACGCAACATCTAAGATTGAGTGAGACTCGCCTTGTTCAGTCCGCTTCTGCGCGTAAAACAAAAAGAAGATTGATTGAATGAAAACCCATGTCGCATTATGTAAAGCAATAAATGCGCAGCACATCACAGGCGGAGCGCTCAAAGCACAAAGATCGCAGCTGCAATTGACAGCACAAAAGCGATATTGAAGATGCGCAAAGAAGCAGGACTCGAAGATGTACTCATGACATATTCGCCGTCGCTTCCGCTGCCTTCAACATAGCTCACGAGTCCGCTGCCAACAACAGAGTCAATCCAGTCTGTGTGAAACGCAACCCTCGTGTAGATACCGGGGTACCCTTCACGCGCACAGCCATATCCAAATGAAGTGATCCCAAGCTGAACGTCCTGAGAGCCCTGAGTAAGGAAAAGTGGGCCTCCAGCGTCGCCTTGGCAAGTATCTTTGCCCGGAGCCGCAGCGCATATGTACTGATCAAAGTCAACCTCGTCTGAAGTGACCTCGTACGCGCTGGCACAGGTACCTGAGTTGACAACGTTCAGGTAGGCGCTGCGCAGTTCATTGTCCAATTCTCCGTACTCAGATGTCGTGCCATAACCAAGCACTTGTACAGACGTTCCATCTTTGAGCAAGGATGCGGCTGTTGCGAGCGATACGGGGGAGGGCAAAGTTGAAGGACTCGCATATGCATTGGTTTCGACTATGGCAATATCGTTGGTGTCCGTGGTATTGAACAATGGATGAACGTGGAGCAACGCAGCGTAATAGGGTTGCGAAAAGTAGAAACCATCCTCATCAGAAGCGTCATCAAGATCGTCACGAAGAAAGGACACATAGTAACTCGCGAGATTCGATCGATCAGTTGGGATGCATTGGGCTACCGTGAGAAAGTAATGAGACGTGGAGCTTGCAGAGCCAATGTATGTCCCTCCACACAAAGTGCTATAACCAGGGAAGTTCATACTGATATGAACCATCCATGGATTCTCTAGCGGACTTATGGTCGTTCCACCAACAATGCGAGGACCGACACCTCTCGTGAACAAGGGCTCGGTGACGCTGACTTCGAAGTCCAGTGTCACGTTCAGAGGTCCGTGGCCGGGCGGAGCTGCGACTGAGTTCGACATCGATGCGAAAAATGTAGTCAGGAGCATCCAGGGAGCAAACATGCTAGCGGCAGCCCTCATTTTCTTTGTGCAAGCCCAGCGCTTTCTTCTTCAGTTCGTCAAAGTAGTTCGAGGTTGCTTGCCTTTTCGGTTTTGGATTTGCTACACCAGCTTTGTCTTCCTCAGGGGAGAAAGTGGCTTGGCGAAGTATGGACAAAAGAGCGCAGAGTTAAACTATGATTGGCGCGCCGCCTGTCATTGCTAAGCATAAGCATTGGGCCTAACAGCCGACTCGGAAGCGTGAGGCGGCCTGCACCCTTTGCAAAAGGATATGCAAAGGTCTCCCGCTCTGTGACCGGAGGCGTGCGCCCCGTTTGCACCGCTCTCTCTCTTGCACAGAGGCACCAGACAGTGTGCGGCGGACAGGAGTAGCGTTGACAACTGGCGTGAACTGTGGGGCGGCCTTGGGTGCTTTGTTCGGGCCGGGACGGATGCAGGTGTCAGAGACAAGCAACCGCGCTCGCCCTCGCACGCCAGCGAAAGCCCTCGGCGCGCGCGGTTGCTGCATGCAGCGGCTGACCCTCCTCCTCCTTTTGCAGCCCGGATCGCTGTGCAAACGGGCTAGAACCCCCCGGAGCGTCACCTCCGGGTCCGAGATGGGGCGGCCCGCTGAAAAGCGTACCGCTGGCGCTGGACCGCTGGGTCCGCGCACGCCCACAATTTGACGAGCAGCCTTGACATTATGGTGCGCCCGAAATACACGCGCGGGGCGTGCATGTGTATAAGCAAGAAGCTTGTTTGCAGGCGCAGACGACACGTGCGCTTGACTCTTATAGCTTAGCCCAGCTGCTGCACCTGCTGCTCCTCCTTTTGCAGCCCAGATCGTTGTGTGCATGGGCGAGAAACCCCGGATCGTCACCTCCGGGTGCGTGTCCGAGATGGGACGGCCCGCTAAGAAACGTACCGCTGGCGCTGGACCGCTGGATCCGCGCGTGCACACGATTTGAAAAGCAGCCTTACACTGTATGGGTTTCTTTTAGGGCGCACCCGAAACACACGCGCGAGTGTGCAAGTGTAAAAGCACAGAGCTTGCTTGCAGGCGCAGACACATGCGCTAAGCTGTAAGCTAGGGCCGAATAGGCGCATGTACTTGGGTTCCCGACATGCGTTTCTCGGGCGCGCGCACGAAACGGCGTATGTGCACGATTCTACCTGTGGCGACACCAAATCCAGCGTGGATCGCGGGCCCGAGCTCGGTCTTGGGCCAGGTCTTGCGGGCCGTGGACTGGTGACCGGCCCCTGCCATTGGCCATCTGGACAGCGCAAAGGAAGGAATGAGGTATTAACCAGCCATAGCTCCCTAGCACAGCTTGCTCAATTTGCATTTCCTTAGAACGGCCATGGGGAGGCGACGTGTATTGCATGCTGCGCGCTCGAATCTTCGTCAGCGAGCGAGAAAGCAAGCCAAAGTCGAGGTAAAAGATCCAGAAGTCATGGAGCTGGCGGACGTTCCGGGTCTGTCACCTTACCGGCCCCGACCTGGACCTGTGATATTCGGCGTCATTTTCTTTTTTCTTTCCCTCTTTCTTGCTTGCCCTGCAAAGTCATTTTCAAAACTAACCTTGTAAAGCTTCCGCCGAATCTTCCATGGCGCAGTGCAGTTTCAACCGGAACGCAAAGAAAAGATTGAAAGCAAAATGGGCTTGGCCAGCGCAGATGCAGAGGTCCAGATCAAATATTCCGAGAGAGAAGGAAATGAAATTTCAGGCCGATCTGATGGAGCAAAAACAAAACCAGAACCCCAGAAGGCCACCAAGACTGCAAAGAGGAAAAGGAGAAGAAGAATATGAAGATGAAGGCTGCCGCAAGCATGTTTGCTCGCTGCATGCTCCTTGCGACGTTTCTCGCATTGATCTCCAGCTCAGCCGCAGCTCTCCTCGGCCATGAACCTCTGAGCGTGACGCTGAATTTGGAACATGACTTTAACGCGTCCACCGTCATCAAGGGGGTGAGCCCTCGCATTGTCGGTGGCACAACCATCGGCGCCGCATCGCATCCGTGGATGGCCTTTGTCTATTTCGTCTTCAGCGATGGGTCAGCAACGATGTGCGGAGGATCGTACATTGGCTCTTCAAGCTCCACCTCCCATTACTTTCTTACTGCAGCGCATTGCGTTCCGAGTGATCAATCGAATCTCGATGGCTATCTCGTGGGCCTTCTTATTGACGATCTTGGCGCCTCTTCCGACTCTGATTCAATTCTTTTTTCGCAGCCTTACTCCAGTGATTTGCTCAATCCTCATCCGTCGTACTCTGTCATGACGAGCGGCGCTTTGGACGATGACATTGCCATCATCAAAACCACGGGAGCTATCGATCCTTCAGCTCTCCCCTCCCCCGTCTCCCTTGCAGTTACTGGATCCTCGCTCTATGATGGAACGTCAGTGCAGGTGATTGGATACGGCGCGACCTACGAAGGCGACACATCGAACACTGTGCGCCGAAGTGTCTACCTAAATGTTACTAATCGAAACACCTGCGCCAATACGTACGGCCTTACGTACAATCTCGATCAGTATGTGTGCGCTGCGGCTTCGGGCAAGGATAGCTGCCAGGGCGATTCTGGTGGTCCTCTTTTCCTCACGCAGAACTCCGTGGACGTTCAGCTCGGAGTCGTCTCATTCGGGAATGGCTGCGCGCGCAATGGATACCCTGGTGTCTACACAAACGTTGCTGTCTACAGCAGCTGGATCGATTCCGTTGTTGGCAGCGGGCTCGTGAGGTATGTTGCTGGTGCGGGGAGTAATGGACAGTACGTCATGGAATCTTCGAGCACTCCGCGTCCAACTTCGAGTCCAACACCATCTCAAACCACCTTGCCGCCAACCAACGATCTTGATTTTCCGTCTTCTGCTGCCATGCGCGTTCTGGATGTCGGCCTCGTGATGTCCCTCGTAGCTGGGCTCGCTCTGATGTGAGCGCTCCGTCAATGCAACGCTCCGAATTCATCATTTTTAACATGATTCTAAACATGATTTTACAGGCCTTGGGTTTACATAGTTTTGCCTGCCAATACATTCAGGCTTCTTTCGTTTTACGTGCAGGAGTGATTTTTTTAAACTAGGCGAGTCTTGCTTAATCTCAGATGTTGGGTCTCTTCACATCAACCTTATTCTCCTTTTGGCAACGTCTTTGCATTGGTATCTCTGTGAGACCCGAGACACCTTGAAGATGATTTTTTCCCTATCCTAATTTGTATTCATCATTCATCATGCTGTTCGAAAGGTGCGTTTCGCAGGTTCCAATCAGGTTCCGATCAGGAAGCGGGCAGCGTACCACAAGTATAGTCTGTCTTGAGCTCGCAAGTTGTTTTGGGAGAGAGAATGGACGCGGTGAAATAAGGCTGACACTCGTACTCACCAGCTTGCTTCGATTTCCATGGTTCTTGCCAAAATCCTGCTGACCACGACAACATCGTCTGTCTCGCACAAGGTTCCATTGCGCGTACACGCATACTACAATCCCAAACTTGGGGTTGAAGTCACAATACTTCTTCTTTAAAAGCGGAAAATAAGTAAAAGTCGGCTACTTGAGCTAGAGTATGCATCAATAGAGAAACGGGACGGTCGTCTTTGGGAACAGATAGACCGATATTTTCAAGCACATTTTCCAGGGCCCTACCTTGCCAGACCTGTGTGTCACACGCGGGTTCAGAACATAGAAGAACGAACCACGACACTTGTGCAATCTCTAACTAAAGCATACGCTTGCTCGCCTTTATTTTCAGAGCATCTTCGGTAACGATGATTGTGGACTCCGCTCACTTGTACACACCAATACGTCCTGCGCGACAGCCAAAGACGACGAGATCTTGAGGGGAAACTGGGTCAACGTGAATAACTTCGACGGCGCAAATGCAATTCGGGTTTTCCCAAGTGGCAAGACATGCGCCTGTCCGAATATCGACCATATGAATGACATTGTCCGTGGAAACCGAAACGACAAGGGTGTCGTTGACGACACGCACAAATTGTACTCCACGCTTGTGCTGATATTTAGCGATGATCCGGCCAGAAAGGTCGAAGAGAATCCAGCTTCGATCCCATGAAGAGGAAAGAATGTGGCCATCCCGCGTACAAGAGACTGAGACAACAACGCCTCGATGCCCGCGGCACACGCCTACTTCCAGACCGTGCCGTACGTCCCAAAGACGTACAGACGTGTCGCGCGAGCCAGAGACGAGGATTTCATGACGCGAGTCTGGGAGACGCATGGTCGCAAGCGTCTGGACAGGGCCAGCGTGCCCTCGAAGAACACCCCGTCCTCGCATCTGGCCAGGGCCGACGCGACAGCGCCACATACGAATGGTATAGTCCGTGGAGGCGCTTGCCAAATCGGCACCATTCCTGCCTTGACGCAGGGCACAGAGAGCAGTCACAGGTCCTTGGTGGCCTTTGCAAGAACCAATACATTCACCCGTGCTCGCATCCCAAAGACGCACAATGCCATCCGACCAGCCCGTGGCCAAAACAAGGCTGTTTGCGTGTCTATCGACCCGCGTCATGCACGTGACGCGTGCTGAGCCGGAGATCTCGGGATGGTCATCTGTGAGAACTACGACGCGCTCCTCGCCAGGCAAAAGGTCCCCTGTTCTGACGAGTGCCAAAGAAGATTTCCATGCGCAGGCAACGCGCCAAGGTGAAAGCGTAAAGACCTTGACAAGGGGTTCGCCAGCCGGGGCAACTGGTTCCCGGAGAATGAGTCTGCCTGAGTCTAAGTCATTTAATTGCAGAACGCCTTCTCTTGACCCGCTCGCAATGATGCTTGCAGATGCGCTCATGCATGTCATCTCGCCATGCTCAAAGTACGCTTTGGGGTCGAGCATTTCGCTCCATTGGGCGTGCAGCCCAGGACGGCGGTGCCGAGCCACGTCAAGACGCTGAACAAAGTCGTCCCTTTCGCCGAGAGTCGGCACGAGCTGTACGTACAAGTGCTCTTCCAGAAATGGTAGAGAGCTCTCTCCCCGATGCCCAATTCGCTGAAATGCTTTCGCCAAGCCAGGTCTGTGAATTGTGGACTTATCGATGAGATCTCCAAGCGTTTGCAGCTGGCCGGCTTCGGCAATCGCTCGGACCCACTCTACTTGCGCAGCGAGAAGCGCGACTGCTTCGGCAAGCGCGAGACGATGCATTGTGCCGTCGCACAAATTTTCATTCTCATGGTCCACGATTGAGTCCTCCATGAGGTCGACCGCTGCGAACGCATGTGCTAGGTCCTCGGGCGTCAAAAACTCTGCTATGCAGGCCACGAGCGCCGGGTCGCCGAGGCGCAGGTACGCGCCAAGTCGCGACTCTCGAGGTTCTTGCAGTTGTTGCTCTTGCATCGTGTTTTCGCGAGCAAGTCGCTCTGGTCTCGCCGCCTCGCCGCTCTTCTCCTTGCCCTTGCGTCGAGGACGCGTGCGGGACAAGCCGAGCGCTCGCTCGCCCGCCCGCTCGTGCAAACCTCACACGCGAGTCCACCGACCACGGCTGACGGTCCTCCGTCTAGAAAAGCACGCCCGGATGCTGCGGTCGCGCGCAGCCTTTCGCCGCGGTCCTTCGCTGCGTCCTGCCTCGCCCACCCGATGCAGGTCTGCTCTGCTCTGCTCTGCTCTGCTCTGCTCTGCCCCGCTCCTCACTTTGTCGCGCCGCTCGTGCACGAGGCCCACGAAGAGTTTTCCCTCACGCGCACGAGCTCCGAGCAGAAAGAGGGCCAAACCGCACCGGGTGTGCGCGAGACTTGTGCGCTAAAGTTTGCGCTAGCCAAGCGCTACGCCCGGGCAACCGCCCTCGGGCGGACCCCGCGCCAACCAACCACCAACCAAGCCGCCAAGCCCTCGCTGCGCCGGGCACGAGCGGCAAGCGCTCTGTTGCCCTCGCAGTCGCTGGCGGCCCCTCGCCCTCCTGCCGAAACCCCCTTCGCCCCGCCCCGACGGCTGCCCTGCTGCAGCGCCGCGCGCCGCCGCGTGCCCCGCCGCGCGCACGCGCAGAGGGAGCGGCGCCGCGCGTGCTCTCAACAGGAAGTGCAAGCGCGTGCCAGGAGACGCGAAGAGGCGGAATTCCGGGGGGAGACCTGGGCCAGCCCGGAGCTCCGGAGGGGCGGACGCGAGTTGGCGCGGGCGGGACTTCATCTTTTTCCCGCGTCTTGGCGCTTCTTGGACATCTTTGGACGGCGCGGCGCAGCAAACCTCGTCGCCCGGCGCGCGGCAGCGGGCAAAAGAGACGCGGGCGGGCGGAGCGGCGCGGGCGGAGGCCCGGGAGAGCGCCGGGCAGGCGGCCGGGAGGCAGCCGCCCTCCATGGTGGACAGGCTGCCCTCCGGCGTGCTGGCCGAGAGGGTCTTCCCGCTGCTCTCCGCGGAGGACCTGTGCGCCTGCGAGGCGGTCCGTCGCGACTGGCACAAGGTCCTCCAGGACGCGGAAGTCGGCGCCGCCGCTTGGCGCGCAGCGTGCATTGAGAAATGGCGCGGGAAAGCGAACATGCCGTTCTCCTACAAGGGCGCGCGCGAAACACCCTTCCACAAAATCAAGCTCTCGCCGGCCGCCGTCTCCCGCCTGAGCGTCAGGGAGCTGCGCGAGCTGCTCACGCTGCGCGGAGTGGACTCGCGAAGCTTCATTGAAAAGTCAGAGTTTCTGCGCGAGTTTGTGCGTTCGACGCCGGTCCAGGTCATGGGCTGCAGCGTCGAGTTTGAGAACAAGTGGAAGGCTAGCTACGCGTATGCCTTGCTCGACGCCAAACGTGCAAACATCACCAAGGACGAGCTCATCGCTGCCGAGTGGACATTTTTCATGAAGCGGCAATCGTCCTTTCGGGCTCAGTTCAAATTTCTGCCCAACGGCGGCGTGCGGAGCTCCATGCCAGGCGGACTTCAGCCGGATTCGCGCTGGGTCATGCGCAACTTTGACCCGGTTAGCGTTCAGGTGGACCGCTATCCACCACTCTGTGTGTCACGTCGCGAAGATGATTGGGGCTTTAGGCTCGAGAATGAGTACGTCGTATTCTATTCGACAATTTATGGCGTTGACGAGGCTGCCATTTTCGCGCGCGAGTTTCCGTCTGCTTGAAGAAGTCCTCGAGATCCTTGTTGCTTACTAATACTATGTATACCTGCCAAAAAAACAAATCTCCTGTTTCTGTGACAAGGCTCATTTTTATCCGAGGTGGAAACGCTGTCAAAGCACGCGAGAGAGAGGAGCCTCTCGCGCAGATTTATCTCTCGAGAAAGAGGGTTTGCCGAAAGGCAACGTTCGCCCCCCTTGCCATCTATACTATTCCCTGGACATGCATGCTTGGGACAGCATCTCACCTCTCTCATCAGTGATCCTTTTTTCCGTCCACATCCCTATGGTGCTCTGCTAATAAGTTACTTGATGTGGTCGCCAGCCTGCGTGCAGTGAGATGGCACGACAAGCAGACGCATACATGCGCATCTCCCAATCAGTCAGTCACCTTCGCTGTTCTTGCTTGTTGTGGATGATGATGCTGATGATGCTTGGATGATGCGATGCACTGCAAAACAAAATACAGTGTATACAGAGGAGTGGAGCCGCGTGGAGAGGAGGTAAGGGGCCAGCGTGGCGCCGTGGGCGCGAGGCAAAGACCCGAGGAGCGCAGCGCAGTGAGCACGAGCGCTCTTCCACGTACTCGGCGCAATGGACCTTTTGGCCCAAGATCTCTTGGGCGGAGACCCCGAGGAGATGGACAAGATCCGCAGTGCTGTCGCGGAGGAGACGCTAAGCAGCACAGAGGCGCTGCAAAGGGCCGCGCGCGCCCTCGAGAAACTCGTGGACGACCGCCCAGACGTCGCAAAGGACATCATGTGCGGCGTCGTTGTGCTTGCTCTTGTCAAAGATACGCCTTCAAAGCTTCTGGTCGACCTCAAAGCGGGCAGCCCAGGTCCTGGCGGGACTATGCGGCCGAGCGCAAAGGCCAACGAGGAATGCTCCGACGATGGGCCCAAGGCCGATATCCGGGTCATCTTTGAGGCAGAGGAACAGTTTCGGGGGGTCATGTCACGTCGCCTCGAGTTCGCCAAGCTCATGCAGCTAGGACAGATCAAGATCGAAGGAGCCCTCCGCGCCAAAATGAAACTCATGGGCCTTGCAGACGTTGGTAAACGCCTCGAGCGCGAAGCGCAGGCTCGTCAGAACGAGGCTGCGATGGCCTCGATTTCCTGGGAAAATGAACCTTTGCGTGGCAACTATCGTGGGACTCTGGAAAAGAAGAGTGAATGGCTGAAAAACTGGAACCAGCGCTACTTTACGCTAGAATGGGATCCGTTCAACCGACCGACGCTATCGTATGCCCCGCGACAAGGCGACCCGCCTCGTAGTGTTGTGGAATTGCACTCCTCGTGCAGCGTCGAGGCTCGCGTGACCTCGCGTCGCGACAAACTTGGCCAAGCCGCCTTTGCCCTCATTGATCGCCGCTCTGGAGAAGATATTCTCGTGCTCTGCGCGCCCTCTGACAAAGCCAGGGCCATCTGGCTGCGTAACATTAAGGCAGCCATCACCGCGCGGGCTCGGGCGAGGACGCAAGCTGCTACAACGGCTTCGATCGCTGGCGACTCTCTGCCCCCTACACCGCGCCGTCTCGATACCTCTTCACTTGGGGGCTCCTTCCGCGAGCCTCGAAATGCAAAAGCAGCGACCCTGGGTCTCGGCGGACCCGAGGCAACACCTATTGCTGACCACCGTCTCGACACAAACTCCAGCCTTTCTCCCAAGCTCGAGGCTGAACTCACAGCGCAGCTTGTCGCAGCGGGTGTAGAGTCCCACGGCACATTCATTCTTCGCAAAATTGGATGGCGCCTCGTCCCTCTTCTCGTTGGCGCTGGCATTGCGCTTCACGCGCTTGCGACCATGGAAGAAGGAAATAGATTTGATCCAGCTAGCCCTTTGCCTTCATCGTCCGTACCCTGGACGAGCACACAATTTTTGCAGTCTACATTGGCTTCTGCATTCTCGTGGGTCTCGTCGCTCCCGGCTTGGCAGACCTTGAGCAATTGGTCCCAAGGTTTTATTTCGGGGTCTCTTCCTCCATGGGTGTGGTCGACCATGAGCTTCCCCTTTCGTCGCTGGCCAGGGGCCGCGCTTGTGCTCGCATCAGGATTTGCAGCACGTTTTGTGTGCACGTCCCTTGTCTTCACACTCGCGCGACGTCGCTTTACTGTGCTTTCATTGGCTGCAAGGCTCATTGTGGACCTGAAAATTACCGAGCTCAAGACGCGCGACATGCCTCCCGTACACGCGGATGCGACGTGGCGTGTCAAACATCGAGCGGTTGCCGAACAAGTCTATGCGGGCGCTCTCAGTCTCGGGGGTCTCTGGGTCAAGCTTGCGCAGCACATGGGCGCACGTGCGGACGCCATGCCTGAAGGTATTATCAATGTCCTTTCCCGTCTGCAAGACGCGGTCCCGCCCACGCCTTTTGCAAAGCTGAAACCCCACCTTGAGCGTGAGCTTGGGCAGCGCATCGAGGATGTCTTTGAAGACTTTCAAGAGACCCCCATTGCCGCAGCGAGTATTGGCCAAGTGCACACGGGTCGACTTCGCTCGAATGGCGCCCATGTGGTGATCAAGGTGCAGCACCCAGGCGTAGATCGCCTCTTGCGGCAAGATGTGCAAAACATGGGGCTCATTGCAACCTGGATTAGCGTCGTCGACTCCAAGTTTTCGGGCCTTGTGCGCGAGGTCGTGGACCACTGGCGGAAAAATGTGCTCAACGAGCTCGACTTTCTCAACGAAACCGAAAATATGCGCTGCGTTGGCGCCAACCTGGCGTCCTGCGATGATGTGTACGCCTCCGTGCCGACAGCAATCGACGAGCTGTGCACACGTCGAGTCATCACGATGCGCTTTGTGCGTGGTAGCAAAGTGACGGACTTTGAACGTCTCGCAGAAGTCGGCGTGATTGGTCTGAGCGCGCGCACGGCGCTTGCAGACGATCTCTGCAACGCCTTTGCACACCAAATCTTTATTGGAGGCCTTGCAAACGCTGATCCTCATCCCGGAAATGTACTGGTGGCCAAACGGGAAGATGTCGCCAATGGAGAGATTATGAGACTACCAGCATGCGCGCCTTCGCAAGACACCAAAAGGGCCGTTCCCGTCATCCTCGACTTTGGTCTTGCTTTGCATATTCCAGACAATGTTCGCCTCGGCCTCGCGCGGCTCGTGCTGGCCGCCTCACAGCTTGACGCGGGGGGCATCTTTGAGGGTAGTGACCGTCTGGGTATCAGACTCACGCGTGAAAACCTGCTCAACGACTTTGGCGATGTGCAGCATTTGCTACGCGATACTGCGCCGCCTGAGGAGTCTCGACGAGAAATGGTGGAGCGGATTGAGATTGGCAAGCGAAAGTGGGAGGAGCAAAATTTTGAGATCCCCATTGAATCCTTTCCACCCGAGCTTGTTCTCATGGTGCGCTCGCTCAATCTTCTTCGGGCACTTTGCTCATCGCTTGAGGTGCGGCAACCCTTTGTTCGAACGCTCGCATCCTGGGCTCGTCGCGCTCTCCTGGAGCGGTATCCTGCCCCGGAGCGACCACTCTTGGCGACGGGACTCAAGCACATGGTGGGTAAGGGCCACCTCGCCACTCTTATTCAAGACGCAATCCGCGGCTGCAAGGACCACGTCACGGGTATTCAGGTGGCTGTTCTTGGACCTGGCGCACAGGAACGTGTTTTGGTTGCCGCAGGGCAGCTCTCACACGTAGATTGCCGCCCGGTGTCAATGTCGACGCTCTTTCCCAGCAAGGCACTCGCGCAGTCGTTGACCCAAATGTGCGCTCACAATGTTTTCGCTCGGCGGCGTGCGACGGTGACTGAAGAGGAAACGGCATTGCTCTCGGGAGATCTCTCGCAAGTATCCTTTGACCCCACGGCCGTTCCTGGAGACTTTGAGACCAAAAATGCCGGAGATTGGGCGTCGCAACTAGAATTCGTTCGCTCAAATGTCGGCGCAGATGCAGATGCACCGGGTCTTGGAGCCGAGCTTCCTTACGAGCTTTCGCATCTAGCCTTTTCGTGGGGATGGGCCGTCATGGCTCTGCTGCAGGAAAACGATAGCGACGCCGGCGAAGAATGTGTTCTCGCAAAGGAAGCGCGCCGCCTGGGCGGTGATGGTCTGCGCGTGGGTCTCGAGTCAGTTGAGGAGGCCGAGAGTCTCTTGGAAACGGGCGCGCTCGCTCAATCCTCTTTTCCCGTGGAACGTCTACTTGAGCAGCACGGCATTCGTGACGTGGGTTCCATGGGAGCCGCAGAAACCCTCCAGGCTGGAGACGCCAACCCGTTGTCCATGGTCTCAGAGACGGTTCCGACGCTCAAGGGCAAGGAGTTTTGGGCCGACCCGCGCATTGCCAATCTCCCGAGGCTCGCAGCGGCTTGCCTTCCTGCCATGAATGCGCTTTGTACTGCAGAAGCACTCGCACAGACGCTGCACAGCCTGGCTGTCAGCGAGAAGTTGGATGGCAAGGGCTCTCTGGAGGGCAAGGCTGTCGACCGCATTCGCACTTTGGCAATGTCAAGCAGCAAGAGCGATCCTTTTGCTGCTGGGCATGTGGGTCTCCGTCAGTTCAAGTTTAGTGGCAAGGACGGTCATTCGCAGACGACCGCAATTGGTCAGATTGCCTTTGGTGGCAACGCCATGCTCACCTTTCCCGACCATTCTCTTACCGTTTGCGTGCTTGTGAACGAACTGAGCATGGACGCGACGCCCACGCAGGCATGTCTAAATGCGATTTACCAACACCTTGGCTTATCCCCCGAGGGTGACTTCTAGAGTAGAAAATGAGAAAAAGGAAGATAATGGCCGTGTTACTCTTCCTCGACAGACGAATTTGATACGGCTGGACGCGCTGATGAGAGAAAAGTAAATGCAAAAGCAAAAAAGCAAAATACAGAAAGATCATTACTTGGGGAAGAATCGGGCTGCTACGCGATGCGCGTCTTCACACGTCACCACCCTAACGCCACGTTCCGCATCAAGAGTTCGTGTAGCAAGACACGCAGACGGGCTTGAAATCTCAGGAAAATGATTCTTGATCCCTGTCTCCATAAAGTCATCCCCTTCGTCCTCATCGTTCTCGATGTCGTCGGCATCGGCCGCATCTACTTCTTCCTCATCATCACCGTCCAGCATGCCCGCGTGAAGATTCTCTTGAAATGTGAAAAGCTGGTCCTGAACACAGAGAGCCACGTGCACGAGCTCACCTTTGTCCAATGCTCGCAATGCCGCCTCGCGCGAATATTTGGTGTATTCTGTGCCGCGAAGGAGGACCTCGAGTTCTACGGGCAAGTCTTCAAGGAGCAAGGTGAGCAGTTGAGACTTGGACATGCATTCGTAGATGTTCTGGCGCGCTCCTGTGTGAATCTCAAATGCAGGGATGCCTCCGCGCACGGCGAGAGCGTCCTCCTCGCGTTTCGACTCGCTTTGCTTCCAAGCGGGCGGTGTGCCTTTGCACGCTTCGATAGCGTGGTCCACAGAGTCCTTGCGCGGTAGTTCCCCTATTGTTTCGTTTGACATGATTTTCTGATATCAGCTCATCGGAGCGCGACGTCCAGCGCGATCAAAGAAACTTACACTTGGTCGGCATGCTTCGGACAGAGTCGTCCGCGCAGTCTCCACGTCGGCGCCGCAGCCAAGCAAATGGGGGAAAGAAAGGGCGCAAGAGATGTAGAACTCCTGCTTGGCGGCGGTCCTCTTACGTGCAGCGACAGCGGCTGCGGCCCGCGGCGGTAGAAAAGGGTTGTCCAAGAGCGCGTACGTTCGCACTCACTCTGGAACACACACTTTTGAGAACTTTGGCAACTTTCCGTTGGGTTAATAGAGTATTGGTTGTTGGCCAGTCAACAGCGCTTGCGTTCAGGCTGGCTGTCAATCTCGCCGCACACACGTACGTCAAAGCTACCTGCTCGATCGCCGTGGCCCTGGTTCCCCCTCCCTTTTTTTTTAATCTATCTCGGGCACCATGATGCTTGGTGGCCGGGCCATCGTTGCGCCATTCTTCGAGTTCAAGCATAGAGGAGAGAAGTACTCTAGATTTTCCGCGAAAATCCGAGATGCGGGCCAAGCCAGGCCAGGCCACACTATATTGAGCGAGCGACCGACCGACCGACCGACTAGCCGCCCCCTTGAGACGATTTTGGCACGCGTGCATTGTCACATGTTCTAAATCACACACGCGATCCTTGCCAATAGAATATTCTTTGGCCTGCGTCTGAAAACATGCGCACAACGCTGTCGCTGTATTATGCAGCGCGGTCATAACGGAAGTTTGAGAAGAGCGTCCGTGTGATCTCGGCACAGGCACAGCACGCTATTCGTAGCTGGTACCACCGAAAATGATGGTGTACCGTTGAAGAAAGCATTTTCGTGACAGTGACCAATCGATGCGTTACTTGAGTCACTGACAGCCGGACGGACATCTGACGCTGCGGCCGCGCAACCCAATCTGAGGCTGGCCAGTTTTCTTCCTCTCCGCGTCATTCTTGCTCGAGAACTCCCTTGGATCGAGCGACATTTCCTTTTTCGCTACCGCGCAGCCAATTGGCCCCGAGCTTCGCTCGCGTCGCCTGCGCAGCGGCGCAGGCAGGGTGGCTGCCATGATAGACGAGTGGCAAGATAATGCTGCATCACGGCAGCAAGCGGGTGACGCTGCATTAGATGCAGCGGCCAACACAACCGCGGATGGTATGGCAAGGAAGGAGAATCATGGCGATCATTCCGTCGTGCCGTCAGAACCATCACATGACGCAACTAGCGCAGGCGAAGGCGGCGGTGCGATCAGCAGTAAAGCAACTTCTACAAGACCTGCCGACGTGCCGAAAAATGCTTTGAGCAACGCTTCGCAGCCCCGGGGTCCTCATGCGAGTACAAGGGGTAGTATCATGGACACGACCTCGAACGCAGCTCTTCGCTATCCTGGAGGGAACTCTAGATCACGAAATCAGTCTGTGCTGCTTCAGCCAGCAGCTTTGAAACGCTTATCGATAATGCATAGTCTCGCTCTTGATGATGGAGGCGACGATATAATCGAAGAGGCCAGTGAATCGAAAGAAGTGGAAAAGGTACCCGATCTTCAGGACGATGCAAAAGAAACTTGCACAAGCCATCTTCCAGACAGCGGTTCAAGCAAAAAGGCGCCTTTTCGCCCGACTATTATGAAAAGTCCGACAGCATTCCGACTATCTCATATTCGCGAGGATATGGCGAGCGCGGCGTCGATGCGGCGAAGGAGGCGCCCACGATTGTGTCTCCTGAAACCGGACGGAGGGGTGCGCGTCGTTTGGGATGTGGCGACGCTGATCTTGGTGATCTACATTGCCCTCATCACCCCGGTTCGGATCGGTTTCGAGCTGGACACCATTCCAGGCACAGGCATGTTCATCTGGGAGCAGTTTATTGATGTGTTTTTCCTGTTGGACATTTTCCTCAACTTCCGGACAGGATTTGTGCGAAAGGACGGTGCTCTGGAAATGCAGCCGCGTAAAATCGCCTGGAACTACCTAAAGACCTACTTTCTGATCGACCTGGTTAGCTCCTTTCCGATTGATGCATTTGTACAATCCATGGAGAATCTTCAATCAGCCAAGGTGCTCAAAGCAGGCAAGATTCTCAAGGTAGGTCGAATTCTAAAGCTGGCTAAATTAGCTCGATTGCTAAAGCTGCCGCATCTTTTGGGGCGATTTGAGGAGGACATCACTCTGAGCGTGGTCCATGTCAAGCTGATGCGGATTCTCCTGACGACGTCGCTGATTGCGCATTTGGATGCGTGCGGGTGGGCCTTCGTGTCGCGCTTGGGCGACACGTACTACTCTGAT
The DNA here is from genome assembly GCA_003116975.1 of Aurantiochytrium sp. KH105. Classification (NCBI taxonomy): domain Eukaryota; class Bigyra; order Thraustochytrida; family Thraustochytriidae; genus Aurantiochytrium; species Aurantiochytrium sp. KH105. Next base: position 20,483 of record BGKB01000106.1, read on the forward strand.
TCATGGGTGCAAGCATATGGCGCCCTGGACGACTCGGTGGCATCGCAGTATGTGTCAGCCATGTACTGGGCGATCACGACGATGACGACGGTTGGCTACGGAGACATTGCGCCGGAAACGGACGCGGAGCGGCTTTATTGTCTGGTGACGATGATCTTTGGAGGTGGGTTCTACGCCTACGTGATTGCAACGCTCTCTTCCATTGTGACGAACCAGGACGCGAACCAACGCATGGTGACTGAGCGAATGGAAAACATTCAAACGTACATGCGGATTCGCAAGTTTCCCAAGCAGCTGGCGCGGCGCGTGCGCAAGTACTACAAGCACTATTACGAGATGAAGACGGCTCTGAACGAGTCAACGATTCTCGAGGACCTTTCTCCAGCGCTGCGGTCTGAGGTTGTCATTTTCTTAGTGGATCAGACGGTGATGCAGAACCCACTGTTCCAGCAAATGTCGCCCAAGAGTTTTGCACGATTAATTCGCATCTTATTTCCGCTCAAGGTAGAGGAAGGAGAATGGGTATGTCGCGAAGGCGAGTTTGGAGAGGAGATGTTTATGCTTGTGTCAGGAAAGCTCGAAGTGGTGGACGCCAAGGGCTCTGTTGTCGCTGTGCTTTCGAGCGGCGCGCATTTTGGAGAGCTGTGTGCTCTCGGTGTGACGAATACTCGCACCTGTGGCGTAAGGGCGCTCGAATGCTGCGAGATGTACGCGCTTTCCAAGACGGACTTCTTTGAGACGTTTGCGGATTCGGAGCCCAAGACGATCAAGAACATGATTCGTATTGCAGTCGCTGCCTACGAGGATTTTGATTTTCAGAAAAATAGTATGCGAAGCACCCGAGCGGCCAAGGGTGAGACCCCGTCGGCAATGTACCAGAAAGGCGCGGGGCCCGTGCCACAGGCCGAGCGAGGAGGTGACGTTGCCGGCACCTTAAAGTCTGGCCCCAGTTTGGTGTCTATCGGCAGCATCCCCTCGGCGGCCGCAGCGGCGATGGGGGCAGCAGCAGGAGGCCTGAATTCTAGTTTTAGCTCGTCACCGCGAGAGGGATATGGAGGCAAACACCAGTATTCTGATCCCGTGCTGACACGTCTTGCCGTGCTCGAATCAAACACAGCCGAGCAACTCGGCACCCTCGTGGAGGCGGTTGGCCGTCTCGAGAGTCTCGCGCAGACTCCAGGCGCCAGAGATTCTGCGCGGCGGCGCTCTCAATTTGCCCCGCAGCAGCATCCTCAAGGTCAAGCTCGCGCGGAAAGTCTGGAGCAACGTTTCACGCGAATGGGCATGAGGACCTCAACAGACCCTCAGTTCGCTTCGCGCATCAAGGTGACGGCGTCCGATCTGGAGGAGGAGGACTCGCCCACCTTTGAGCGAATCGTGCAGCGGCACCGGCGGCGCTCGCAGGCGCAACGAGGGAGCATTTTGGTATCGGCGCGGCGGCGATCTTCGTTGGCGCGCATTCGACCTCTGGGCAAGTAAACTGGGTCAGGCCCGGCAGAAGTCGAAAATTGCCTGCCTGCCTGCCTGCCTGGGCTGGGTGGGTTGGTGGGTAGCTGGCTGGCTGGCTGTTGATATTTTCATAACAACGAACGAATGACTATAGGCCCTACAATAATGATGATGATGATGATGATGGCTATGGGTGATAGCCTTCCTTGCTTGATCATCGTCCGTGCACGCCATCTTCATCAGGCGCCTTCTTCGTTGGCGACCGATCGATTTTTGAAAAATCAGTCAATCAATCAATCAATCACCCATCCACATGCTAGACCTATGCCTACTACAACTACATCTACATCTACTACCGCATCCAGGCTCCGGTGCTCGTCTCGGACCCGGGGCATCTTGCTCTGTCGGCATCGGCCCTCGGTCGCGCCTCTCGCAGAGCGCGTCGGCCTCCTGGACGTTGGCGCCGCCCGACTCGTAAAGCAACAGTATCCCGCGGGAGCCCGGCAAGTGAGTTGGCTGCGTCTCGCGCGCTCGTTTCTTCCCTCGCACGCACCAGCCAGCTCGCAGCGAGAGGACGGAGGTGCCGGCGACGAGACCAGCCTGCCTGCCGCAGCTCGCCGCCTGCCGCTGGGACGCGCCGCTGCGCTCGGGATCCGCGCTCGCGATTTGCGCGATTTGCGCTCGCCCGATGATCCCGATCAGATCAGGCTCGCTGACCAGGCCGGTTTCCCCGGCAGGGCATCGGGGATTTCCCGGCACTGCGGACCGGGCGCGAGTCCCAGCCCCGGCGGAACCTCGCTGCGCGAAGACTCGCGCGACACCCCCCTGCCGAGGGGCGGGATGACGCGGCAGCGGCGGACGCAGCGGGGCACGGGGGAGGACCGGGCCGCGGCGAAACGGCAGGGGTCGCCGGTGCACATGTATACGTATGTCGCTCGCCAGGGTCGCTGGTGGTAAAAAAGCGCCCTCGAAGCTCGAAACCCGGCCGGTCGAACTCGAAGAAACGGAGAAGCCGGGTCTGTTGCCCCAGTCCCCGCCTACTCAGTCACATCCCGGCCAACTCACATTCTGTCAAAGAAGCAGCGACGCGCGATCGATGGTCGGGTCGGAAAACTTCACAGGTGCCCGCAGTGCAGAAACAGCGGTAGCGGGCGAAGTGGCGAAAAGGCGCGAAAAAGGCCCTGAAAACGGTGCGGAAAGGGGGAAAAGGAAAAAGGGAATAGAGAAGGGTTGGCATGAAAGTCGGAAAAAGGGAGTGCGAGCGGTGGCTTGGTGATTCGCCACTTGCGAGCGACGATTAGGTTGACTTGTCGGGGCAGGTTGCTTGCTTGATCGACTGTGCCTGCTTTGGGACGACAAATGGATGTGGATGATGGCAGAAAAAAAAATTTGAGGAGGAGGAACTTGGAGAAAAAGAAAGAAAGAAAGAAAGAAAGAAAGAAAGAAAGAAAGAAAGGGAAAAGAAAAAGAAAACAAATTCAAAACCCGGCGCTCAGGCGCCGCCTCGCGAGGAATACCCAACCCAACCAAGAGGAGTCTTTGCGCCCGCCCGCTCGGCCTCTTGCCCGCCCGCCCTCCCTCTTGCCCGCCCGCCCGCCCGCTCCCCTGCGCGCGTCCGTGCGTGGCCTGGCGAGCTCGCTCTCTCTCTCTCTCGCGCCCGGAAGCGATCGCGAGTGGCGCCGTCTTTATCATCCCGTCTCGATAGTTAGGTCGGCCGGGTCTGTCTGACTGCTCTGCACTGCGGCCAGCGTTGGCCCGTGCCGCCGCCGCCACCGCCCAGGCTCAGGCTGCCCGCCTGCCCGCGCCGCCGCCTCGCGCCGCCCCGCGCCGGCCGGCCTCGCGCCGCCCGCCAAGGCGCGGAGGCAGGCTGCTCCGCGCGAGCGAGCTCGCCCGTCCCAGCCAGGCCTTGGCCGAGCAGAGCAGAGCAGGCTTCTTCATCAGCGCGCCGCCCTCCGCCTCGAGGCGAGAGGCGCGCGGACCCCGGCCTCGCGTGCGCGCGAGAAGCCGTCGCCACCCGCCCACGGCAGCAAGTGAGCGAAGAAGCAGAAGCCGCGAGCAAGCGAGCGAGGGTAGAAATCAAATCCAAGCGAGCCCTCGCGAGCCGTCCGTCCCGAGTGCGGCAGCTTCGTTCTCCGCGTCTCGCGCGCGCATCACTCATTCATTCGTCCATTCCGCATCTCGCATCTCGCGCACGTCAGCACCGGCACGCGGCTCGCACCGCCTTGGCTGTGCACGCCGAGCAAGAGCGGCACATACGTACATAAGCACGCGAAGCACGCGAAGCAGAGAGGGAGGGAGACCCGGAGAGAAAGGGGAAGAGCAGAGAGCTCGTGCTTCTCCTTCTTCTCCTTCTCCGTCGAGACAGCCGGCGCGAAGGAGCTCGACTGCGCTGCGGTTGCATCTGCGCGCTCGGTCGGCACGCGGCAGGCAAGCTAGCCTAGCGAGGTTGTTGTTCTCCAGGGCTTTCCGTCCTTCCTTCCTTCCTTCCACTCTCGTTTCTTGGGAGGCAGGTGCGTGAGCTAGGGCGTGTGCGCGCGGGCTTGAGGACGCCCCCCGCCAAGCCAGTCACCGGGCCAGCCGCCGGCACCAGCACGCGCGAAGCGAGGGGAGGGAGACCTCGCTCGCCCAGCCTGCTCGCCCAGCCGCGCGCTCGCCCGCTCGATCCGCTCCGGGACGCGCCTCGAAGGAGACACGCAGACGCAGGCGGAGCCAGCCCCTTTTCTGCCTTCTCCCGTGCTGCCGGCGGCGGAGACGGAAAGGAAAGGAAAGGAAAGGAGAGAAAGAAAGGAAAGAAAAGCAAGAGCAAGTGCAGGAGCAGGGAGCAAGAAGGCCTTGTGACGCGGCGGGCGCAAGCAAGCAAGCAAGCAAACAAACAAACAAACAAGCGCCCTTCTGTCTTTCCACTACACTGCTCCCTGCTCCAGAAACTGGTCACGCCGGCCGCGTCGCCGTCGCGAGGGGAGAGCAAGCAAACCTCGAGTCCACGAGACGTAGAGGAGGGGGGGGGGAGGAGAGGGCTACTCACCGCTCACAACGGACGACGATGTCGTCACCCAAGGGGCCCTCACCGGGCCAGCTCATCGTAGGGCACGTCAAGGTAGTGCGACCTGAGTCGATGCTCAAGTGCGAGTCGGTTAAGCCGCTCCGCAACGCGAACGATAAGCAAAGTAAACGCAAAGGGGGCAATGCCAGCAGCAGTAACATCAACAACAACAGCAGCAGCAGCAGCAGCAACCTAGGCGGCGGCAACGGCGGTATTCTCTCGAGCGGGCCTGGCATTCTGCGAAGAGGGAGCTCGCTTCCGGCCAATGTTCTATTGTTAACAGCGCAACAGCAGCAACAACAACAAAATGGCGGCGGCCCCCCACCAGGCAGCCTCATCAAGCTCGACCACCTGGAACGGCTTCGCGACATGTCGACATTTAACGTCAAGCTCCGGCAACGTCGCAAACTTTTGCCCAGCAAACTGACGGCAGTGGAACTCGTCATCAAATCAGACCTCATCCTATGGCACGACATGTCGACCCCGATCAAAGACCGCGCAAGGACGATTCACGGACGACGCATTCCTGATCATGTTTTTTGGATGTCCGAGTGGAAGCTCGAGGCGGGATTCCGTGACAAGGACATTATTCTGCGCCCGCGACCCCGCGCACGCGCTCGGCACTCGTCGCGCTCCCGCCGCGCACGCTCTGTGGCGGGTCGCGCCACGTCTCTTCCTGCGCCACAGCAACAAAAGCAAACCCAAGTCGACGGAATCGGCAGCAACAGCAACAATGGCCTGCAACAGAACCAGCACGAGACACTTGACGATATGGTGACCATTACTCGCGAACGTCAGGGCTCGGAAAGCTCTGTGCATTCAACATCTTCAATCATTCTTCCGCCCAAAACGGAATCCGCCTCCTCGCTCTTGGGCTCCAACGTCTCGGCGTTGCACATGTCCACGAGCAATTCCATCACGGAGAATCGGCCAAAACATTCGGACCTAACTGCTGCGCGTTCCGGCGTCTTTTACGAGCTGCAGTGCGCATCGTTGAAAGAACGGAACCTTTTGCTCGAGGCCGTGCAAGCGCTGCACCAACCGATCTCACTCGCAGACCTTAAACCCGTGGCTCAAATTGGAACGGGCCACTTTGGACGCGTTCTCATGGTCAAACACCGTGATACAGGAACACCAATGGCGCTCAAGGCTGTCCCGCTCGACCGTACGCGCATCGACATGCTCATGGTGGAAAAACTTGTGCTTGAGCGCGCCTCCACGGCCAAGTGCAAATTTGTCACGCGTCTTTTGTTTTCCTTTCACGAGAACGGCGCCATGTATTTCGCCTGCGAGCTGTGTCCCTCGGGCGACTTGTGGGCGCTCTTGCGGCAGAAAAAGCTCCTGCCCGAGGACACGGTACGCTTTGTTGCTGCGGAGCTTGTGTCAGCCTTGCATTGTTTGCACGCGGAGGGCATCGTGCATCGTGACATCAAACCGGAGAATATTCTGCTCACCGCCACAGGCCACGTCAAGCTTGCCGACTTTGGACTTGCCAAATTTCTCTCGCTGTCCACCATCCACCTGCGCCGCGCGCGCAAAAAGAATGTTCTCGAGGATGCCTCCACGCCTGTTGCCAGCTCGTCTCGCGGCCCCTTTTCCTTTTGGCGAAGCACCACCTCGCCCCGTTTGCAAGTGTCCTCGTCGAAAAATGCAAAGAAAAGCTCACAGAATTTTGCGCAAATGGTCGCAGCTGCCGGGGCTTCTCCACGCCATATGCCTCTTAAGCGGCCCTCGGAGCTCTCGCTGGGGAGCATCTCATCGGACACGGACGTTGCTGCCTTTCCTGAGGCAAACGGCTCGGACCTTTCTCCGGAGAGCATGACCCCCTCTTCAGTTGCGAGCGATACGCCGCGGTCTACATCGAGTTCGTCCGTCGGTTCGCCAGGCAGCAACAAGAGCAGCAAGAGACGAAGCCGGCGCTGCGGGTGCGGCGCACTGGCCGCAGAAAATCCTAGCGAGGTTCTTTGTTTCTGTGAGCGTCGACCTGATTATGATCGCTCGTACACCATTTGCGGCACGAGCTTTTACATGGCGCCAGAAATGCTTCGCGGTGATGGCCACGGTCTCATGGTCGATTTTTGGCAGCTCGGGTGCGTTGTGCAGGAGCTCCTGGTCGGCACTCCCGCTTTCCAAGACCGCGACGTTTCGTCCATGGAGGAGCGAATCTTGCGCGCGCAGCCGCGTGCTATTCCCGAGGTGGTGCATGGTCAGATCGTCTCGATGTCGCCGCACGCGCGCGACCTTTTGAATCGACTGCTGGTCAGCGATCCTCGCGCGCGTTTGGGTTATGGGGCCACGCGCGAGGTCGCCCTGCACCCCTTTTTCGAAGGAGTCAATTGGGTTCAGGTGCAACAGGGAGATCTTCACCCCACCTCTTTGCTCAAGCGCTACACGCTCGAGTCGCGTGCGTCGACGCTTGGGTCCTCGACGCGCACCTCTCCAGGTCGTCCGCAGGGAGACACCTCGAAGTCACCGGCTTCCAGCATGGGCAGCGATCTCGATGCCGACGCCTTTGTGCAGTCGGGACACAGCAGCGTAAGTCTTGGCGATGCTGAAAGCGCGCTCTCGCGAGAGGAGAACAGCAACCCGAGCCAGAGTGATCGCGAGCTTTTGGAATCGGCCGTCGACTTGGTTGACGAGGACGAAGCATTCTTGCTTCTCGAAGAAATGGTGGAGACCAAGGAGTCTCCGGACCAAGAGACCCGTTCGAAGCCACGAACTGGTTCGAGTCAGGACGATGATGTCAGTGTGCTTCTCGAAAGTTTCCCTGGCAGTGCGCTCACGGACTCGTTTGCGCCCCTGCACGCAGACCGTCCGGGGTCTTCATCCAACCTTGGCGTGGGTAATGGTGTCAATCAGAATATCAACCTGGATAATGCCGCTGCACGAAGGTCTCGGAATCGGCTCGGCGGCGTTGGGCAGAATCTCGCTCGGCGCCACCGTCGTCTTCGCAGTCGCATGGACGAGCCCTTTCCGGGTCTTTGCTTCAAGAACCCAGAGCTGCAGGTTTACCGTCAGGCAGCGCTCTGCGCAGGATTCTCTTTTCCTCCCGAGCCTCGAAAGTGAGTGAGTGCGCGTGTGTGTATATTACTTTTACTCTACAATCCTCTGTGGATTGGTTCATGTTAAACATAAAGAATGATGTGTATTACGTTTCGACACGACTCGAATCCAAATTTCTTTTACAAAAAGTCTTCTTTTGGAAAGGAAGAATGTGATGTGATGTCCAATTCATTAACCCTATTCGTCAGTCAGCCGATGCTTTTCCTCTTTTGTCCTTGCTTGCGTCCTTTTCCCTTTGAAAGCAAAACGCAATACTACTCCGGATCCAGTTGAGCATTGGACGCAGGATCGATCTCGGTTGAGTAGAGCATGTACGGCTTGACGAAGCAGCCGACCAATCTTGTTTGTCTAGACCTGTGCATGCTCGATTTTAATTTCTGGATACTCAAGCAAAAGAAGAACTTGAAACCGCCCTTCACGGTAATACGAAAAAGAAAAAAAAAGTATCGAGACTGAAATCGAAGGGAGATCTTGCGGGGAGATTGTTTCCTTGTGAACTTTCGTCGCGAGAATTTGACTGGAAAAGGTTTAAATGTTCTTTGGCGAGTCGAACAGTGTTGCCCTAAATTTTTAACGATATCTTAATAAGAATTTTTACTTGCACGCAAACTTGAAAGGATAGGTGTCAACTCAGAAAAAAGCCATTGATCAAGAATTCTCCCCAAAACAACAAACATCGTTTTTCATTCTTTAAAGAAGAAGCGATCTATCGGTCAGCTGAAATAGACAGGCTTTTCAGAGGGCGTATGCAGTAAAGAGGGGAGTAGTGCGAGGAAACAGGAGCGTACTGACCGCCATCGGAGAGGGTTCAGAATGGTTTCGATGCTGTCAGACAACAACTGCCCGCACTAATCGCGACATTTCGGCATGATCTCCTTCATCTCGGCCCGAGCTTGAGTTGCGAGATCATGCGTCATCAGTCTGTACTGCAGAGGCCGTGGATAGAGATTTACTAAAAACGCATACTTTCGAAAGAAATGCGGACGTCTCGAATCGTTCCGGGGAGGTGACATTGATTGACGCAAAAAAAAAAACATGTGCTCACGCCGGTCTTGGGTCATCGCTGAAGCGAGAACTTACTGAAGATAACACACGCGCACAAAGGCGACAGAAAAAATAAAGCCGGCGAGACCTAGGCGAGACGTCTCTCATTCTGGAGTGCCCTTCGCCCTTTTGCTCTCACAGCAGTAAAAGCAGCACCGAAAAGCTCACTCCTCACGGACGCTCCTTGTGGAAAACCGACGAGTTATGCGAACCAGTCGTTCGCACCAACGGGAATGAGGAGAAAGGCGACCGTGACGATGGTCGCGTACAAGAGCGACAAGAAGTTCTGCCTCCTTGCCAGGTTTTGAAGTCGTCGTTTTGCAAAGTTGTTGCCGAGGCGGTCAACATCTTGCGTGCGCAAAAACACATCGAACCACGTGTAGCCCTGGTCTTCGCGCATTCTGAACCCTCTCGCGCCGAGCCCGGATCAGACGCGCCATCTGCCGGAAATGTAGTACGATATTCCGCCAACAAAGACGATCCAGGGCGCTAGACGCACGAACGGGGTGTGCAACACATCTGTGAGCTCGAGCGCGAAAATACCGCCCATGAGAATGAGCGCCAGGATGAAAAGCTTGACGCCAAAGCGCTTTCTCCACTCGGCATGCGACTTGGTAAGGTTCTGGTTTGTCGCCCGCTTGATGAAGCGAGGGAAGGAATCCGCAGCAATCAGATTACGCACCTCTTGCTGCGGTGAGGCAAAGGCCTCAAGGTCTCCTTCGCTGACCTTGCGCAAGGCCTGTTCACGCATTCCAGAAGAAATATTCACCTCGTGCGGAGCACCTGTCTGGAGATAGGTGTCGGTGATCTCCTTGGACACGGAGGCATGGTCTTTGCTCAGTCCTGCGGTCACGCGCACCATCTTGGGCGCTTGCGCGTCGCCAAAGACCTGGCGGTACTCCTCGACGCGAGCCCAAAAGTCCACGTTTTCGGCGTTGAACTCGCTCTTCATAAAATCGCGCAGGTCGTCCCGCGTGTACGGCGGTCCTTGCAGCGAGAAGAGCACGTCGTCCACGTCGGGCTCGAGCACCATTGACCGCCTCGACGCCCGGCTGCTGTCCTCGATGGACGCCGTCATCGGCATCTTCTCGTCCGAGGCTTCGGCCTGCGCCTCGCGCGCCTGCCGCGCCTCGTCTCCGAGGCCCCGCTCTTCGACGCGAGCTCCAACGCGCTCTCCGACTGTCTGGGGTCGGTCGGCCAGGTCTCCTTGCTCCTCCCCTCACCTGATGTCGAGGTGAGGTGAGGTATGTCTGTAGCCTATGTGACCGCTCGCTCCTGGCGCGCAAACCCCGAGGGCCCCGCCGCGCTCGGCAGGACTCGTCTCGAGGCTCCGCTCGCTCGCACGCGGGCGCGCGGGCTTGCAGGCAGGCAGGCAGGCAGGCAGGCAGGCGGGCAGGCAGGCAGGCAGGCAGGCCGGCAGGTGGGTGGGCTGCGCTCAGACGCGGCGACCGCCCGGCCCCGCGTTCTGGGTCTGGCGCGTGTGCCGCTCGCCAGCTGCTGGAGAGAAAGCAGCAGCAGACAGAGCCAATGTTTGCGTTAGTGTTCACGTTGCCCCCCTACGCCATTTGCGGTAGTTACAGGTAGCAGTCGCGCCGGCGCGTGCACGTGCACACACCTTCTCTCTCTTATGCTCTCTATCCAAGTCTCGGGGCTTCCCTGTCGAGCCAGCCACCTCCGGCGGCGCGGCGGGATGGATTCCTCGCGACCTGCATGCTGCGGCGCGTCCTCCCTCGCCCGATCCCTCGCTCGCCTCTTCCGCGTTTCCCCTTCGAGACGCGCGGGCGCGCGAGGTCCCTTTCGCGCGGGCGATCCCAAAGGAAAGTTGACCTCAACTAGCGCGACGCCAAGCCAAGCGCGACTTTGTGTCTGTCTGCAGTGCTTGCCGCGCCGCGCCCGCGAAGGCTGGAGACGCGCACGCACTACGTTTGTCGGGGGCGCGGCCGCGATCTCCAGCCATGCCGCCGCCGCGAGCCAGCGCCTGCCGCAGCCGGCTGGAGGCAGCGCGGCGAGCGCCCCTAAGAAAAGGGCGTGTCGCAGGCTGCGGACCCGTGCGTGCGTTCGCTCAGCTCGAGAAGTTTAGCGACGTGGCATGGCCACGGATGCGGAGCTAGCTAGTAGCTAGCTAGCCTGGTATAGCTAGCTAGCTAGCTAGCCTAGCTCAGCTCGCCAGGACGCAGCGCCGGCACGTGCCGCCGCCAGGCTAAAAGCAACAGCTGCAACATCAACTGCGACTTGAAGAACGGCATCGCTCGCTCGCTCGCATCGCATCGCTGCCTCCGTACTTTCCTTGCTTCTCGCCCTCGGAGGCCAAGCGGCGGCAGCCTTCTTGCTCTCGCGCGCGCGATCACAGAGGTCGCCGTCGCGGGTGGCAGTGGCGGGCGCACGATGGCGTCCAGGGGAGCGAACATTTTCATGGAGGAAGGCGTTGGCCATCTTGCAAGACTTGGAGGTATTCGCTGCACTCCTCTGCACCGCACCTACGTGCACATCATGCATGCATGCATGCATATTCTTGTTGTTCTTGTCCCTGTCGTCGAGGCTTTTCCTTCCAGCGGCAGCGGCAGGCCTTGAACAGACGGATTCCCTCGCACGTCTCATCTCCGTTCAGCCGCCGCCGCTTCTGAATGTGCCGCCAGTCAAATGCCTGGCTGCTGCAGCAGCAGCTGCCGAGGAGTATGCGCTCGTTATCGCATGGTGCGCCATGTAGAGGCCGCTCTGGGCAAGGCATGCGAGGCACGCGCTCAGCTGCGGATGCATGTGTTGGCGACGGAGATCAAGATCGGTCTGCTGGCTGATGCTGGCTGCGCTGCTGGCTTGCCACGGAAAGAAAGGCTAATCAATGGCACGCCGTCATTCGTCAGGGAGATTCCTTGAGCTCATGCTCCTTGAGAAGAGAAGGATGCCTTCTCGCCTGAATAAAGAGAGCCGCTTAAGAAGGCCGCGCGGACATCGGCAAGATCCTTGCAGTTTTCGTCATTGTAGTATTCCACAAAGCGCCGCGGTTCTCATCAGCGCAACGTCCACGCTCCTCCATTGCCGCCGCAGGTCAGTCAATGGTAGTGCGCACGCTCCATCGTCGCACGGCCGCGGTCGCTGACGGAACAAGGAACAACCTCGCCTGCGAGTTGCAACCAGTGCAACCATGCCGAGGTCACGACCAAAACTATGACCTCGGCCCGTGCCGTGAATGCAACCCTGCATGTATTGCGTGCATTCTCGAGTGCATTCTCGAATGCATTCTCGAGACTCGCCCCTTTGCATGGTCGACGCGACTGGCCCATCTTTCCGCGCAACGATCGGGGGTGTGTGCCTCTTCGTTTGAGTCTCTCCTAGGTTCCCGAAAACATGGCCAGCGCGTACCGGCAGCCAGCAGCACGTACCGGCAGCCAGCACTTGCCGGGGACCAGCAAGCGCAACGTCCAGGCGCTGCTGCAGTCTCCAAATTCCTCGCCACGCGAGCGTTAGAAACCTCCTCGCCCTCTCCTCGTGTAGTCCGCGCAGCCCCTTCCTTGCCTTTCTCGGAGCGGCTGCTTGATCGATAGGGCACGAGCTTAAAGATGCCCGAATCGAGCTTGTCACGCTTGAGCTTTTCGCGCAAAACGGACGATGAGATTTTCTCCAAGGGCGCGCGCAAGATCATTGACCCGCGCAGCATTTCTCTGCGCGCAATCAAAGAACTCCGCGACGAGGTGCTCAGCGGAAAGGCTGCCCAAGGCGTCGAGCTCTACGTGGCCAAGCACGACCTCTCGGACAGAGTCCAAGAAGGCGCCACCATTCAGGTCCAGCGCACCAAGCCCGGTGGCAAGTTGCAAGGCCGCGTACCCTACGTCAGCGTGCCCATCACCTTTGAGCCCGGAAAGGACGCCGACCCCAAGCCCCGCCAAGACTGGAGCACGGAAGACATTGCCGAGTACGTCGTTCTCGCCTTGACGAAAAGCTTGCCCCAGGCACAGTTTTACCTCAACCATGTCGACGAAAAAGACGTTGGCGCCGAGTTCCAAGGCACCTTTGTGAGTCAAGCACGCAAGTGTCGCTTTCAGGACCTCGTCGAAGCGCTCGAGGACCATTTCGGCCAAGACGCCGACACGGCCTTTATCTGGCTTGACCTCTTTTGCGCGAACCAGCCGCTGCTGACCAGTGCAGACGAAGCACTGTCTCCCGACGTGATTCTCGCGCGAAACCAGTATCTGACGCACGGCCTGCATCGAGCAATCGGCCGTTTCGAAAGCGCGGTCATCTTCTTTGACCGCTGGGACGTACCCGCACCTCTCCAGCGTGCGTGGTGCGTATGGGAGATCATGGGCGCCATTACGCAGGCGCAGAGGTTTCAGGTCGCCTTTGCGCCTGGACAAGAGCAAGCTTTTATCGAGACACTGCTCAAAGGTGGAGTAGATGGATTGATCAAGATTCTGGCTGACAACAATAATATGCGCAACGCAAAGTGCTGGAAAAATGAAGACAAGGAGATGATTGACAAGGCCGTCGAGATGACTGTGGATGGCGGATATGTGACGCTGATCAAAGAGGTGAACCAGCGCGTGCATGCTTGGCGACTGCAAATGGCGCAAGACGCCATAGCACAAGCTCGCGATGGCGATCCACTCAAGCTTGCCGAAATCCTTCTCTGCACTGGCGCTCTCTTGAATAGTCAAGGCGAGTATAATGAAGCTCTGCAGATGCTGAAGGAAGCGCTGTCGATTTTCAAGGAAAGTCTTGGCGACCGGCATCCCGATGTGGCGAACACTCTCAACAACATCGCGAATGTGTACGAAAAACAAGGTTGCTACGAGGAGGCCTTGTCGCACTGCGAGGAAGCGCTGTCGATTGAGAAGGAAAGTCTTGGCGGCCGGCATCCCCTTGTGGCTCAAACGCTCAACAGCATCGCCAATGTGTATGGCGATCAAGGCCGCTACGAGGAGGCCTTGGCGTTCTACGAGGAAGCGCTGTCGATTGAGAAGGAAAGCTATGGCGACCGGCATATCAATATGGCGGGCACACTTAACAACCTCGCCTTAGTGTACCAAACACAAGGCCGCTACGAGGAGGCCTTGGCGTGCTTTGAGGAAGCGCTGTCGATTTACAAGGAAAGTATTGGCGACCGGCATCCCTTTGTGGCGGTCACTCTCAACAACATCGCCGTTGTGTACTATTCACAAGGCTGCTACGAGGAGGCCTTGGCGAACTGCGAGGAAGCGCTGTCGATTAAAAAGGAGAGTCTTGGCGACCGGCATCCCGATGTGGCGGGCACACTTGGCAACATCGCCAACTTGTACTCTTCACAAGGCCGCTACGCGGAGGCCTTGGCGTACTACGAGGAAGCGCTGTCAATTGAGAAAGAGAGTCTTGGCGACCGGCATCCCGATGTGGCGATCACGCTCTACAACATCGCCATTACGCACCAAGAACAAGGCAGCTACGAGGAGGCCTTGGCGTACTACGAGGAAGCGCTGTCGATTAAGAAGGAAAATCTTGGCGACCGGCATATCTCTGTGGCGGACACGCTCAACAACATCGCTGTTGTGTACGGCTCACAAGGCCGCAACGTGGAGGCCTTGGCGTACTACGAGGAAGCGCTGTCAATCTACAAGGAGGCCCTTGACGACCGGCGTCCCGATGTGGCGGACACGCTCAACAACATCGCCAGCGTGTATTACGATCAAGGCCGCTACGAGGAGGCCTTGGCGTACTACGAGGAAGCGCTGTCAATTCGCAAGGAGGTCCTTGGCGACCGGCATCTCAAGGTGGCTCGCATGCTCGATGGCATCGGCTCTATGTATTACGCACAAGGCCGTTTCAAGGAAGCCTTAGCGTACTTTGAGGAAGCACTGCCGATCCTCAAGGAAAGTCTTGGCGATCGGCATCACGATGTCGCGAGCTTACTTGGCAACATCGCCATAGTGTACTCTTCACAAGGCCGCTACGAGGAGGCCTTGGCGAGCAACGAGAAAGTGCTGTCAATTTTCAAGGAAAGTCTTGGCGACAGGCATCCCAATGTGACAGACACACTAAACAACATCGCCATTGTGTACCAAGAACAATGTCGCCACGAGGAGGCCTTGGCTTTGTTCGAGGAAGTGCTGTCGACTCGCAAGGAAAGCCTTGGCGACCGGCATCCCGATGTGGCGGCCACACTCAACAACATTGCTGCTGTGTATTTTTCACAAGGCCGCTACGAAGAGGCTTTGATGTACTTCGAGGAAGCGCTGTCAATTTTCAAGGATGGGCTTGACGACCGGCATCCCTCCGTAACGAGCACGCAAAGAAATATCGAACTCGCACGCAAAGAGATCCGAGCGAGGATCGAGCGTCGATCTCCGCTGCAAAAGCTAGCGTGCCTTTGGGCCAAAAAACGAACGTAATGCGCAGACAATCAATTTTTTTTAGCAGCAACGATTACTTTACAGCGCAGATACAACGTGTTCACAGTTAGTTTGCTGTAGGAGAGTTCACGCAGAACGTTTAGCAGGGAGCCTGCTTGCTGCGACGGGAGGCGAGCCCCGTGCACGCACGCAAGCACGCACGCACGCACGCACGAACACACGCGCAGACGCAGGCACTAGACACTTTTAGGGAGACGCTCAACCATGCTCAAGGTCGCGGCAAGCGTACGCGGCGAGATCGAGGGCGGCCGTCTTCGACTGGTGCTGGCCAGCAAGAGCCCGAGGCGCGTGGAGCTCCTGCGCGAGAGCGTGCTGGGCGGCAAAGTCCCCTTTGATGTCCTGCCAAGCAGCTTCAAGGAGGATTATGACAAGAAAACTTACCAAGGTCGCGCGCGAGAGTATGTGCAAGAGTATGCGCTGCAAAAGGCGCTCGATGTGCGCCGCACGCTACTCGCGAACGGCTCCGTGAGCGCTCCTACGCTCGTCATTGGCTGCGACACGGTAGTTGTTAGGGAGGACGGCGCGATTCTCGAGAAACCTGCGAGCGAGATCGAGGCACGGGAAACCATTCAGAGCTACAGCGAACGTGCAGTCGATGTGGTATCAGGTCTTGCCTTGCTTCTTGTGCGGCCCGGAGACGCAGCGAATGAGGATCCCCCCGATACAGAGCTGACCACGTGTCAAACACGAGTTCTCTTTGCTGCTTTGGACCCTGATCTCGTGGCTGCCTATGTGGCCACGCAGGAACCCATGGACAAAGCTGGCGGCTTTGGAATTCAAGGACTTGGTGCTGTGCTCGTGCGCGCCATCGAAGGTTGTTACTTTAACGTAGTTGGCCTTCCTGTACATGTGCTGAGCAACAAATTACTTGACGTGCTGACTCGAAATGCCCTCCTTGGCGAGACGTCAGTGCAGGCTTGACGTTCAAGCGTTTATTTCAAGGTGTAGCATCTTGCGGTCGTGCTGGATACATTTCCGTATGCAACTTTTGGTGTACAATGATCGGATGCCATTTTGAAACTGTTTCTACGTTCTCACATAGTCTCCTCTTTCTACATTTTTACAGGGTGCTTCATGGTTTACCTCTTTTACAGAGTGTGCTTCACGTCTTGTTGTTCTACAGTTATCGCACGGCGACCGCGTAACGAAGGGGAAACCTCGACTTCGTCTCCATGGGCAAGAGCGAGAGCATGCCAGAACGTGGCACTTTCATAGCCACATGGCACACGAACCACACGAGGCGGCGCCTCCTCAAACGTAGAAAAGAGCCTGGCTGCTCGCTCAGCGGCGGCCAAAACCTCCTCGGGCGTGTCAACGTCGTGCCACACAAACTGCGTCTCGCAAGCGGGGGCGCATGCGAGCCAGCAACGAGGCAGCTGTTGCACGTTCTCATCGTTGCTGCTTGCAGCCTTTCCGGGCGGCTCGTTGCCAGGGTTTTCGCGACCCGCCATGGGCGCAAACATGCTACGGCGCACCTCCACGGCGGGCCCACTTGCCAACGCGAGCGATGTGCGCACACCGTCGGGAAATGCACGAAAAGTGCGCTCCTGGTCCGAAAGGTCAACCCTGTAAAGTAGCGTTTGACGCGTCACAGTCGACGGGCGCGTCGTGGCCCAAGTCATGAGCTGCATACTGAAGCCAATGTTGGGATTCACCTTGTTCCTTTTTTGCTTGAGAAAGTTTACTGCGTCCGCGTACGACCAATTGAACTTCCAAATCAGGTATGCGAGGATGATTGTAGCTGATCTCGAAATACCGCGCTGACAGAATACTAGGACCTTGCCCCCCTCGCGCATGGTCTCCTCGATAAACTGAATCGCTGGCAAAAACGTCCCTGATACATCTTGCGTGGTCTTGTCTCGCAGGTACAATGTCAAGAGTGAGGTCCCCTCGGGCAAGACAACGTTCGGGTGCTGTCTTCGCCGCGTGGAACAGTCGATCAGAGCCGTGAGCCCGTGCGCATCCATGCACTCGGTGGCGTTGTCCGAAAGCGCAAACATGCTTCCAATGTACAAGTGATCGAGAACCCTCGTGCATAGCTGCTCAGGTTTCCCGCCCCCGCCCGTGTCGAGGCGCGGTGTCTGCGGCGTGACTATTTGTAGACCTGGATGTGGTAGTGATCTACCTGTGCGGAGTGAAGGTGTTGCGGCAGGGAGGCTTCTAGGAGTTGCCTTTGCCAACGCCTGGCTCTCCGTTTCGTCAAAGCTTTCCTCTGTGTTGACATAGAGTCCGCGGCGCAGCCCCTGCGCCTTGGCTTTTCCCTGGCGCGTGCTGTTCGGTACAGCCTGTGCTTGTAATGCTGAATTTCGCGAATCCGCAACCTGGACGGTCAGATCCAGCCTGAGTCCTGGCCGTCGGCGCTTCAGACTATTGTTGCTGCCGCTGCTGCAGGTGCTTGCCGCGCCAGGACTCGCATGCGACGTCTCACTTGGTTGATGGTGTTGCTGCTGCAGGTTTGTCGACCCATGAAGACCTGCAGAACCGCTTCCTCGATCTATTAGTCCAGCTTCTTCAGCCAGTTGTCCATCTTGGCCGGTTGCGGGAGGCTGAAGATCGTCCTGGTGAGACGGGTGTGCATCTGTTCGGTCACTCTGTTGCCTCGAAATTGTCTCCTGTGTATCTTGATGGCCACCGTCGGCTGGTGTGGCCAATGACGCCGTGGAGAACGATGCGCTGGTTGTTGTTGCAGCGGACTTGCTCGCGTCCCTGTGCGAGGCCGTGGCAACTTTGGCTTCATCAAGCGCGCCCAGATCGGGAAGCAGCCGGTCTCGCCAGGGCGAGACAACTTGCAACGCATCGGCAGACAGTGCCTTGCCATGAGCGCCAATGAGCGCCTTGCGCTGACGTTGTGATGGCATGCCACCACAGGCCAACGGGCTAGCATCGTGCTTTCCAGAGGGGTGCCATAGACGACCTGACGAAGGCTGATCGCCTGGAGACAGGTGTTCCGCATGCCCAGGAGCCCCTGTCTTGCTCACGACATCATCCGCAGTCCATGGGCGTTCCCCAACGCCGGGCTCTGTATCCTTCACTGACAACCCGCGTGGCGGCGGGGACGGCGTATTGGCGGCACGAAAGCCTCCTCGTGGCGTCGCGCTCGAAACGAGATTCTCGCACGCGGGTGACGAGTGCGCGGCGCGCAGCCGTGGCATCACTGCAGGACCATCGCGTAAGGCAACCCGAGCATGCACATTACGGTCCTCGCTTCGGTAGCGAGCAACCTTGGCATCGGATGTTTCTACCTCGCGCGGGGTACGCTGCCGAAGAGCGGCCGCTGCTGCGGTCGTGGTGGAGGCGGCACGCGGAGACTGAAGCATGGTGAATCCCTGCGTGAGACCCTTGACGTCTGCGTCAGTTGCCGTGCGGACCAGTGCGGGATGCTGAAGATGGCACGTGCGCTCGTGCATTGGAGAATTTCGCGCAGCCTTGACGGCCACGCTTGCTCTGCTTTCAAGACAAGCAGGAGCAAGCGAAAGAGGCGATAGAGCGGCGGGAAAGCAAGTGCTTCGATTAATTTCCGACGTTGTTGTTACGCGCGGTGACAAAAACGGTGAACTCGGCTCACTGCGCGAAGTTCGCGATTCAGACGTCGTTGCCGTCTCCCCTGTGCGAGCGCTGATGCCACTGAGCGCGCTGACATCGCTGCCTATTGAATTGACCAGGAGATCCTCCTTTTCCTGCGCCGATCTTGCGCGAGTTACCTTGTGCTGTGCCGCGACCACGGCTTGACCAGCGTCTTCGTCCACATCCATTGTGGAGGTCCTCCCCAAAGGTTGTTCATCCATGCTGGCCGCCTTCTGAGACCTCGTCCCCGTCGAGCCGACGACCTCGCGCAAGACCTCGCGGGGGTCCCTGTTGCTCAAGCTGCGCGCGCGCGCCTGCTGCTGCTGCTGCTGCGGCTGCGGTTGCAGCTTGGCTGCGAGGTCCCCAACGGCAGCGCCTCCTCGGGCCCGGCTTTCCGTTCCTCCTGGGCCCGGAGCCCGGGTCTGCGCGGGGGCGGCGCCGGCGGCCGCGGCCGCGTTTTCCTTGTCGCCCGCGGCCGCGTCCGGAGCGCCGCGCGCCGGCCTCGAGGTCCTCCACGGTCGGGCTCCTGGCGACGGGGAGCGGCGCATAAGGATGGATGGCGCCTCTCGCGGCTCGCCTCGCGGCTCGCCGCGCGCAGCGACCGCGGCTCCGCCCCGGCGCTCGGCGGGCGGCCGCGCTCTGCGCGCAGCTCGCGCTCTGCGCCCCGCCCCGCCGCGCGCGCCTCGCCTCGCCTCGCCTCGCNCGCGCCTCGCCTCGCCTCGCCTCGCCGCCCTGCGCGGCGCCGCGGGTCGGTCGCGGCCCGCCGGGTCGCCTTGGGACCTGATCTGATCTGATGGATCTCTCTCCGCGCCGCGCCGCCGCGCCGCCGCGCCGCCCGCGCGAGCCTGCGCCGCGGCTGCCTGCGCGCGCGAGCCTGGGCGCGCGAGCGTGCGCGCGTGCGCGTGCGCGTGCGCGTGCGTGTCTGCCGCGCGGGCGGCCCGCGAGACTTGGGCCCGCGGTTCGAGTTCTGGAGACCGTCGATGTCGCGTGAGTCAGGCGGAAGGCGGAAGCGAACGAGCGAATAACAGAAGGAGTCATAACCGAACGCGAGAATGGACGAGGAAGGGACAAGAGGTCGACGGCGTCGAGAGCTCCGTGATGGCAGCGGCAAGTTTCATTCGGGGCAACGCAGACTTCATTGGGGTTCGCACATTGGGCGAGGATCGGGTGCGAGAGCGAGTCGCTGGAGCTTTTGCGACTGTTCGTGCGCCTGGACGGACGCATTTTCTGTCGGGACGAGGTGGATGCGACTCGCGAGCTTGCAAAAGGGTATAGCTAGCAGTAAGCAAATAGTGTAGAGAGTCAGGATCCTTTCGAGCGTCCGTGTTTGGGGAAATCTTCTCCAAAAATAATAGGCTTGCGATTGGAGACGCAGACACTCCCTTCATTCAACCTCGTTCATGATCATCATTTCCCTTTCGAAGGAGGGACGGTCGACAAAAAAGAATCAACGGCACACACAGATACACTCTACTTACGAGAAAAAGAAAGCGGCTAAAAAGACAGGGGGGTGAGACTTGAAGAGGTCCAAAGTCAAAGAATCATCAGAAGAAAAAGAAAGAGGCGAGAGAGAAATATACTATGGAAAGGCCGCAGCAACCTTTCGTCGTTTTGAGGCTGCTGCCTTCGCAGCTGCCTTTTCAGCTACCTTGATGGCATAGCCAGACTTGGCAAATGCTTCGGCGAGATCGCGCCGAAGACGGTTACCTGGAGGCAAGGGTTTAGGCCAGAAACACTGCGCGCCATTGTGAATGTGCTCGGACTTTTGGTCGTTTCCAGACATACCAACAATAACAACATTGGGGTCGACTTCCCGCAACTTGGCAATCGTCTCTGCGCCGTTCATGATGCCACCGGTTAGCGGCATAAAGTGATCAATGACGATAATGTCGTATTGCATGCTCGGGTCCTTCTTGACAGCGTCGACCTTGCGGAGCGCCTCCTCTCCGTTAACAGCCTCAGCGAAGGACCATCCCATCGCAAGCCGCTCGAGCTGGCGACGCACGGTCATACGTACGACCAAGTCGTCATCAACCACGAGCGCACGCACTGCAGCGGGTATCGCGGACGGACAGTCTCCAGCAGAGTGCGGTGCTGTCGTCGGATGCGGCACTTCGGCTTGCCGCGCGCGTTTTGCAGGTTGACGCGGGGTCTCTGAAATGTTTTTGCCCGAGCTATCTTCGGACTTGACCTCTTCATTTTCCTCACGAGGAGCAGCTGACGAGGCGGCCGAGCTTGCAGAGGCCTGCGAGGGCGTGCCGGGCCTACCGCCTGCACGAAGACAAACCTTGATGACAAACCTGCACCCTGGTCTATGGGGCTTGTAGCCCGATACATAGGACGGATCAAGCTCAATAGTGCCCCCCATTTGTTCGATGATGGTTTTGCTGAGACAGAGTCCGAGGCCGCTCCCGCGCATGTCGGAGGATAGTTTACAATATCTGTGAAAGAGCTTGTGACGCTTGTCCTCGGGAATACCCCGACCGCTGTCCTCGACAACAATGGTGAGATAAACGTCCGAAGGGTTAACCTTCGAGGGCTCGCTGGTCGCGCGAACGCGAACAAAGCCGTCCGATGTGAATTTGGTCGCATTGGTGGCGACATTCATGACAACCTGCTTGAGGCGTAAGGAGTCGACCTCGACATCCATGTCGCGATCGCACTCGAGCGAAATGTCGAGCTCCTTGTTGCGGTATGACAGCATGGTCACGATCGGTTCCAGAACATCATCATGGACGAGTGTGCGCCGCGGACAGAGGGTCATTGCTTCTGTACTGTGTCGATTGAGGTCCAAGACATTCGTTAGTAGTTCCTGAATGTAAGAGAGACTCGAGCGCACCACGTCGAGATCATTAACAACGGAGGTATCCTCCGGCAAGACGGCTGCAGCGACAATGTCCTCGCGTGCGAAGCTGCACGCAGAGAGCGCAGCAGCCAAGGGATTGCGAACCTCGTGCGCCATGAACTCGTTCAACGCTGTTTCGGCACTCGCGCGCTCGCGCTCGCGGATCGCGTTTTCACGGGCCTCCATAAGCTCCGTGACGTCCTGAGCAAGGCAAAATACGCCATAGGCGGACCCGTCTTCGAGGGAAATGCGCTGCGTTGTGTTTACGAGCAGCGAAACGGGAGACTTGCTCTCTCCGGATGCGAGCTTGACCCACAAGTTCGTCTTTCCGGTGCCCGATAAGGCCTCGTCGATGGCCTCACGAAGCACCTCTTTGATTTTAGCGTTGAAGGCAAAGTCGGCGAGAAGCGTGCCAAGCGCCTTGTCAGCCGGCACGTCCAAGATGCGCGCCATGTTTTTATTCCACACATTGATTTTACCTGACCTGTCGACCCCAAAGATTGGTGCATTGGCGTCCTCGATCAGCATTCGCAGCTCCTCGTGGAGTCGCGCGACTTTGACGCGTTCTCGCTCAATCGCTTCCTTTTGCTCTTTGATTTCTGCGAGTCGTAGCTTGAGCTTTGTGACGTCTGTATGCGTTCCAACCATACGCACTGCGCTTCCATCCGGTGCCCATTCGACAACGCGTCCTTTGCAGCGCACCCAGACAGTGCTTCCGTCCTTGTGCCGATAGCGCACCTCTTGCAGATACGGATGCTTGCCTTTCGTTTCAATGTGTTTATTCATGTTTGAAATGGCCACGGCCAAATCTTCTTGATTGATCATGTCCATCCACGCGCTCGGTTTGTGTTCCTTTTCCTCGGGGAGATACCCAAAGTGGGCCCAGAACCCAGGGCTCATGTACTCGTAGTCAGCCTTCATGTGCCAGTCCCAAAAGCCGTCAAAGGATGTTTCGAGGATATTCTCCACACGATCCTCCGCGAGTAGACGATTGCTAATGTCCTTGACTTCGATTAAAAGAGTCGCCGGGCCAGCTACGTCATCGCCCGTCGGCTGGGCCATCTCGAAGGGTGATCCGACAAGTTCGAGGCCCACGAGAGGCTTTTTCAGGTCTTGCCATACCCTTTTCACGAGAGGTTGATCTGCGTGATCGTCGAGCTGCTTGATTTCCTGGCTTGAGAGCCCAAAGATTTCCTGAACGGGCACGCCGCGCGCAAGCGCAGGTCCGAAGTCGCCCCGCGCGCGCGCCTCGGCGTTAATCATTTTGGCCAGCGCCGGCGTCCATTCCACGACGCGCCCTTGCGCGTCCACGGAGACGAGCCCGATGGACCGCAGCCACGACGGCAGCGTCATCCTGCCCGTCTCCTGCCTGCCTCGCTCGCTCGCTACCTCCCTCCCTCCCTCCCGCGCCCGCGACCTCTGTCTACGCGCCGAGCGAGGCGCTTCCTCGGGGCCGGCGCCCTGCACTCTCTCTCGCGTTTCTCTCCCCTTTCTTTGTTTCTTTGTTTCTTGGCCTGCTCTGCTCGCGCCTCCTTTCCGCGGCAGCCAGCGTCTGCGACGTGGACGCGGCCGCGCGCGCGACGCGAGGAGAGCGGCGGCGCGGCGGCGAGGGCGCCGCGCGAGAAGGCGGGCGGGCGGGCGGGCGGGCGGGCGGGCGGACGGCTGCCCGCGCGAGCGAGGCGAGGCGGCGAGAAGGCTAGCTGGCGAGACNAGGCGAGAAGGCGAGATGGCGGGATGGCGGGATGAAATGCGTCCGCCAGTCCTCGCGGCGGCCGCGGCGCGGCGCGGCGCTGCGCGGCGCGGCGGCCGGGCGCGGCGCGGCGAGCGCGCACGGCGGCGGCGGCGGCGGCGGCCGGGCGCGCGGGCGTGCGCGCGAGCGGGGGCGCGGCGGCGCGGCGCGGCGAGACGCGGCGGCGGTGTTCCAGCTTTGAAAAGGCTGACTGACTGACTGCCCGCTCGCTGCAGCTGCTAGTGATGGGTGAGCGAAAGCGGGGAAGCAGGGATGAAAGAAGGAAAGGAAGAAAGTAAGAAAACAGGAAGGCGTATTTTATACAACTTTGGAGAGCACTCTCGCGCTTTGCAGACAGGGGAGAAGGAGGCGAGGCGAGGAGGCGAGGCAAGCTTGGCCAGCCAGCCAGGGCTCGTTCGCTCCGTGCTTGCTCTGCTCCACTCTGCTCTGCTCCACTTTGCTCTGCTCTGCTCTGCTCTGCTCTGCTCTGCTCTGGAGGCCGGCCGAGCGCGAGCTCGAAACCGCGCCTTCCTTGACGGCCCGGCTGGTGCCAGTGGCGGGACGCATTGCACGGACGGCTGGAAAAGAAATCGCGAGGATGAAGATCGAGCGGGCAGGCAGCCCGGACCCAGAAACCTGAGAAAGCTGGCGAGCTCCCCCCACCCACTGCGCCCAGTGGCGCGGCCGCGGGCCGACACATGCCGACACAGACCGCGACGCAGACCGCCTCGCTGCCAGTGTGTGCGCGGAGAAGCGCCCGGTCCAGCCGGCCGCCTGCAGCCTGGCCGCTGCGCTGCACTGCGCGCAGGAGAGAATGCTCTCGCCTCGCCTCGCCGCGCCGCGCCAGTTCGCCGCGACGCGGCAGCCGCACGCGGCCGCGCGTATTGAGTTCTATCGATGCGGGGCCAGCGGCCAGCCGGCGCGGCTCGGGCGGCGCCTCTGAGGTGGGCAGGCAGACTGCGCCACAGACGCAGAGACGCCGGTCTGTGGGGAAGCCGCGCCAACGGGGCTGCGGGGAGGCGGTGGCCGCCGGCGGCTTGCTTTGGTTGCTGGCTGTGGGGCGGCTGCAGGCTGAAGCGCCGACGCCGACCGGCCCTATGGCGGCTGCGGCAGGTTCATCCATCGCCGTGTATACCGTTGGCTCGGAGGCCGCTGGGCCGGCTGCGGCTTGGGCTGGCCGGGCTTGGGCCACGCTCGCAGCATTCGTGTTGTCCGTGGCCGCTTGGAGGGCTGCGAGGCCAAGCGAAGCCAGACCAGACCAGGCCCTCCCTCCCTCCCTGCAAACTGTTCGTGCTTGCGTGCTCTGCGTACACGTACGTACGTTCGATTTCGTGACAGAAAGTCTCCCGATCCCATCTTTTGCACTGCAGTGCCTGGCACAGCTGCGTTCTCTCGCTTCTCGACCCCTCCTTCCCTCCGTCCCTCCCTCGGCCAGATCGTAGTCGCCATCGTCGGGACCCGTCCTGTCTGGCTGCCTGGCTGTCTGGCTGCCTGGCTGCCTGGCCACTGCGCCGGCGGGTCAGTCGCCAGCCCATCGCGCACCGCGCGCCGCGTCCTTGCCTGCGAAAACCTGCAGCGACGCGCGGCGAGGGGGATGGATGCAGCCTCGCAGCGGCCTTGATGGCCAGCAGCCACCAGCAGCAGCCATGGCGGCTGCGGGGGCGAGGGGAAGCTGCTGCCTCCGGCGCGGGGGAGCCCCTCTTCCCGCACTTGGCAATCGTGCTTGCGACATCGGCTCCCGGGCAATACCCCTCCGAGTAGTACGCAGGCCCGGGTGCAGGCCCGGGCGCAGGCCGCAGCCGGCGCAATCGTGGCTGCGGAAGGGGAGGGATGCCGCGCTATTCTTCCCGCAGTGATGTGCAAAGGGGGACGGACTCACAGCGTAGTGCGGGGCCACTGGCGGCCGGAGTGAAGGGGAAGCTAGCTGCTTGGAATCGCAAAGCAACGAGCTTGGCTCGTCTGGCAAGTTGGGTCCCACACTTGCAGTGGGGGCCGGTGAATTGGCGGGAATCAGAGCAAGCTGCCACTGCCGCCACTGCTGCCACTATGGCCACTGCTTGGTGGCAAGCTGTAGGCTGCAGCTGTGTGATGTGAAGCGAGCGAGCACGCGGCGGCGGCAAGAGGCATGGGAGGCGTTGAGAATTTCCGAGCGCTGATCATTGTGGAGGGGTTGATTAGGTTCACGCCGGGACGCGCGCGTGCCAGGGCGCCCCTAAGTCTGGCGCGCCAGGATCCAGCGTGGCCCAGGAGAGATGCACGGAGCGCCCGTAGACGCCCGCGCCGCAGAGGCGCTCTACGCGGCTCAGAAGCGCGCACCGCGGCATGGGGATCTCGCCGCGCGCCACCTCCGCGGCCACCAGCGCCTCGACGGCCGCGGCCGCCTCTTCCTCGGCGTGGTTGCTGTTGCGGCTGCGATCTTCTTCAGCATTGGCGCCATCGTCATCATGGCGGCCATAATCTAGAGACCCCACACCAGGCTCCGCATCCGCCACGGCAGATTGGATGGCCTCCAGCTCATGCTGGAGAAAGGCGCGGAACATGGCATCAGCGTCTGTAGGAGGCAGCTGCGCCTTGAGTGCTGCGAAGACCACGCAGCGGAACTTGGCCTCAACATCCTCCAAGTCGTCACACCCGCTACGCCGAATGGCCTTCAGACATGCTACGTCATCGTGATGGTCGTGGTGACGCTCCTGCGCCGACCAGTGGTGGTGGTGTTGGTGTTGGTGGTGGTGGTCTGCTTCGCGCTGCGCTCCTGTGCTTGCTGCAGCTGCGGAGGCCGTCTCATCACTATCAACCGACTCCTCTCCTTGTGGCTGATCCGCCGAGCAAGCACGGGCCTCACTGTCAATGCCGTCAGCATCTGCAACATTTGCGACATCTGCTGCAGGATTTCCCACCAATCCACCCTCTTCGCGCGAGACGCTGACGACAAGGTCACGGACTCGCAACGAGCTTCCATTGGCTGCTACTGAACGATGCAGCGTAAACGTCGGGCCCTCGGGTGGGAGCTTGCCATCCTCCATGACCGAAAAGTACAGCGTGGGGCGCGTGCGAGGCGAAGTATTGGCCGAACCGCGGTGATGCGTGCGCGAATCGAAAATGACAACCGATCCCTGAGGCACGGCAAGTCGCAGGAAAGGAACACCTGACATCATAGAGAACTCGTCCTCATCGACGAAATGAAAATGAGTGTGCGTGCCCGGCATCACGTCGAGGGCTGCACTGTCCTCGGAAACCGTGTCGAGGTACACAAAGACGCTGTATATACGAGCTCGCGTCTCAATCTCTGCAGGAGTACCCATGCGTGCGTCAGGGTGGAAATCCTGCTCCCCGGCGCCGGGAAAGCTGGTCATTGTCGAGAACTCGACCAATGTGCAATTTGATCCGAGCTGAGCCTCCAGCATTGGCCACAGAAAATGCAAAAGTTCTCGCAGAGCACGGCCTGGTGCGCCCTCGATACGCAAGGGTAGATCCTTGCGATACTTGCGCGCAGCGATGGACGAAAACTCCTCATCTGGATTCCACAAAGCGTCGAGCACAGATGTGCTGAGATTTCGCGAGGTTGCTGCGTCAACCAGCTCCGGAAGCGCGACAAAGCCGTGCACGTCTAAACGATAGCGCGCCTCTGCTGTCTCGGTCGCGGAGAGCTCGGTGGTCTTGTGACCTTTGGCAAGGGAAACCCGCTGCGCTTTATCTAGACGCAGACGAAAGAGATCCAAGGCGCGACGACTCGCCACAAAGCGGGGGCGATCGGTTTCTGCTTGGTTCACGCCAAGCACCTTGCGCACGCTTGTTGGCATCGTAATCTCGCTGATTTTGCTGGCCGCAAAGAGCTGTCCGATGAGCTCGATCTCTGCGAGGTCCTCGTGCGCCTTCGCGCTCAACGTCTGCGCGACCGCCCCCTCGGCGACAAGCGGCGCCAAGACCAAGGTCAATAGCACCAGCACCAGCACCAGCATCAGCGGTGTTCCTTGCTTCATCGTTGCGTCGCCTCGCTCCACTTCTCTCTGGCAAGGAAGAGACGGGAGGCGCGCAAGCTCTAGCCCGCTCGTCTCTTCTACCGCGCAAACGATGAGCACGGACGACTGCCGAGGGTTCTGTGCGAGTAAGGTTGATGGGTTTGCTTGCGTGTTCAAGACTCAACCTGGGCCCATTTTTCGCGTTGGGTGCAGTTGGGACATTCCAACACTGAAACGAGGACGGACGGCGACAGCAATCAGCGAAAATGAACAGCGCCGACAGGGACGGCGTGCATTCATCATCATGTAGTAGGGACGCTGATCATGAACGGTAGTGCTGCGCATGGAGAAAAAAAGAAAAATGATAAAAAGACCAGGCATCTTTGCGTTATTATACTTTTTGTCAACATCCCTGACAAAGCTGCTTGCAAAGCTGGTCGCAAAGCTGCTTGCAAAGCTGGGTCAATTTGATCACAGCCTAAATCAATGGCTGATCTCTGTACAGGCCTACCTACGTTAATCCGCATCTCTGAGTCACGTGCTCGCTCGCCAAAGGGCTTTGACTGCATGCCTTTAGCCCGAAAGAACGTCCGCGTTTCGTTACGCGCTTTGCGCACGTCTACGGCCAATGCAAGACTGCCAATCGTATCCAGCGATAACGACGATATCAAGGAAAGGCAGTCCAACAGATTGTAGCATAGAAATTCATCACCAGCTTCTGATGAGCAGCCAGCCGTTGGTAGGCCTAGGCCTAGCTAGACCTGGGCAAGGTAGGATCTGCGAGCTAGGCTTACTACTTGTAGAATAGTGAATGAAATAGAGGCGCGAGTAGCGTCAAGACCGAACACCGCTGGTGGGACGGGAGCCGACGGGCGTCCGCGTGGACGTCGCAGACGGCGAAACAGATCCAGCGAGCTGTGACAGGGAGCCACGCGGGGGCGCGAGCACTGGGTTTTCGTTTGCCTGTCTGTCTGCCGGTCTGTCGTTTCTCTGTTTTCGGTTTGGTTGTTTCGTAAGTCGGGCTGCAGGAGCGCGAGGCCAACCTCGCCAAGATGCGACGCTCCAAGATCAGCAGCCCCACGCACGACCTGGATCTCGACAACATCGATGCGGCCCAGGAAACGCCCGACGTAGGCAGTAGTCCCACTCGTGGAATGACTTCGCCAAAACGAAGTGGCAATAAAGGCCGGCGAAGATACGCGAGCGGTCCAAGCAACGGCGAACGTCATCGCATGACGAACAACGATAGACCCAGTAGCTCACTCGCGTCGCGATTATTCGTCTTTCTCATTGGTGCTGGCACAGTTGTGCTCCTCTTTCTGCGTCAGGCTCGCATTGCTCAGATGCACGACGACCTTGAAGCTGATCTTGGCTGTTTCCCTTCTTGCGACCATGAAGAAGTCTATCGCCACGCCCGAGAAAGCACGTCAAGAGCTTCCCAGGCGTCAGCGATCACAGAACGCGCAATTGACATTGCCCCAGAGCTGACGCCGGATCCTGGACCTGCTGCAAATGTCGTCTCGAGTGAAACAGCGACAGATGAAATTGTAGAGGACCAGACGTTCAGTGACGATGACGAGGAACCCGATCCATCCTCCATCGCACTTGAATCCTTGCCACTTGAAGCTTTTCATCCTGGCACGGCGGAAACGGCGCGCAAAGACCTACTGACGGAGTTTGGGCTTTCTGGCAAGGAAGACTATACGAGCGTTGCGCAACTCGAAAACGCAATTGGAACTCGCTGCCCAGCATTTCGCCACTGCGGTCACAAAGTGTCCATGGGTCTTGCAAATTGGGGCGGCGGGCAGTGGATTGACGGCTTCTTTCACCCACACGCTTGCTGGCTCTATCACCACTCGGGCGCGGAGCCCTGGATTAAACAAACTCCACAAACGCTTGGACGCATCGGCCTCTTGATTGATATGCTTCCTGCGGCAATGCAGCCCATCGCGCAAAAGACCGCCGAGACTGCGCCAGCACAATTTATGGAGAGTGCTGCATCGAAATGGGACAGCTTAGGCTACATTCAGGCCAGCCAGCCTTCAAATTACGGCGATGAGCGAGCTTTGCAACAGCAGATCCGTCAGACTGTCCTATCCATGCTCCGCAACTCTACGCGTCTTGACAACGTGGAGCTCCTCGCTGTGGTGCGCTGGCCCAAAGTGGGAACCCAAAATCTCGGTGTCGCTCGCCGCATGCTGCGTATTGCAAACCTCCTGCCCTTTCATAGTGTAAATGTGGTATGGGCACTGCAACCATACACTAGCGGAAATGGGCTCTCCACGACAATACGCGAAAACAATCTGGCAATCGATACCATTCGTCGCGTTCGTGAGAATGGTGAGACAGGTACCACCTCGAGCCGACCTGCGCTCGCTTTTGACACGCTACAAAATTTGCGTCCCGCTCGCGTCGTGGCGCTCCCTGTTCTCATGAGCGATGCAGGGGGGCACGGGGACTTCCTTCTTGTGGATGCGAGCAAGCATGACGAAATGACGACGACGACGGCAAACAATCGTGGCGACATTGATGCCGACACCAAGCAGCGTCTGCGCGAGCTTTCCCAAACTTTGCCTTTGGAGACCGCCCTCCAGGGCAAAAGTTTAAATGTGGATCCCAACGTAAATATCCTCGTCTACCAAACTGAGGCCCCCGAGACGATATCGGATGCCAACAGCCTCGGTCGCGTTCTCCAGAGACATGGCTTTCGCAACGTCCTGGTCCTGGGAGAAGCAGCGAGCACTGACCTTGCGTCCTTTGCTCAGCGCTTACATGACCAAGGCCGCCTTATACAGCTCTTTGACCATACAAGCTTGTTGCGAGGACTTGACCTTTTTTCATTCACCATGGCACTTCCCCGCGAAATTATAGATCCGAGCGTCTGGGAAGGCCTTGGCAGGGGCGTCGCAAACCTTGTACTCAACGTCATGTATACTAACGAAATCACTAGCGCAGCTGCGCAGCCAGAAGCGTCAGAGCACCCCTGCAGCTCTCCCGAAATCTGCTCGACCTGCACCCCGCAGGCTGGTCGATTTCCTGGTAGTCGCCTCACATTTGAGCTTATCACCGAGTATCTGTACCTTCGGAGCGCGCCCGCAGTGGTACAGCTTTCTCCCAAGGAACGCATTTGGATTGGCTCATGGCAGAACTTTCTCCAAGAAAATCAGAACAAAAACATTACGGTGCGCAGCGACTATACGACTGCAAAGAACCGCAACCTTTTTGAGATGCAGCTCGGCAAATTCCTACAAGAGACAGGCGTTGTGGATGCAAATGGCAACGCGATTCGGGCTTCGTCTGTCGTTCAATCATCTCAGGATGCGGAGGCGACGCCAACAGGGCCCCCGCTGTATGCCGGCAACAACAAACTTTCGATTGCTCAAATGCGCGAATACGGATTCAAGTACCCTTCTTGGATTCCGCGCAAATTCCTGCAGCGTCCTTCCCTATGGATGGGCCCGGACCGCAGCTTTAGCGGCTTGCATATCGATCACTCCAATACTGGTAACCTCGCATATCAAGTTTTGGGCCAAAAGGAGTGGCATCTGTTTCCGCCACGATCATCTCCCTTCATGTATGGACGGCAAAGGGGAATTGTAACATGGTCGCAAGTTCGTGACCCTCGACGCTATGCGAAGACTGAGCGTCTGGTTAGCAAGTTTCCAGACTTTCGCTTTGCCGTCATTGAAGGCATCGTAGTCAATGTTGGCGAAGGTGAAATGATGTATAATCCACCCAATTGGTGGCACGCTGTGCACAACACAGAGGCGTCCCTCATGTTGAACTTTTGGGTCAAACCTCCGGAAGTCGTCGTCAATTTAGCAAGCCAGACCAAGAAGAAGAAACCAAAAGGCAACAACAACAACAACAACAACAACTTGCAACGGAAAGGAAAGTGATATGATCAACATAACATGAAACTTTTGAGAACATATTCTAAAGGAATGCGCGCGCGCGTGAGAGAGAGAGAGAGAGAGAGAGAGAAACGTTACGAAAAGAGGAAAAAGCGGATACTCGCAGGCGGTGGGAAACGAAAGTGACGTCAAGGTATAGTCAGGAAAAAGTCCGCAGCACCGAAGCGATCGTCTCTCTCTCTCTCTCTCTCTCTTTTCTCCGTTGGTTCGCCGCGATGGCAAAATGATCATCACACGCGAAGGCTCTTGGCGCGGGCCGAGCTGGGCGTTGCAGTTGGCCGCCGGGCAGCTTGTTCTTTGGTCGTTTGCACCTTGCGCAAATCAAAGATGATGTCGTAGATCTCCCATGACTGCAGAGTGTTGAGGACAACGTCGAAGCCATCGTTGCGCATAAAGTTGAAGCCCGAGTTTGCGGCACCCGACGTCTCGCCCTTGATATCCTTGGGTTTGATGCCGCCGAAGCGGCGAGAGTTGCGCGCGTCTTGCTTGAGGGCGCTCTTCTTCACCTTCATCCAGAACACAGAGCTGGTCGCACCAAACTTTTTGATCGCCTTGAGCGGGAATGAGCGAACAATGGACGTCCGCTGCGAGTCGAGAATGTGCACGCCCCGGTGATCGACACCAATGACATATTGCGCATTGCTGTCCGTGTCGCCGCGCGTTGCGTAAAAGAGCGCCATTCCGTAGGCCGGGGCCGTGGAGGCAATGTCCACGTAGCGCTGGCGCAGGGCCTGCGGGCCTGCAGAACCGAGATTGACCTCGTGCGCAATCATGCGCGCAAAGTAGTCTACACCCTTGCTGTCGAGCCAGGTGCTCGGAATGTACTTTGCCAAGTCGGCATCGACAAGCTCGTCAACATCGTCCATGTCGAGGCTGCTATCGCTCTCGAGGGCCACTGCGATGGCCGCGAGCTCGGCAACATCTTGCTCCGAGGTAATGGTGAGCAAGCCACTCTGCACATCGAGCTTGACTTGCTGAAAGAGCTGAAGGTCAGCACGACCCTTTTCGGGGATGAATCGCCGCTTGAAGGAAAACTGCGGCTCGCGCTCTTGCTTGGCCAAGTTCTGGTACACGGCGCTCGGGTAGACCCAGTAGGGAAGGGGCCAGGCAGCTTGCGGGGGAGGGCCGGCCCTCGGGGCGACGTTGTTCACGCGCATGAGCTTTGTTGCAGCGCGTGCGGCCGTAATGGGAAGCCGCAGACCATGCGATAATCCCGTGGCCCCACTGACAACGCTGCTGCTGTCGTGGTCGTTCAAAAGCTTGCTAGGCTCCTCGCCGTACTTATCGCGCAGACGCTGGAAGAGCTCGTCCTCGCGCCCACGCCAGTACGAGACATAGGTCTCAATGTGCGCAAGCTTTGCGGTATTGTAGAACTTGAAAAACTTGACGAGTCGATCGCGCAGGTCGTCGTTGGACGTCTGTGAAGTGTCCTTGATGAAGATGGCGTACGCCGGGCGCGAGACAGCGTCGAGAATGCCCGTCTTGGCGCGAACGAGCTTGTGAATGCTCTCCACGCGCTGATCCGGGCTGCAAGGGAGCGTCACGATCGTCCCATCGACGATATTGATAGACATGAGCACAGGCGGACGGCGCTTGTAATGCGCAAGCTCGTCGGTACTCGGCTTGAAAAGTGCGGGTCCAAGCGCAATCGACGGACCGCTTTGGGCCAGGCACAGGCGAGCAAAGTTGCCCACAAGACTCGGACGTGCGCGGTTCTCCAACAAGAAGTTGAGAAAAAACGGCGTGAGCTGCTCTGAAGGCCCAAAGTACTTGGTCGCAGCGCAGAGCAAAAGCCAGGCATTATGCTCGCTCCGCTGGAAAACGTTGCCGCGCAGGTGCTTGATGATCTGAATAAGGACCTCGTCGCCCAGGCGGGGATCCTCAAGGCCCCGGACAACCACATACTGGGCCAGGCCTGAGGTGTTGGAAGCACCCGAGTCGCCGCAGTACTGCAAAAGTGCTTGGTTGATACGCAGCGCAATCACCTCCTGGTCCTCGTCCAGTTCAGTCAGGGACTTGGGAATGGTCGTGCGGGAAGACCAGAGCTTCATGTCCGCCTCCTTGTTACGTTCCGTTGGCGGGACGTTTTCAGTATAGTCCTCGTCGGCGCGGATACGCCAATAGTTTTTCAGTTGGTACCGCTCGCCATTGTTTGCCTCGGCCTCGTGCAGCAAGGTCTCAAAGTCTTCCGTGTCCATGTACTGAAGGCGCTCGCGGTCGAGCTCGTCGCGCTCCTCTGCAGTGGCATAGCGCAAAATCGAGGCGCGGTGCTCTCGCGCACGACGCGTATCGATGCGATCGAGTGCCATGCGAACACGGTCAAGACGGCGAACCTCTTCAGCAACCTTGCGGGCATCAGCAGTTTCCATACCAAGACTTTGGGCCGCGAGCAGAGCGGCCAAAAGTGCCGGAAAGGAGTCTTCGTCGAGAGCATCCCGCAGCTGCTGCTGCACTTGAAGCTGACGCTGCATGCGCGTGAGGTAGTCAACGGCTGCCTTGACCTCGGGCTCTGTGTCCTCGTCGTAGCCCTTGTCACGAGCCGCGTCGATGGCGTCGGCGAGCGGATCGAGATCGCTCTCGCTGAGACCGTCCAGATTGCGCGAGCGCGAACCCAAGAGGCCCATCTCGACCGCAATGCGGTGCAGAAGCGTGTACCGCTCCTCGAGTTCATCACGCAGGCGGAGAGCCTCGTCAAAGATCTCTCCCTGCGCACCGAGCTCGGCAATGCGAATGCGCAAATCGTTGAGCTGGTTGAGATCCCGAGCCTGAATGGCCTTGCGCACATCCTTTTCGAGACGAACAAGCGCTTCCTTGCGGGCCTTGGACTCTTGCACGATCTTCTTGGTGAGACGTTGCGCCGCGACCACCGAGGGGTGGTCCTGCGCTCCAAGGTCTACGAGAGCTTGCACAAGAGTCTCCATTTCCTTGACATCCTTGCGTGCAATGGCGTCGTCGAGCTGCTCGACAAGGGTGGCTTGTTCCTCGAGGCGCTCGAGCATGGCGCTCGCAGTCCGCGCCTCATTGGTGTCGCTGAGTCCAAGCTTGGACGCCACGGCGAGCGCGGCGGCGAGAGCGTCCATGTCTCGCGACGAGATGGCGGCTTGGAGTGCCGAGATGGTAGTGGTTTCCTCTTCGTGGCGATGAAGCAGCTCGCAGGCTCGCTCGACCTCGGGACGGTCTGCGATGCCCATGGCCTCAGCCGAGTCGATGAGACCGGGAAGGGCGTCGACGTCTCGGGCATCGACTGCAAGATCGATGGTGGCAAGGAGCTCTTCCTCCTGCTTGATTTCCGCAAGGACGCGCTTTGCACGCTCAATGAGGGAGATGTTGCGGCCTGCATTGGGCAGGGAGGAGGCAAAGGGGATGCACGCTTCGAGAATGCTGCGGTCGCGCTGCTGAATGCCCTGTTCAAGCTCAGAAAAGGCATCGCGAATGCGAAGATAGCGATTGCGAGCGAGATATCCGCGGACCTTGGTTTGCATCTTGGTCACGACGTCGCAAAGAGCGTCCTCGCGCAGGTTGGAAAGCTTGTCGAATTGCACGGCGCGCATAAAGATCTTGGTCTTGCCCTGCTGCCATTCGCTGCCGTAGAGGGTTCCATCCGCAGCGAGCAGGTCGACGAGCTCGTCGATGTCTGCGGCCTCGGGCCGAATGCAGCGAAAGAGGTGAAAGAATTCGGCATTCTCCTTCCGGATCGGGTAGCCCATTTGGCGGATACGGCAGACTTCGAGAAGGCCGGCGTAGCGAAGCTGATCGAGCACAAGTCTAGCCTCAAAGACGAGAGCGGTCTTCTTGGAGTTAGGCTTGATGGTGCGCACAAAGTGCGGCTCTGTGACGTTGAGACGCAGCATGAGCGTGTCGAGCTGCTCCTGGAACTTGCGCCCAAGCGTCTTGCGGTACGGGTTCTTGCGTTTTGCCGATCCCGAGCCGGCTCTGATGTCGGCGTCGTCAAAGAGCTCGCGCACGAGCCCAAGGCTCGAGGCATTGACGACTTGGACAATGTCGGCACGAAGCGTATCGCGGTTCTTTTCAAGAAAGCCTGCGACGTTGTACATGACCTCGCCTGCAAAGTGCACGACAATAAAGGAGTTGCGTGCCGCTGCGTTCGTGCGCATCTCCTTGACGTTGGGCGTCTTCAGAATGAGCTTGTTGCTGCCCGTGATGCCCGTGGTCGTGCCCGTGCCGCGAATCATGGCGCCTGCGGCACGACTCATCTTGCGCAAGGTCGCAATGTGCGAGCTGGTCTTGCGTCTCGGAACCGGCGCTTCACCCTCGTCGCCCGACGCGATCGTATCAAAGGCATCCGCTTGCCCCTCCTCCAGAAGCTGCTGCTGCTCGGCAGCCTCGATTTCAGCGACCTTTTGAGCGGACTTACGCGCGGCAGCGAGCACCTTGGTGAGAAAGCCGTCGTCGGTACCGCGCAAAAGGTTGACCTCATCGTCACAAATGGCAAAGATACCGTCCGTGCGATGATCGATGGCAGAGATGACGCCCTGGTTGTCGGAGAATCCAATTTGCGTGACGTCAATTTCCTCGCGGCGGTACTCTTCCTGCTCCAGCTTGAAAATGTGATCATTGAAGAAGCCCTGGAGCTTTTCGTTGCAGTAGTTGATGCAAAGCTGCTCGAACGAGTTGTGCACAAAGGTCTCGAAGCCAAAAATGTCGAGGACGGAGATGGTGCGAATATCGTTCGAGTTGACCGTGTTAAGACGGCTGCGCAGCGCATTGTTGATGCAACTTGTGAGCCAGTTGAAGAGACGCGAGTACGCGTGCTTGGCCAGGGCGTCGCGAGAGTCGTTTGCCTCGCGAACGTTGTGCTTTTGAATGACGACCTCGCGCTTGTTCGAGATGTCGCGCGTGAGCAAGCCGCGCTCGAGTTCGGAACCTTCGACGCCGAAAAGCTTGGCGGCTTGCGCCAAGGACTCTGGGTTCTTGACCTGGGCAAAGTCTGACTTGGTGCTAACGGGTTCGAACTGGACGTTGCCGAGATGGAGAATGGCGGCGAGAACTTGAGCCACGTCCGCAATCTGCTCATCGCTGATGTCCAGGAGGCCCATGGCGCGCACGGTTTCTTCCCAGACAGCAGCGTCATCGACATCAGGAATGATGGTCGATGGCGTCTGCGACTGGTTCAGGTAGTAGTACTCGCTGGCGTCCATGAGGCCGAGACGGTCCTTGAGATCTGGGTAACGGGAGTTGGCGGCGGCGCAGAGCTGGTAAAAGACATGATAGCTGCGCTCGCCCTCAAGGTGGCTCACAACGCGGCTTTTTTCCAAAAGGTAGTTGGTGATTTCTCCTCCAGCTACGCAGCCGAGTGAATGGACGAACTGCACATCAATGAGCTTACCGAAGCGGGACGAGTTGTTGTTGCGGACGGTCTTGGCGTTGCCAAAGGCTTCCATGAGTGGGTTTGCCTCGAGGATCTGTTCACGAAGAGGAATGTCGTAGGCTTTGCTTTGGACTTCCTCTTGCTGCTCGCGCGAGAGGCTGCGGCCTCGACGCTGTCGGCGGCTGCGCTCGGCAATGTAGGCCATGAAAAGTTTGGTGGCCTCTGTCTTGCCAGCGCCGGACTCGCCGGTGATGACACAGCTCTGGTCAAGGTCCTCGCTGATCATGCTGGCGTAAGCGTGTTCGGCGATGCCGTAAATGTGAGGGTCCATGTCCTTGATGGTGGTCCCGGACTCCATGTATTGGTCAACAATGTCTGGGTTGAAGAGCTTGTCGACGAGCTTGTACGGGTTGACGCTGATGAGAATGGACCCGATGCTTGTGTAGATTTCGTCTTCAAAGTACCGAAGGCGAATGTTGTGGAGAAGAGCGGCGTTGTCGAGCTGTTTGAGGACGACCATGTCGGGCCAGCGCCGCAGGCTCTGCTTGTCCATGGGGAGGACGTGTTTGCTCACATTGGGCGGGACGCGAATTTGGCGATTGGACCTCTCGAGGATGATGGCTCCGCCCTTGCCGCCCGGGGAGAATTTGCTGGTCACCTTGGCGGGCACGTAGCACTCGTCATCATCGGGGTAGAAGACGTACGAGCCCTCCTCGAAGACGACCATGGTTCTTTCGCGCGTCTCTGCTCGCCGCGCTTGGCTGCTCTCTCACGAGCGAGCGAGCGAGCGAGCGCGCGCGCGCGCACGTCCGAACAAACGCGAGAGAGAGAGAAAGAGGCAAAGGAAATGGCAGGCAGGCACGTGCGGCCAGCGAATGAACGAACTATCGAATCTCCAGCGGCCTCGCACACACGCACGCAGACGCGCAGGCACGCAGGCACGAGCGCGAGCGCAAGCGCGCGAGCGGTGCGGCGCGCGGGCACGCTCGCGAGCTCCGTTCGATCGCCGCCCGGGGCCAGGGCCGTCCGAGACAGTACAGACTTTGCTCGCGCCTGCCTGCACAACCAGGTCGATCGACCACCGTGAAAGAAAGAATGAAAGAAAGAAAGAAAGAAAGAAAGAAAGAAAGAAAGAAAGAAAGAAAGAAAGAAAGAAAGAAAGAAAGAAAGAAAGAAAGAAAGAAAGGATGAAGACGCTGCTTTCTTCTTATCGCCACGCGTGCACGTGCCAGCGCAGCGCGCGCGATGGCCAAAAATGGAGCTTGGCAGCAGCACTCGCTCCGAGGCCGCCGCTGCGCCCGCTCCGTTCTGCTGCGCTGCGGCCTGCTCGCGCTGCGCTGCGCTGCTCTGCTCTGCTCTGCGGCGGCAGCCAGCGGGGGAGCGGGGCCGGCACGGGCCCGCGAGCGGGGGATGGATGGATGGATGGATGGATGATGGATGGAGTGCAGGCGAAGATGGACTCGGGAGAGAGGGAGCAGTCAAGCTTTGCGAGAAGGCCCCGAAGTGGACTGGGAGGGCCGCAGGGCAGGAGCGAGGGAAAGCGAGAGCGACGCAGCGTGCAGAGCGGCGCAGCGCAGCCCGGAGCAGCGCGGCCCAGAGCAGAGCAGAGCAGAGCAGAGCAGCAGAGCACAGCAGAGCAGAGCACAGCAGAGCAGAGCACAGCCGCCCAGATCAGCGCAAACGTGGCACGTGCGCTTGACAAGTGGGTGGACGAATGGACGGGTAGCTACGCTCTAAGGGGCGCTAGGGAGTGCAATGGAGGTGCGCACTCCGCGGGGTGTGCACCAGCAGCAGTGGGGACACCGAGGAAAAGGACCGGGAGAGCGAGAACAAGAGCGACGACGGCGAGAGCGTCCGCTTGGTTGAGGAGAGCGAGCACGACGGAGGCGGGCAAGTGCGGCAGGCGAAGAGCGAGCGAGCACGGCGGAGGCGGGCAAGAGCGGCAGGCGAAGAGCGAGCGAGCGAGCAAGCGAGCGAGCGATCGAAGAAACGCGCACACCTCGCAGTGGACAGGAAGAAATGCACGGGCCACGGGCCACGCAAGCAAGTTGCCAGGCCAGACAGAGGCCGAGTTCGAGTACGAGCTCGAGTTCGAGAGAGGCGTGAGTGAGGCTTCGTGGAGAGGAGAAGTCGTGTTGGCAGGCGTTGTCGCGTGCAGCGCGTGCGCGAGCGAGTGAGTGGTCATGGGCAAGTGGGACGCAGCGGGTCCCGACCTCTGAGGGAGCCCAAGACAAGCAAGACACATCAGTGACGGATGGAGTTGTTGAGTGGGTCCTATTTATTTAGGGACCGACCGACCGAGCGGGGAGGTGGGAAAGCAGCAAGAAGTCAAGTTTTCGAGCGAGGGAGGCCGCACGAAGTGCCGGCGTCCGGGCGGCCGGTGGGCGAGCGGGTAAATGGACGGACGAGGGAAAAGTGCGCGACGCTTGATGGGTGGGGGGTCATCGATACCGCACATTCCAGACAAGGAGGAAACAAAACACTCCTTCTACTTTCTCGGACGAAAAGCCAAGTAGCCTTCAGTAAATCACCTGGCTGCCACATTCATTTCTGGACAACGTAACAAGCACAGAGACACTTGGTTCTCGGTATCTTGTGGGACGAGTGTGAGGCTGCCGCGAGAAACACGCTTTGCTTTGTACCCCTCTTGCTCGCGAAAATGCACAGGACTTGCTCGAGTTCCTTTGCCGCAAATCTTCGCGTTTCGTTTCGCGCGGGCAATCACAGTCTCATTCATACCTGCTTGGATCTAATGCTTGTAAAGGCGACAGAAGTCGCTGTCTCGTAGCTCGTGCATCGGGAAAGTCTGTGCATAGACACACAGTCGATGAGAGTCATTGAAATAGCGTTGTAGTACCTTTTACTTGACTTGAAGCCACCAGCAGAGCTTTGCTTGTGAATGCTTTTGCTAATGACAACATTTGCTGCCGAGAGTTGCTGATAGAATGGGAATTGGAAATCCGAATGACGCATGCATGTATACACTGTCATAATTCGAAAAAAAACCTACTTTTACAACGATCAAACCAATCGTCCCCGTCTCTTGACCGATCTTCGCTCCTCCAATTTTTGTGGACTCCCTCCCCTCGATCTTTATCGCTTCACATCCCGCCCGCTTGGTAACGAGCGAACGCCATCGCCTCGCTGCAGCGGCGATGCGCGCGGAGAATGATATCGCGAGCATAAGTGCAGTGAGATGAAAAAGGTGAGCTATGATCCGAGTCATGTCGTGCACATTGCGTTCTCCCCTGGCCCAGAGCTTGCGAAGGTATTGATAGGCGTAGGCCACAGGGGAATGGCGAATCTCCAGCGCGCATTGAGCACAGTGGTAGAAGAGCAGCTCCTCATCGAGCAGAACCTCCTTCAAACCTTGTATTTGGGCGAAAACGTCGTGTCCGGCTCCACAGACGAGCCGGGGCGCATTTGAAACGCTCCATCAGACGAGCTTCAGCATATTCTCTTCTCCATTGATTGCGTGGTAGCGCAAGGCGATATCATCGTAACGGGCTTAACGGTTTCGACTGCGTGCGTCCGGGACCTAATGTTAGGTAACGAACTGCACGTCCTCAAGAGGCTTTGGATTGAGGTCGCGCGCGTGGCAATAATGGGCGACACCTTCGTCTCTGGATCCCAAGAGGCGACACTATGCGCCTGGGACGTCAAGTCGGGGTACTGTCACTTTTCGGAGATTAATTGTGCGGCGAACCAGGACAATTTCAGAGACGACGACATTGCGCACTTGTTGCAGCACAGCTATTATCACTTTTCTGAGGTCAATTGTGTGGCGTCGTCTCTGGGTCTAGACACGACGACATTGCGCACTTGCAGCACTAGGTCTGGCAAAGTGCAGAGCACACTGGTTTGGTCCATTGCGTGGCGTGGCGTGGCGTGGCGTGGCGATCGAAGGCGAAGTGGTTGTCTCCACTTCAGCCGCCAACAAAAGGCGAGACGAAACACGTATTTTCGCGTGCCAAGAGGGTGGCGATTGAGAAGAAATTTGTCTTGATCGGATTACCGGGTTGCAGCCAAGGTCTGAAGGCTTGGTAGGGCGATGAATCGAACGCGGGCAGGGCTTCTCGCTTCGCGAACAGCACTCTTCTTCACAAAGGGCCAGCGAAGATTAAAACTTGGCGACCGGAATCCAAGATTCATGTCGGAAGATAAAGTCGCTGTTTCACTTGGACTCGGCTATTTTTGTATCGGTGGAGACGAACTGACAACGCATGGCGTTCATTTTGCAAAGGAGCCTGGGAGCTGGATTTCAGAGTTGAGCGCACGACGCTTTCTGCTCTTCTTGTCCAGATGAAAAGAAGCCAGTACGACTGAAAGGCAACCGAGGGTTTGCGTATACAATTATCGCCTGGCCGTTGTTGCTGCTGATGGCTGCTTTTCGACAGCAACCAGCGCAGCATCCGTATGACCTGCGGAAACCCTTCCAGAATAAGATTCGTGCATGCACGAACAACCGTCATTTCCAATATGCGGCTGATGGCCTGTGTGTGTGTGTCACGATGCCCACGTAGCCCGGAAATCCTCTTCCTGTCCGCCCATGTTGCATTTCACTCTTGTCCCATCCTTCCCTATTCGCCGCGGCGTTCCATTGACCCTGACCTAGGAGGCTGTACCGCTCTCACCATTTTCCTTCTCTTTTCTCCTCTCTTTCGAGAAAGAGCATCCAAGCCTGGCTCCTCGCAGTCTTGGACACCGGGCCTCGCCGAGGCTGTACTGTACACGTATACCGGCCACATCTCCACGATGCCATCTGGATCTTCCCCCCTCCGCGCCATGGCGCTCGTCTCGACTTCGCGCTCGCCGCCGCTCTTCGCCCTACCGCCTCGGCTGCGGCCGGATTCCACGAAATCCTGCACCACAACTCGATGCACCTCCCACCTCGAAATGAACGCACCAAACTCACAGCTTTCATTGCCACAGTTTCCATCGACACAGGTTTTTCCCCAGCCAAGTGGCCGGTTTGCGCTTGCCTCTTTCACCGGGTTTTCCCTCCTTTTCACCCCGCCCCCTCCCTCCCTCCCTCGCCCCGCGCCCGCGCCCTCGCGCCCTCGCGCCAAGCCGCGCCGAGCCGCGCCGAGCCGCGCCGAGCCGCGGCGGGAGGCCGGCGGCGGCGCTCGCGCGCGCGCGGAAGGAAGGAGAGGAGGCGAGAGAGGCGCGGGTGAGATGAGAAAGATGGGATGAAAGAAAGCGCTCGGAGGCGATAAGGACGAGGAGGAGAGCAGCGAAGCCAGGCTTGGCGCCGCGAAGGCAAAGTCGATTCGCTCCGCCGCGAGGGACGCGACGCGGCAGCGCGCGAGGGCTGCGAGGCGACGCGACGCGAGGCGAGGCCAGGCGAGGCGAGGCCAGGCGCGAGGCGGGGAGCGCAGCGGGAGCGGCAGCAGCAGAGCGGGATGGCCATGACGATGAAGCGCGAGAACGCCTCCGCGAAGAGCGCCGAGGAGAGGATGGACTTCGCCGCCGGCGCGGGGGGACCGGCGGGCGCGGCGGCGGGCGAGGCAGGGCACGCGGCGGCGGGCGGCGGCGCCGAGATGGACGAGGGCGCCGCGCTGAAGAGCGGCATGTATAAAAATGCGGAGGAGTTCTACGACGACGGGATGGAGTTCCCGAACGATATGCTCATGGACCTCATCGACTGGACGGGCGGACCGTCCTTCCACGGCGGGGTGGACGGCACAGAGGTCGGGCCCAGCGCCTTCGACCACGACTTGGCGCAACACGATATGGAAAAGACGCATTCCGCCGCGTCGGTCACGACGGGATCCGTCTCGACGCGATCCGTCGACACCCCGGCCCACTACTCCTCCCCAGAGTACTCGGCGTCTGCTTCGGCGTCTCCCATGGAGGAAATGGACGACTTGGCGGCGGCAGACGGCGCCCTCGAGCGCAGCGACGTGGCCATTGCGCGGCTAGAGCTCGACGAGGTCTTTCAGCTGCTCTGGAAAGGCCGCGCCGGGCAATACGTGACGGAAATCCCGAAGCGCCCACAGGCTTCGCCCGTGGCTCGGGACGTGCCTCTCTTTTACGTTTCGCCTGGACTCAAGCACCTGCTGTCTGAGGCGGAAAAGGACGAGCTGCTCGGCGACCCCGACAAGCTCGTCGCCGTCAAGTACCAGGGGTTCTCGAATGGAGAAATCTGGTGGAGCAAAGAACACGGATATCGACGCGGTCTCGTGGCGCGCAACATGACACGCAAACCGCGGACGAATCAGTCGAGTGACTCGTCTAGCCACGGCTTCGCAGGCCGCTGGTACACGCTCTTGGAGCGGCGCGACGCGTCGACGCCCGTCACCAAAACGTCTTGCCGCTCGTACGTCATTCACGGTGCCCCCTCGTTGGTGCAGTTCTGGCCCGCTTCCGAAGGCGACGCCCAGGGTCGCGCTGACAGAAAGGGTTCTGGTGATGGCTCGTCCATGGATGACGAGTTCGTCCGTGTATCAAATCTCAAGAAGCGTCGTCTGCTGCAGTCTGCCATCTCACTCGAGACTGGCGCTCCTGTAGGCGCGCCAGTGAAACCAGAAGCAAAGACAATAATGACAACGGGGTTGAAGCGAGGTCGCGAAGATGCGGAGAGTCACAGTGCTTCCTTTGGTCATGCTGCGGCACCGGGGAGCCACAAAGTCGCCACGACGGAGCAAGGCCAGTACGGCGCATGCTCCGTGTCTCGCGCTCGCGATTCGACGTTTAACGAGGAGACGCTTGTATTGAATCGAAACGTCCACGTACAGGGCGAACTGACTGTGGATGGAGACTTGACAGTGAGGTCGCTCCTTGTGCGCGGAAATCTTCGTCTCGAGGGTCAGCTCATGACACCGCCGCACGCGGCCGACTACGCAGAGTGGTTTCCGTGTCTTGATCCAAAGGAGCGCATCATTAGTGGCCAAGTCGTGCAACTGCGGTCTCCCGAGCAAAAGATTACCCTCGACACGTCGGGCGAGGGGCCGATCATGCTTGTGAGCACCACCCCTTCCGTGGCGGCCGGTGTTCCCGATCCAGACGTCCACCCTGTGCGCGGCGCGCTTTGCGGATTTTTGGGTCAGCTGCCCGCTCTGGTCCGCGGACCAGTTGAGGCTGGCTCGCACCTGTTTCCCAGTGGCGACAATGACGGCGTATGCGTCAAGGGTGACACGCGGCATGTGGATCGCGAGCCCATTGGCACCGCAATGGAGTCATGCGGACCTGGTGTGCACATTGTTAACACGTTTGTGCGGTGGCCTTACAACCAGGCGTGGCAGCAGAAGCGGTCTGCATCGGATCGCGCGGGCAAAGTCGTGGCGACGTGCTGGAAGATTAGCATGATATACGTGTTCTACACCCTCTGCCAGTTGCTCGTCTCTTCCGTCCTGTGGATGCGCGGAGAGACACGAGTGGACGTTCATCACATGATTCTCTTGCTGGAGATTGTTGCATTCGGGAGTTCTTTGAGGTACTTTCCCGTCTATCCGGAATACGTGACCAAGGGAGATGTCTGGAAGGCCGTCTTTCTGTACAGCTCGGACTTTGTGTACTCGCTGGGTATGTTTCTCGCGCGCGTGTGCGTCTTGGAAGATGTCGAGCAGGGCCCTGTCTCTCTCACGGAGGTCAGACGATACATGCTCGATACTCTTTTGTGGGCAGTTCACCTGCTCATGCTTGTATTGGTGCTTCACAACGCGTTCCGGACGCGGCAGACTCTCATGCAGCTTCCCAAGGAGAGCAGCGCAACGCGGGCCAAGTGGAAGAAAGCCATCATGAAGCACTTTTACACCTTTATGTAATGTATAAAGTCTCTCGCGCCACGTCATGTCTCCATCTCCGCGTCGGCATTTTCGAGGACCCTGGCTGCTTGCTGCTTAACACGACCCCTCTTACATAATTTATATATGATATCATCTTGAGAAAATGTCTTTGTGTGCGTCCGACCCGTGATGAATCGTTCATGGAGTACCTCGTTGCTGAAAGACGCAAAAATGAAGACCCGCGTTTTAAAATTCTTGTCGAGCCTTTGTGCCGATAGGTGTTGCATGAGATTGTACGACCCTCTACTATCACCATCACCACAACCAAGAAGCAAGATGTTCTACATGGTCTTCGTCTCTGA
The DNA here is from genome assembly GCA_003116975.1 of Aurantiochytrium sp. KH105. Lineage (NCBI taxonomy): Eukaryota > Bigyra > Thraustochytrida > Thraustochytriidae > Aurantiochytrium > Aurantiochytrium sp. KH105. The sequence goes on from BGKB01000106.1 coordinate 64,891, forward strand.
AGACACTATCAGCAAAGCAAATGCCAATGCAAGACGAAAAAGATATTTGCAAAAGATGAAAGCATGGAACGTGCAAAGTAAAAAAAATAGAGTCTGTCTAGAGTGTGTGGATGACGTCTGCAGGGACGTGACCCTGCCCTTGGTTCGTCGTTACGTCGAGATTGGGCGAGAGAGGAGCAAACTACTTTTTGTCTGGAAGAAAAAGTTAAAGAAAAGACAAGCAGCCCGCTTACATGAGCGTGTGCGCATCGATCAGGGCCGGAGCCTCGACGTCCTTGTAGCGCTCGAGGAGCTTCTTGGCGAGACCGAGAACGTTCTCCTCGGTGAAGCCAAAGTGCTCCATGACCTTGCCACCGGGGCCAGACTTGCCAAAGGTGTTGATGCCATGCTGGTAGTGCACGTACTTGGCCCAGCCCTGGGTGCATCCAGCCTCGACACCAAGGACGGGGACGCCCTTGACAAAGACCTCCTCCTGGTAGGTCTTGGACTGCTCCTCAAAGAGCTCCCAGCAGGGCATGGACACCGCGGCAGCCGGGATACCCTCGTCGACGAGGGCCTTGGCCGCCGCGACAGCGAGCTGGACCTCGGAGCCAGTGCCGACAATAATGATCTTGGGCTTGCTGCCATCGGGGACAGGCGCGACAGTGTAGGCACCGAGGGCAACCTTTTCGGCATCAGAACCGGCAAGGTTGGGCACACCCTGGCGGGTGAGGGCAAAGGCGGACGGACCGTGCTGGCGGAGAAGAGCCGCCTTGTAGGAGCCGGCCACCTCGGTGGCGTCCGCGGGGCGGAAGACCGTGAGGTTCGGGATGGCGCGCAGGGTAGCGAGCGTCTCGATGGGGATGTGGGTGGGGCCATCCTCGCCAACGCCGCACGAGTCGTGCGTCAAAATGTAGAGAACCTGGAAGCCGCTCAGAGCGCTGAGACGGACGGAGCCGAGCATGTAGCCGGCAAAGACGAGAAAGGTGGCGCCAAAGGGAATGAGGCTACCGTAGGCGGCAAGGCCGTTGCACATGGCAGACATGCCATGCTCGCGCACACCAAAGCGGAAGTAGCGGCCATCGCGCGCACCGGGCTGGAAATCGGTGGCGTTGGCAAGAGCGGTGCTGTTGCTGCCGGTGAGATCGGCGCTGCCGCCGACGAGCTCGGGGATGGCGTCAGCCATGGCGTTGAGCACCTTGCCGGAGCTGGCACGCGTGGCAAGAGCCTTGTCCTCGGGAGTCCACTTGGGGAGCTTATCAAAGACACCCTCGGGCAGCTTGCGGGCAATGCGGCGCTCGAACTCGGCGGCCTTCTCCGGGAACTTGGCCTTGTACTTTTCGAACATGCTGGTCCACTCAGCCTCGGCCTCCTCGCCGCGAGTCTGGGCCTCGCGCATGTGGCTGAGGACGTTCTCGGGGACCTCAAAGGTCTTGTCGCCGTCGAGGCCGAGCTCCTCCTTCATGCGCTTGATCTCGTCAACGCCGAGGGGAGCGCCGTGCACACCACCGGTGCCCTGCTTCTTGGCGCCGTAGCCAATGACGGTCTTGACGCGAATGAAAGAGGGCTTGTCCGTGCAGGCCTTGGCGGCCTCGATGGCCTCGATGAGCTCGGTGGGGTCGCGCGAGTTACCGTTCTCAACCGAGAGGACATGCCAGCCGTACGCTTCGAAGCGCTTGGTGACGTCCTCGGTGAAGGCGCACGAGGTGTCGCCGTCGATGGTGATGTGGTTGTCGTCGTAGAGCACAATGAGGTTGCCGAGCTTCTGGTGGCCTGCCATGGAGCAGGCCTCCGAAGCGATACCCTCCTGCATGCAGCCGTCGCCGCAAAAGACGTAGGTGTGGTTATCGATGATGGGGAAGCCCTCCTCGTTGAACTCGGCGGCCATGTGCTCGGCAGCCATGGCGAGTCCGACGGCGTTGCTAATGCCCGAGCCCAGGGGGCCGGTCGAGACCTCGACGGCGTCGAGGAGCTCGTTCTCCGGATGGCCGGCGGTGACCGAGTCGAGCTGGCGGAACTGCTTGAGGTCGTCAAGGGTCGGTCGCTCGTAGCCCGTCAGGTAGAGCATGCTGTACTGCAGCGCGCAGCTGTGGCCGTTCGAGAGCACGAAGCGATCGCGGTTGATCCACTTGGCGTTCTTCGGGTTGTAGCGCATGATCTTGCTCCAGAGCGCGTAGGCCATGGTGGCCATGCCGAGCGGGGCGCCGGGGTGCCCGCTGTTGGCGGCCTGGACCTGGTCCACGCTCAGGAAACCGATGGTCTCGATGCACGCGGCATCGAGCTCCGGGTCGGCCGTCTTGGCCTTCTTCGTCGCGGGCTCGCCCATCTTCGCCGCGGCCGTGCCTCTTGCTCTCCTCCTGCTCCTGCTCCTGCTGCACCTGCTCTCTCGCGCGCTCCTCTCGCAAGGGTTGCGGGTCTGGCGTCGCCTGGCCGGGCCTGGGCGTGGCCTGCCGAGCCTCGCCGCGCCTCGCCGGCCATGGCTTGGCTTCGCGGCGCGGAAGCTCGCGGAGCCCGCGGGAGGGGCGCGAGAGGGGCGCGGCGCGCGCGGGGCGAGCGGGGCGGGGCGGGCGGGGCGGGGGGGGCGCAGCGGCCGGGCGCGCGGGCNCGGCGGAGGCGCGGGCGCGGCGGCCTCCATTCACGCGCACCCCGCCGACGAGAGGCTGCGAGCCGGGGGGCACTCTGGGCGAGTTTGCGCGCAACCCTTTTTGGCGGCCCGGAAAAGGCCCGGCCTCGCGGAGGCCTCGGGCCCGGAACGTCCGGAGTGGCCCCTGTGGCAGATGGGGGCATGCGGGGAGTCTTGGGAAAGATAGGCGCGGATGCCCCGCGGAGAAGGAGGGGCCCGGAGGAAGAAGAGGCAGAGACGTGCGCGGTGCGCCCCGCCACAAACCTGTGGAAAAGCGCCGTCGACTGGCCGACGATCCGAGAGGATTCGTCTTCGAGACCGCCAAGGGCATCTTGTGCATGTCGCAGTCGCTGTCGCAGCAGCAGCAGTGCAGCTGCAGGCAGTCGGAAATGTCGGCACGGCTACGGGCCGAGCGGTGGTCGGGTAAATGGGGAGCTTTGCAGTTGTTGCCTGGCTCGGCTTATAGGCGTGCTTGTGCACCTGGTGGATGGATACCCGGTTGGAACAAGACAATGACGACGTCGGCGCGCTCTCAAAGTTGCAGGTAACGCGTGCGTGCCGGTTCGGTGATGGAATGATTGCCGTCAGCAGCATGCAGCTGCAGCTGCTATTGCTGCAGTATGCCGTGGCGTCGAATGCCATAGCGTCAGTATGATGACGAGGAATGTTTTTTTAGAGGCACAGAAAGAGGCAGAGGCAGAGAGAAGCAGAGACGGCCACGCCGGGCGAATTTTATGATGCGTAGTACGTGCAATGCCCAGGCATGAAAAATGTGGGGAACCGACATAAATCTCCACTGCGAGGCGAGGCGAACAACCGGCAGATCGCGGCCAGCTGCAGCAGCGAACCGGGAAAGGCAAGTTGCCATCGAGGAGGAGGTCTAAAAGCATTTCTCGCTTGCAAAAAAGGCTGTGCTATTATTGTGATAGAGGCGAGGCTGGCAGCTGGATGCTCCGGGTTCAGTCATGAGGCTCACTGTCATCATCATCGTCGTCTTCATCGTCAATGATTCCTGTCGCTGTCGTCCGCACGCTCGTACCGTCATCTTCTTGGACAGATTGTTCCGGGCGGTGCAGCCACTTGGGCTGCTACTCACATCACTGTCACTGAGACAGTCATAACGCAGACGGTCAGAGAAGGCAAAAGTTCGTTGGTCACGGACGTGAGATGGCACTCTTTTATTACAAAACATTTTTTCTCAAAGGTAGACAAGGCAACTTATGAGCGCAGTCGCTGCACTTGCTGCCGGCGGCAAAGCGCATTTCACAGGCACCGGTCTAGCAGCGCGCGCGACGTTGCGTATCTGCAGGCTCGCACGTCCGTCCACCAGGCTACTGCTAGTATACCTGGCTGATGACAAGTTGACACACACGAGTGGCCGCCGCCCCAAAAGATGGCACAATGTAAGATATCCTAGCGAACTCGAGGTCCCATGTCCGATGGCGTCCTAGCTGCGCGTAAGAAGGCCTACGCGTAGCATTCCATACCGCGCGGCTAGCGGAGTGCAGAAAAACCTGGTCTTGGGCAAAGATCTGCGACTTGCGCTTTGACTCTGGCAGCAATCCTCGCATCACAGGTCGCCGCGAGCGAGGGAGCGTCGCGCGCCACGGCAGTCCCGCGTCTTGGCGTAGCGCGAGCTGGAGCTGGCCGAAAGGAACCGCGGCGATCTCGCGCGCCGGAAACCCCTTGGCGTGCGGCGAGGCCTTTGCAGGAGAGAGATCGTGGAGCTGACCACCACCATGACCACGGGCGAGGACGATTCGGCGGCGCGCGCCACGAAGCGCGTCAAGACCGGCGAGGAGGAGAAGGAGGAGGTGGTGGCGCAAGAGGAGGGGGAGAAGAAGGAGATCCCCGTGGAGGAGAAACGCGAGCTGACGCTGTACTCGTACTGGAGAAGCAGCTGCTCGTGGAGGGTTCGGATGGCCCTGGCAGCCAAAGGAATCGAGTACAGATACAAGGCAGTGAGCCTGATCAAGGATGGAGGCGAGCACCGTCAGAAAGAATTTGAGACGATGAATCCCATGCAACAGGTGCCTGCATTGGTGGACGTGGACGAGTTCGTCGTGACCCAGTCGGTGGCCATTCTCGAGTACCTCGAGGAAAGATATCCGGATACGCCGCGTCTGCTGCCGGACGATGTCAAGCAGCGTGCGCGCGTGCGGCGCATCGTGGAAATCATCAACTCCGGCACGCAACCGATTCAGAACATGCGCGTTCTTAACAAAATTGAGGCTCTTGGAGGCAACAAACTCGCCTGGGCTAAAGAGGCTATTGAGGAGGGTTTCGTTGCGCTCGAGGCAGAGTTGCAGCGCGTTCCGAACCGCAAAGAGGGCGATTATTGCATTGGCGAGACATTGACTCTTGCTGACTGTGCTCTTGTTCCTCAAGTGTACAACGCAAATCGGTTCAAAGTGGACATGACCAGGTTTCCTCTGATTGAAAAGGTGAACAAGGCCCTCGAGGACCATCCAGCTGTGCAAAAGTCTCATCCGGACTTTCAGCCCGACGCGCCCATGAACTGATATTGCCATGCTCTAGTCTCACCCTCTTCTCTTTCTCTTTTATGAGAAATATCTTGCACCGGTACTTCTTCCCTCTTTCCCCCGCGCGTGCGTGCATGCCCTCTCCACACGTACTGCACCGACTTTAACTTATTCTTCAAAAATCAAATCACTCCTTTTTCATTGAAACAACTCGTCTAGAATTCTCCCGTACGCCTCGTCGGCCGGTCAGTGTGTAGCCACGGCTAAGCAATCCAACCCAACCTTTTCGATACTTGCTACGGTACTTGATATGGTGCATGCGTGTGTGCGAAGGCGCCGACCCATATCGATCGGGTCGCCTGACAAGTACACGCGCCTCTTTACTTTTTGGATCTCTTGGCTTGCTCCTTGCCCGCCGATGTTTTGCCAGCGGCCTGGCCACCACCAGCCGCAGATGCCTCTTGGGCCTCTTCGGCGCGCTTGCGTTTCTCGGCACGACGAGCGAGCTTGTCCTCCTTTTCCTTGCGCTTGCGCTCGACGTTGGCCGCCTGAATAGCCTTACGCTCCTCCTTGACGCGCTTGCGCTCCTCGTGCATCTGGCGCAGCTCAACAATCTCATCCTTGGTGCGCTCATTGTATCTGTGGTACTGCACTTCGCCACCAAAGACGCCATCCTCCACCTTGACAAGCTCAAGCGTCATGCGCGGACCAATTTCTGAAAGGCGCACGACGGACTGATTCTGCTCGCTCACCGCGGCCCGATCCGCGGTCCCACTAGACTTGTCAAACTTGTCACGAATCTTGCGCATCTTGTGTTTCTGAATCAGGCGAGTATTCTGGTTCACCTGCCCCAGCTGTTTGCGAGGATCCAGATTTACACATGCTTCATCGTCCTCGAACTCGCTCTCGGAAGTGGGGTATCCCGTTTGCATCTCGAGCATGTCGCCAATATCTTTGGCGGTCGACATGTTGGGAAGCTTTGCACGAAGCACGGCCTTGACCTGACGGGTAACGCCACGAGGTTTAGTACGAACCATGAAGTGACGGACCTCAATGGACTCGTCTTCTTCGTTTAGGTGAAGCAGGAGAACACGCTTACAGTCGGCAAGACGAACGGTCTTGACGTTGATGGCCGGGAACATGGACTGGAAGGCAAGCGAGACGACCTTGAGGTGACGTTTCTCCGCTAGTATAGATTCCTCAAAGTTGTTGAGCACAACCAGTGGCGGGTGCTGCAGCGCCAAATCGGGATCGTACACGCGCCGTTGCGCCTTGCGGAGCGGGTTGCTGAGCGTGTAGCGAGCAATACGGAACGCGAGCGTCGGGCCGTGCGGCAGACGCGTGACACGCAGCGTTGGTGAGCTCGTCGCCTGCGAGACAACAAGGAGATGGCTCACCCCCAGGGGGCCTGCCGCCATAACGTAATCTTTGAGCACGGCATTGCGACGTTCGCGCAGTTTCGTCGCGGTATAAGGACCCATGACCTTGCGCAAATCCTCGACGAGGTCTGTGAGATGGCCGCCGGCGCGTCCGTGTCTCACGACAATGCTGCGCGGCACATCCTTGCCTTCAGCATCTTTGCTAAAATTCGAGGTATGCGGCCTTTCGCGAGCTTCCTCCTGCTCCTTGAGTTTCTTCGCGTCCACTGGCGCCAGCAAGGCCTTGGCCGCAGCACCGGCGGAGAGCTTCTTGCCCGCGCTTGCCACCGGAATGTGCGTGCGCGTTTTGACGCGCCGCTTTCCGCGACGGGGCATCCTTTCCTGCGCTCTGTCTCGGCCGCCCCCGCTCTCTTTCTCTCGCGCGCAATCGGCAGCCCGCGGCGATGACCTGCGTCCCGAGTTCTTGTTCTGGCCGCCCGCCACTCGCGCCACTCATCGCTGCGCAACGCCAATTCCATTTGCGCAACGCATTTCACTTCCGCAGGGTTTTCTCTTGAAATGGATCGCTTGCTCTTTATGGCAGAGCAATACTTGAACGTGGCCAAGCGAGCTGACGGTCGGTGGCGCGGGACGGGCTCACGGGGCGGGCTCTGCGGCCGTCGCCCGGGGCGAGCAGGCGGGTGTATAAGCGGGAAACACGGCGTGGACCGCGTCCAAGAACTGATAACGAGGCCAGCCGCTCGCCGCATCTAGTGAGAGCTGTCCGTCGCCGTCGTTGTAAAAGAAAAAAAGTTACTACGGAAGGCTGCGTGCAGACCAGAGCGAGCGAAACCTCGCGCGTTGCGTTGCCTGCTGCATCTTTGGCAAAGGCGGGCAAGCAAACTGTCTCGGCTCCATGTGGATCTTCGCGCTCGAGTTTGCGCCCGACCCGCGATGGCTCATTAGCGGTACGTCCACGGGCGAGCTCGTGAGTTGGGATATCGACGCAGCGCAAGGCCGGTTGGCACGCGAGGCAGGGGCAGTAGATGGACAGGGAACTCGTGCTAGCGGAGGCAATGTCGTCAAGGGTGCTATTCGCTCCAAGGATCCTACCGCGGCGGCGGTGGCGGCGGCTGCTTCTTTGGCAGCGTCTGACGACGATTCGGAAGATGGCCCCGTTGCCCCTCGAATTGCAACAAGATCCTTCCGCGCGCACGAGAGCGCCATCTACACCCTAGCCCAGCATCGTGATGCCAATCTTGTGTTCACGGGGGCAGATGAAGAAATCAGAGTCTGGCGCGCACCTTGGGCCGAGGAGCATAGTTCGCCAAGCCATGTTGCAGAATTTCGCGTCCCGCAAATCAAAGGAGCCCGTGGTGCGCTCTCTCCCGTGGCAGAGACGAACGGCCTTGCAATGCTTGACAAGGGGGCGACGCTTGTCGCTGCAGCGGGAGATGGAAATGCCTATCTCTTTGACGTCGGAACACAAAAGCTTGTGCACAGACTGCCCGGACAAGACATGCTCCATGCGGTTGTTGCAATGGAGCGATCTGGCCTTGTGGCAACCGGGTCCGAAGATGGCTTGTGCAGGTTATGGGACCCTCGACAAAGTGGAAACGAGTGCGTTGCAAGTCTGGGCGGGGCAAGCCTTGGTTTTGACCTGGTAAGCGCACTCGCGGCTTCTGCAGATGAGAATTGGCTCGCCTTTGGTGGCGCGCAATCTCAGTCCAATGGCGCTCAAGTTGGTGCCGTGAGCATGGTACATGTAGCTTCGCGCCTTGTCACGAAAACAACGCAAGCGCGCACGTCTTCCACGGTCCAAAGCCTCTCTTTTGCGGGGGATAATCTTTTAGTCGCTGGCGATTCTTCTTCGCTCGAGTTTTGGAGCCGCAACATGACACAAACGAGCATCACGGTGCCATGTTCCGCGCCCTCACTGTATGGTCTCTGCTACGCTGCGCCAACGGGCATGATTGCTGTGAGTGGAAGCGCCGACTATATCGACATTTTCTCAGAGGCGCGAGACCTACTCATGTCTCTTGCCGCATAGTCATCCACTGTCTTTACTGTACGCATGAGATTTCTGGCTGCAAACAATGTGGGCCCGCATCCTTTCTTCTGAGACCTGCTCGTGTCTCATGCCGCGCAACGATCTCTTTCAGCGTGTGTGTGTATTCGAGATCGTGCGCAAACAACCGAGGTCCGAGTCGTTTTTAGTCCATCTTTCGTCGGAGACACGTAGCGGGGACTGTCGCATGGTTGCATTGCGCAAAGATGAATTCGTTGGCAGTTCAAATTGTTTGACGTGAGTCGCGAGAGATTTTGCGGGCATAATGTGAACTAAAAAGCAAAGAAGAAAAAAATTGGTATACGAAATGTTACTCGCATGTGCCCAAGCCCTTCTTTCCATGATAAAAACTGGAATAAGGCTCGAACGGAAGATTTCTCTTTCATTTTTTCTCTGTGCGATCTAAACTAACAGACTTGTAAATGCGCGATCGACAACGTCTCCGCGTCAATCCCAAGTTATACATGGAAGGAAGATTCCTTCTCACTCTCTCATCGAGGAATTGACTGCTGCACACGCTGCTGATGGCGAAAGGCAGCGGGTTCGTGGCGGGAAACAAAGTCTCGATTGATGAGTCCCCGCGCACGCGCTGCGGCAAGCTCTGCGCGTCTCGAGGCATTGGAGGAAGATGGACGAGTGAAACCCGGAGACGGACTTGGCGAACGCGATGTGCCCTTGGAGGACGATGACGAAGAAGAGGATGCCGGCGTGCGAATAGGACGAAGCTGCTGCTGTCGAGTAGGGGTCACTTTTTGCAGCGGACTTCTTCGCATGGAAGTGGTCGGACGCGGTTTTGTTGCGCCTGGCGAGACCTTGATAGGGCCCTTGCTTGGAGTGGCTGCCGACGAGGCTGGCCTTGGCGCAAGGTTTTCTTGCTGGAACATGGGGGAGACGAACTGACGCTGCGGCCCCGAGTGGAGAGAGCGTGCAGAGGAAGGGGTTGTGCGACGCGAGGGCGCCGCACCGTCTGCAAAGCCCGTCGTTGCTGGCGTGGACCCGCGCGAAATCACTCCGCGCCGTCGGTCCGAGCCAGTTGCGGGTCTTTGCCGCTGGGGTCGCGTAGAAAGTCGTGGCGTGATGAGCGTCTCTTGCTCCTCGGCAGGATCACGGCTCTGGATGCTGTCTGCGGTCTCGTGGTTTTCGCGGTCTTTGTGGTTTCGCACGCCTCGGGCGTGGTTGCCGTCGTCATCGTCGTCATCGCTGGCGCAGGCATCAACAGTGAGTCTAAAGCCACGATGATCGGCAAGAGATCCATGGCTGAGGGTCGAGAGAGTCTCAGATGCAGAGGTTGGCGTCGTAGCAGCCGTGACGGCGGACTTGCGCTGGCGAGCGGCGAACTCTGCTTCGAGATCGGCGGTACGAGACTCACGGGCCGCGACCGCCTCTTCGCGGTGAACGAGAGCGTCTTCTTGCTCGCGCACGGCTTGCTCTCGACGTCGGACCTCATCTTCGCGCTCGACAAGCTGTTTTTCTTTTACGCGGAGAGCGTGCTCTCGATTGCGGATCTCCTTGGCACGGGCCGCGAGCGCCGCCTCGGCTTTGGACGATGCAGCAGAAGAAGTCGCCGAGGTCGACCCCTCGGTAGACTCGGACGCACGTGCCATGCTGCGCGTAATACTTTCTCGTGCTCGTACGACATAGCTGCCGACGCGGGGCAGGCTCATGAGCTGCGACACTGAAGGTCGTCTGGTAGGACTAAGGGTAAGCATGGACTGCACGACGGCCTGGAGCTCGTCGGAATAACGCATGGGGATGCGAGAGAATCGGCCCGCGCTGATGCGCTTGCCAAGCGATACGACGTTTGCAGCCTCAAAGGGAGGGCGCAGCGCGCACATTTCGTAAATGAGGCAACCAAGCGCCCAAATGTCAGACTTTTCGTTGTAGCGTTTCTCGTTGATGAGCTCGGGACTCATGTAGTAGGGTGTGCCAACGTTTGTGTAGGCGAATTGGCTTTCGGCCCCGAGCTCCTTGGCCAGGCCAAAGTCGCCCACCTTGATGTTCATGTCGCGGTCGAGGAAGATGTTGCACGGCTTGATGTCGCGATGCAAAATAATGTCCTTGCGGTTATGACAGGCCTCAAAGGCGAGGAGGAGCTGCGCCAGGAACTTCCAGACGCGGGTCTCCTCAAAATGGGACCTGTCGCGACGCATGCGCTTGATTTGGCGGCCCATGTCGCCATTCTCGCAGTATTCCATGATGATGTATACTTTTGCTGCGCGCTTGTCGAGCACGCGGTCAAAGTACTGCACCACGTGCCTGTGCTTGAGCTCGCGCAGAATGTTGACCTCGGACACGACGAGCTGTTTTTCCTTTTCAGACATTTGCCCGTACGAGAGCACCTTGCACACGAGCGTCCTGCTGTCTGACCGCCTCCGCACCTTGAGCACCTCCCCGAAAGACCCGCGCCCGATCACACACAGCTCTGCATACAGCTCCGCGAAGCTGGCGCCGCTGGCGGCCCCTCCGCTGCGGCCCATGCTCCTCCCCGTCAGCGAGCTCCCGCGCGGCCTGGACTCCGCCCGGAAGCGCTCTTCCCCGCTCTGCGCGAGCCTCCGCGCGTGGGCCGCGCGGCCTCGGATACGATACGAGCTTTGTCGAGCTCTCTGCTTTGCTGTGGCTGCCGCGCTTGCAACCGTCGCTCGCCTCGCCGCGCCGGGTCCTGCCGAGCCCGGCTCCGGGCAGGCGGCGGCGCCTCCGCCGGCGCGAGGGGCCGCGGGCGCGCGGCGGGGGCGGGCCGCTGCGCAGGCCGCGCGGGTCTGCCCCGGCCCGCGCGCGGAGAGGGAGCGGCGGCGATGCTCTTGGGGATGATATGATGATGCCGCGGAGCTGCGGCTGCGATCGATGGCAAAAAACCGCCCTCTCCGCACCGATTGCCCGCGCGAGAACAAAGCCCGCCGGCCCTGCCGGGTGCGCGCGCACGCGGCGAGACAGGCCGCGGCGGAGGCTCGCTCGCGGTGAGGCCGTGGGGGAGGGGAAGACGGTTTGGCGCGGAAGCGCGAGAGAAATGGGCGGGGTAGGTTTTATGATGCAAGGTTTTCTTTCCATTCGGGGTCTGGGACTTGCTTGCCGCGCACGGGCTCGAAGCATGCGCGGGGTCCGGTACGCGCGACATGTAGTGCGGACCGGGAACGGGAAGGGGAAAAGAGGGGGCGCGAAGGGCCGCGGACCCGGCGCGCGCGCGCGGCAGGACCGGCGGCAACAGAGACCCAACGGAGACGACCTCGTCGAGCATGGCGGAGACGGCGGTGACGGAGGCGCTCGAGGCGATCGCGGAGGCCGTGGCGGCCCTGGAGGCCGTGGAGGGCGCGTCCCCGGCGCGGCTCAAGCTCCTGCACGCGGGCGTCCCGCCGCGGAGGGGCCGTCGGGCGAGCGAGGAGGAGGAGCGCGTCTTGAACTCCTCGAGACTGCAGCCGTCGCGCGCTGGCGAAGACGCAGACCTCGAGACCACGGGCGCACCTGGGCAGGGGCAGCAGCAGCAAGAAGAGCAGCAGCAGCAGAGGCAGCAGCAGCAGCAGCAGCAGCAGCAGCAACAACAACAACAACAACGAGGTCTGCGGTCGGCACTTAAACCGAGCTCTTCAAGAGTGGGCAGGTTCGAGGCCCCGACGCCAGTTCCCTTTGCGGCGCTGACGCCCGCCAAAGGCCATGCTGCGCACTACGAAGAGATTGAAGACGAAGATGAAGAGGATACTCTAAACTCACTGGAAGAGCGTGCCGGTCCGCGCTCAAGGAATCGACGGCCCGAATCTCCACCTCCACCTCCACCTCCGCCGCCATTACTGCATGCTTTACAAGTGCGCGGCGAAATTGGTGGCGATGAAGAGCGACTAGCTCTGCAACAGCGCGTGCATGAGGCCGAGGAGGAAGCGTCACGCATGAAAAAGTTCTTTGAAGGCGTGAAGAAGGTGAACGAAGAATTGCAGAGTTCGCTTCAGGTCTTGCTCGAAGCGAAGCGAACGCACGAAGACGAAATTGCCGAGCTGCGAGACAAGCTGTCCACCGCGCAGCGGCGCACCGAAGAAGCTCAGACGCAGCTCGCGAGCTCAAGCGGGGAACGTGCTCGTCAAGACGGAGACACGATCGTGCGCCTGCGCGAGGAACTTTCTCAAACGCAAAATGAAAAGGAAACCTTGGCAACCTTATTAACCAAGGTGATGGACTCGCGAGAACAGGATGAGCAAGAGCTTGCTGCTCTGCGCGACGAGGTGCAAAGACTGCGACAGCTTGACCAGTCTGGAGCGATTCTTAATGGCACAAACACCACGGCGAGTGCGACCATGAGCAATGCGACGAGCGTCGATGAGCCGCCATCTCCGGTTGGCTCGAGACGTCTCGTGCAGCTTTCACCTAACATTGCTTCCACGTTTGCATCTGCAAGGGAAGAGGAAGATGCGCGCGCTGGAATGGAAGCTGGCACTATGCAGCCGACACCAGCGCCGGCGCTCTTGTCAACAGGGTCGCAGCCAGTGACAACGACAGCATCATCGACGACGACGAGTTCGCGAAGGTTCTATAGTGCACGCAAGGACTTGCTTCCGGTCCCATCTTCGGCGCGAGAGCGAACAAGTTCGGATGCGAGTGATTCAACGTTTGCGTCTACAGAAGCACCAGAGGCGAGTTTTGATGCAAGAGGCCAATCTGCTCTGACCAGCGAGACGCAGCGGTATGTGGAGCGTTTACGGCGCGATATGGCGGAGCGTAGGGCCCGGGCTAGTGCTTCGAAGTCGGCAAGACCGCGTCGGCGAAGTAGCAGCGACACCTTGGATGCTGCCACGGCGGTGCCGGTGAGCACGCCAACAGGTTCACGCAGGGGTGCGTTGAATCGTCACTTTACACCAGGTCCTTTGACAATTCGCAAGCTTGACTTTGCCACACCGACGAACGGGCCGGACCGTTTGCACGCACGGAGCGAGGTTGATGATGACCGAGACTTGGAGGAAGACGCCTTTTTGCACCGAGGAAGCACAAGCGGGAGTGGAAGTCGTTTCCGACGGAGCAAGCTAGACAACACCCATGAGTTTTCCCAGGAAAGCGCAAGCGGCGGCTCTGTAGCCAAGCTTCGCATCGATAGCAAAGCCGGAACGGTGGACATTGAGATGAGCCCACGAAGTGCTGCGGCCGCGGCCTTGGGCGTCGGTGGCGACGCCGCCAGCGTGAACTCGAGCAGCGTGTTTTGGTCAAATCGTACACCACTGGCACCGTGAGCTCTTCCACGAACCATTGAGACGGTGAGGAAAATAATTTGCTGAATTTCTGGCAATTGACTAGCCGTGCTAAGATGCTGTCGCCATATGGGAGAGCAGACACCCTTTTTTTCGTGTTTCATGCCTTTGGTGCATCACTGCAAAACTGCGCATGTGCGGCACAGAGCGCTTCGACCATTGGGATTTCGACCTCTTCTTCCTCGGAGCGTTTCGTGACGATGGTTTCGCCCGCGCGAGTGACAAGCGAGATACGTTTGTAGCGGGAGAGGAGCTCGTTCGCGACCACCATGTGCATGTCGTACTTTTCGATCGACTGCTGGGCCTTGGAGATGAGAATGTCGTGGTCGGTCTCTAGCTTGAAGGAAACAAAAAAGGAATGAGGCGCCCAATGAAAACGAAGCACGCCAAGGGCCTTGGGAACCTGCGAGAGATCGAGAGATAGCGGTCCAGAACGTGACTGGATCTTGTGCTCGGCCATTTGGTCCGGCGGAATGTGGAAGTCGCTCACTGCGGCGGCCAAGATGAAGATTGCCGACGGGCCTGCGGGGGCCGCGCACTCGCCGCACATTCGTAGTTTGAGCATGTAGTCAGAGAGATATTTGAAGCTAATGTGTAAGAGCATGCCGTTTTTCGTAAAAGACTGGTGCTCGCGGATGGCCTGTACGAGATTGGCGGCGGCGGTGTCGGCCTTGCACTCGATTCGCACGGCCCCGGTGGCCTCGTCGACGACGAGGCAGTCCATGAACTTGGAGTCGAAGGCGGTCGATGTGGCGTCTTGCAATGTGCGAGCAAAGGGCGCTGCCGAGCCCTGACGACTGAGCATGACCACGGCATATCCTCGTTCAAGAAGGTGCTCCACGGTGGCTGCGCCGCGGCGACCCGTGGAGAAGTTGTCAATGAAGCGGACAGCGCGCTTCTCCAGATTGACAGCTGTGCCACCAGAGGTGACCACTGCGATCTTGCGCCCCTCGTTGTGATGTTTGGCGACGAAGGCACTCACGCGCTCGCGCTCGTCGTCGAGGTCCGCTGGGGCCTCGGTGGCATCTAGATATTTTTGCAAGATCTCTGCCTGCGCCTGAACCTCTGCGGCGCTCACGCGAGGTGCGGACCCGTCTGTCTCCGCCATTTTCAGCTACCTGCCTGTCTGCCTGTCTGTCTGTCTGCCTGCCTGTCTACCTGCCTGCCCTAGCCGGCCGGGTCTGCTTTGGTTTGACTTTTGGTTTGACTTTTGACTTGCTCTGTTGAGCGGACACAGCTCGGCGGACTGGGACAACATAGGTGTTCGTCTTTGAATCAGGGAGGTATGACATTTGCGCAGTTGGCGCAAGGCTTTTCTGCGAGCTTTAAAACACTTGTGAGCACGTTGTTGGATATGTGTCGACGAAATTTCTTGCGACTGAGTTATACGCTCTAGCCCTACCGAAGGTGCCAGTCCTTGGTCTAAAAGAGTTTCCTTTCATGATCGCTCTATACCGTTTTGCCTTTACGATGGCATGCTTGAAGTTACGAATGCTCACTGCCAAGATGAGACGTGTGCACTTCAGCATCGAGGGTGTCCTGGTTTTACGGAGAAAGGGAAAACGTCTTTTGAGCAATGGTGCTTATCAGACGAGGCGATTTGGCGAGCTTGCAGACCAGCTTATTTGTATCTTTTTTGTGTTGTATTGGTCATGCCCGTCCACTGTAGTCTCATTCTGGAAGGGTGCCACGGAGATAAACCGAGATCAGCATATCAAGTAGCAAACTTAGGATTGTGAGCATTGTGCGAGAAAGCTGCCTCTCTGATGGAAAGATTCGCATGTCGAGCATGCTCGTTCGTCATGAAAGACGGTATTTCTTGCTATGCATCACACTTTTCATGTAGATCTTGCTTTTAGCAGCGTAGGCACATTAACAATGGTTCGGTGCTAGGCCCTAGTATCTTTTCTATTGCAGTGTACACAAATGTTTCGCGGATTGTATTACGGTTCATACGCACATGGCGCCACCCACGAAACATCACGAGGATCAGTCTGTACGACTACAACATCACTGTTTTCCATTCGTCGTTCCAAAGTAAAGAAAAGAAAGCAAGTGGTGCTCGCGCCTTTTCCCGTTGGAGGTCAAGAAGAGCCAATCTCAAGTTGTGCAAAGAAAGCAAAGAAAGAGATCATCACGAAGGAGAAACAGAATCTGTCTCACAATGTAGGTAAGCTATCAACGAATAGGAAAGTGCGGAACAGTTTACTTGTCCTTATCGTAGCCGGACTTGGGCGCGACGTAGCCGGCCGGCATGGAGAAGGTGTTGGGGAACGACGAGTGGAGGGCGCCCTGGACAAGCTTGGGCATGAAGATCTGGTAGCCACTCTTCCAGTAGGCGGGGATGTCCGTGAAGGGGTCGGTGACGAACTTGACGAACCAGTGCATGGAGATGCGGAATCCGTAGCGGCTCCAGAGGAGGGCGACGCGGCCAAAGACAACCGAGAAGGTGACAACGATCCAGGCCTGGGCGAGGGAGATGTTGATGTCGCCCTTGAGGTGGACGGCAGCGAGGAGGGCAGCCGGGATGCCACCGTAGACGACACAAATGCGGACCTTGTTCTCGGTATCAAAACCAAGCATGGCCTGCTCCTTGTCGTGGCAAGGGGGCTCGAAGATGTAGTGGCCGGCCTGGCGGATGATGAGCGAGAAGAGACCCCAGTACATGGCGGTCTCGAGGGCCTCGTTCCAGGAGAACTGGTTGGGCATGAAGACAACGTAGTAGCAGATGATGAAGATGGTGGAGCTAATGAGGTGGAGCCACTGGTTGATGAGGTTGCTGTGCGAAGCGTGGTGGTCGACCTCCTTCTGCTGGGCGACGGCCTCCCAGAAGCCCATGCTCTCGTCGGCGATGACGGGCTTGGTGAGGTTGGTCACATCGACCTCCTCCTGCTTGGCCTGTGTCTTGGGCGCCATCGTCTTGACGAGGTTGTGTATAAAATGTGTATGTGTGTAAGAGAGCTGTCTGTGTGTATGCATGTACAAATGTGTGTGTGTGACAGAGAGGCGCGCGCATCGCATCATCAATCCATCAAGCAAAATCAGGTCAGTTTTCGTCCATCACTCGACGCGTAGCGGTGCCATCCCGCCGCCCACCACTCCCGCTCTCCCGCTCCAGAAGAGCTCCTCGGCTCGCTCTCGTCCTTGCCCTCGGCGTCCGCGAGAGGGGAGGTGCTCGCGCAAGCAACTCCACGAGGCGTGTCAGCCTGGCAGAGCAGAGCAGAGCAGCGCAGAGCCAGCCACCCGCTCACGCGACGCTGAGCAGGAGGCGAGCTCGCGCGGCCGGCTGCGCCCGAGGAGACAGACGCGGGGCCGAGGGCGGGGCCTGGGCCGAGGCGGAGGCGAGGCGGCTGGAGCCAGGTGCACGGGGTCCTCCTCCCCGCGCGAGGTGGCCTTGAACGCAACGTACCGGCAAGGCTGACAGTTCAAGGTTTGGAAATCTTGGACGTACGATGGAATGGCGTCGCCGCCGCGGCCGCGCCTCCCACTAAGGAGCGTCCCCTCAGACTACGGCCCCTCACACTCTTCTCTCAAACCACTGCCACCGTGGCACTGGGACCGAAAATCGTTTTCCGTCTCACGAATCGAACCGCCTCTACGGTTGACTGCGGGACAACCGCATACCACACAATCTGCCATGGACTTTGTACCGCCGATGCACACGACATATTCTACACCTAACCCTTGCGCAGTGGAGCCTCCACCTAACCACTACAAATTCACCCCGCAGTATCCGTAGATTCTCATATTAATTTGCAAGTTTCTACCCGCCAGTGCACGCAGCACCTCTCCACTGGCCTTCAGAGCGCGTCCCGGGGCCTCGCGGTCGTTACCTACCCCCCAAAGCGCGGGTTGCGCAGTCCGCATCCCGGTGTGGCCGCCCTCTCTCCTTCCTCTTCACACCGTCCCTCTCTCAGTCTGCCCTGCTCTGCTCTGCTCTGCTCTGCTCTGCTCTGCTCAGCTCAGCCCGGCTCTGGCCGGCCGCGTCGCACTCCGGCCGGTGCTTGCGCGCGCGTAATCCGTAGAAGCGGCGGCAGCGGCCGGCGGGCGGGCGGATTTCGACGCGAGGGCGCGGCGTCGGCTGGCTCCGGCGGCTTGGTCTCGGCGGATCAGGGTTGGGGCGGGTCGAAGGAGGACAAAGGAGGAAGAAAGAAAAAGCGCGGCGGCGGCGCTGCTACGAGTTTAGGCAGAGACGGCGGCGCGCAAGTGGCGCGAAGTGCGCCGCAAGTGGAGCAAACCCGGCGCGTCACTTGCAGGCGCCGGAAGTCCACTTGCGGCGGCGCGGCGCTGATTTTTTTAATTTTTTTGGCTTGGCTTGTTGGTGTGTTCGCGCGATCGCCGCGGCGTGGCGCCACCGGCGCCAAGTTGTCCCTCCCTCCTTCCTCGCTCCCTCCATCCATCGCGGCCTCCCGCGCCGTCCGGAAGCGGCCCGGACGCGCGCGCCGCACCGCCGGCAGCCGGGCGGAGCCCAGTTCGCGTGTGCACGGGCCTCCGCACCGCGCAGGCGGTCAAGAGCGCGCGCGCGCGCGACACAAGAGCGCGTGCGCGCGTGCGAGCGGCGCACACCCTGAGGTACCGTCCGGCGGTACCGGTACCCCTGCGGCCCGTTGAGGAGAAAATAAAAAAAATAATAAAAATGGAAGAGGTGGGTTGAATGAAGAAGGGGAGGGGAGCCCAAGATTCGCGCGGCGAGCTCGTTCGGCGGGCTGGCGAGGATTTGGTCGGCGTTGGTTGGGACGGAGACGAAGATGATGTTGAAGAAGGTGAAGATGTCCGTATTAAGCCGGGAAGATCTTTACCTTCCCGGGGCAGGGGCGGGAGGAGCAAGATGCGGGAATGGCAAAGATCGAATCTTGCGCGAATCTTGCGCTTCTTGAGAGCCAAGCAGAGAAGCAGGGCAGCTTGCGAGTCCGCGGCGGCGCATCATGAGGGAGGAAATGCGCCACGCGTCTCGGGGCTGGCTGCACTTGGACGTTAACCACCACCTGCATGGGAAGCCTGGGAGGCCCGTGGCTTCTGGCCAGGCCATGATCAGCGAGCCAGCTGCCTGATTGACTGCTGCTGCATCACCATTCTTCATGATCACGTAGCAGGAATCAATTTGCAAACAGACAGAATCTTCTTGGAGAGGCCATGCATGGTCTGGTGTGAGTGATTATTTGCAACCGAGATCTTTGCGTCGTCTTCAAAGGCCGCCGGTATCGATCGATCGTTCGGTCGGTTAGCAGGAGCTTGCATTGATCGAGAAAAATGAAAAGTCCATGATCGTCAAGATGCGAAAAGATCGAGGAGTCGCCCACAAGATATATCTTTTCTGCATCAATAATAGGACGACAGCGGCGGCTGCAGCTGCGGGCAGAAGCCAGAAAGCTGATTTCAGGTTGCGTACTTTGCATGGGCGTGCTCGGCGGCGACGTCTCTTGCTGATTAATCGCTGCTTCGTGGTCGTTTGCTGATCGGCGGGGCCGCATGAAGACGACAATGCGAGCCTCTTGTTCGTTCATAGAATGAAAAGCTTTTGTCTTTTTTTGCAAGAGCGGGTCTTGCTCAAACGCTCGGCTGGGGATGCTTGTTTGGTGACCATTTGTTGATTGATTGCCACATTTATTCTTTGACTCGTCTGCCTGCAACACCTATGTATACTATTCCACTCACCCTAAGAAACTAGACTTTACTTTGGCTTCTTCTAGCCTTGTAGTATACAGCTGCGTCTCCGAAAGCCCACCGAAGATTACGACACGATAACGACACGATAACGACACGCAGCACCGCTCTTCTGCAGCACAGCGCTCTTCTGCTTCCTGTCGTGAACTCCGAAGCCTTCGCGAAGCCTTCCTTGACCTCGTGAGTTCTCTTGCCGTCCCCGCTTCCCTTCCTGTCTGCTGGCTGCTCTACTCCTGCCAATGCTGCTGCTGCTAACGCTGCCGTCATGTGCCACGCTGTCGGTCCCCGCTTGGGCGCACTGCAGTTTTTGCAGTGCACAACACACACATACAACACACGACAGAGAGGCCGTCAACACTCCACGTAACCAAGGCAAGCAGGCCAGAGAGCGCGGTGCATCATCCATCCCTCCACGAGCGTCGTCCCTCGCACGCCAGGCAAGACCGCCAGCAAGCAAGCAAGCAAGCAAGCAAGCGAGGTGGAGGCAACCCGTGCGAGAGGTGCGGCGCGCGAGGAAGCCCCTGGGCGGCCGGCGGCACCGACATCAGGGCGAGATTGCGCGCTGGGCCAAGAGGTATCGATCGATCGATCGATCGCCCGCTGTTGATACGGAGGAGCAGAAGGTGCGCGTGCACTCTGCTGTTGTCAGGCGGTCGATAGAAGGAGAGAGAGGGAGAAAGAAAGTCTTGTGGCGCCGCAGCCGCGCCGCCTGCACAACTTGCGCAGAGCCCGAACGGAGCGAGCGGCGAGGCACGACGCGGACGACGAGCGGAGCGGGCCTGCGCGGAGGCGGAGCGGCGGCAGCGGCGGCAGCGACGGCGGAGGCAGCGGCGGAGGCGGCAGAGGCGGATTGGACGGCGAGCGCGCAGTGGGGAGCCATGGTGCAACTTGTGCAGCTGCTGCCCGGCGGCGAGGAGACCTGGCTGTGCGCGGACAACGATGACGCGTGCAAGTTTCACCCGGTGACGGTCATGGCGTTTGGGTGCTTTCTCCTGGCGCAGGCGCCCAAGATGAGCCAGATGAGCGCAACGGTCTCGCTCATCTTTGTGACGTGCGCCCTGCTGGTGGCTTACTTTCCCAGCGCCAACGTGGTGCCCGCCATCGCCATCGAGGCCCTCGGCGTGGTTATGGTGGCCATCCACGTTCCCATGCTGAACCGCAAGCAGAGCTACGCTTTCATGGCCACGGTGGCCCTCTTTGCCGCGGGCAAGATCCTCGACGAGGAGGTCAACGTCAAGATTCTCTTTGCCGCCGTGGGCGTCGGCATGCTCGGCTTTCGCATCTTTCTCGAGCTCATGACGCTGCGCGCCGCGACGCCCACTCCCCTCATCTTCCCCATTGTCTCGCATATTATGCCCCGCTGGGCCTTTAGCGACCGCGAGTTCTTTCGCACCGACAACCCGCCCGAGGAGGTGGCCCAGAAGCGCGAGCAGGCCTTTAACGAGCTCAACAAGCACTGGCAGGGCAAGTTCCCCAAGAGCATTGCCACCAGCTCCTACCTTTCCGACAAGTTCTCTGACCTGCGCTTCGCCGCGGGTAACCGCGTGTTTATTCCCTTCCAGCGCAAGCTCGAAGGCTGGTGCGACCCTTGCACTGTCCTGGACCACGTCGAGGGCACGGACCTGATTGATGTCGATGGCCACCGGCTCACGGACGTCAGCGGATCGTACGGTGTCAACGTCTGCGGCTACGAAGAGTACAAGCGCTTCATCTCCGAGGGCTGGGACCTTACCAAGAACGTTGGCTGCGTCTTGGGCCCGCTTCACCCGCTCGTGCGCGAGAACATTGACATGCTCCGCCAAATTTCCAAAAAGGAGGAGGTCAGCTTCCACATGAGTGGCACGGAGGCCGTCATGGCTGCCATTCGCCTTGTCCGCTACAACACCCGCAAGAAGTACGTTGTCATCTTTGGTGGCGCCTACCACGGCTGGTATGATGGTGTGCAGAGCATGGCTGGCAATGAGCGCGTGCCGGGTGACATTCTCACGCTCAAGGACATGTCTCCCGCGTCCATGGACGTCATTCGTCTGCGTGCCCACGAAATTGCCGCCGTCATGATCAACCCGCTCCAGGCCTTTCACCCCAACGCCCCGCCCCCTAGCGATCTCGTGCTCGCCAGCAACACCCGCGGCGCTAGCAGCTCGACGCAGGCCTACAAGGCTTGGCTCGAGCAGATGCGCGAGACCTGCACTCGCTACGGCATCACTCTCATGTTCGACGAGGTCTACACTGGTTTCCGTCTCGCCCCTGGCGGCGCCCAAGAGTACTTTGGCGTTGAGGCCGACATTGTCACGTATGGCAAGACCCTCGGTGGCGGTATTGCCAACGGCATTTGCTGCGGTCCCTCGCACTTGATGCGCCGTTCGGACCCTGTCAAGCCGCTGCGCGTGGCCTACGTTATTGGAACCTTTGCGGCCCAGCCCATTCTCGTTGGTGCCATGAACGTCTTTCTCAAGTGGGTCACCTCGCCGGGTGCTCGCAACGAGTACAACCGTCTGCGCACGGATGTTTCCGAATGGGTTGTTGACATCAACGCGCGCCTCGAAAAGGAGTTTCCCGAGACCTCGGCCCCGATCCAGATTGCCGCCTACGCCTCGGTCTGGACCATCCTCTACAAGCGCCCTGGTCGCTACCATTGGATGCTCCAGTACCTGCTCAAGGATGAGGGTTTGAACTTGTCCTGGGTCGGTACGGGTCGCCTTTCCTTTTCTCTTGACTTCAAGCGTGATGACCTCGACAAGCTCACCGAGAAGATTGTCCGTGCTTGCCACCGCATGGAGAATGATGGCTGGTGGTGGTACGAGGAGCAGCGCCAG
Source organism: Aurantiochytrium sp. KH105 (assembly GCA_003116975.1). Classification (NCBI taxonomy): domain Eukaryota; class Bigyra; order Thraustochytrida; family Thraustochytriidae; genus Aurantiochytrium; species Aurantiochytrium sp. KH105. The sequence continues at coordinate 87,104 of BGKB01000106.1, forward strand.
CCCTCCAAGATGGCCATTCAGCTCTCGCTCGTTGGCGAGATTGTGCGTGCGCTCTTCAAGCGCATGATTTCTTTCTAAAGAGAGAGAGAGAGAGAGGAAAAAGACTCACGAAGAAGTATAACAGTGTCCGAGCCTCTGTGGTGGTTCAGATGAGTAAAGCAATTCTCATCAACTTATTGGTACAGCCGCACTTTGCATGCCCAAGTTGCAACGCAACACCTCTGGACGAAAAAGAAAAAGAAAAAAAGGTCAACTTACGCCTGCAAGAAACCACCCTCGACTGCGGCGCCGTCGCGTATAAACAGAAACTAAGAAGGAAAAAAAGGAAAACATAACTTTTTTACTTTGCACAATTTCGACGATTGCTCAAGTTGTATCGCAACACCTCTGGACGAAAAAAGAAAAAGTACAACGAAAAAGTCAACTTACGCCTGCAAGAAACCACCCTCAACTGCGGCGCCGTTGCGTATAAGCAGAAACTAAAAAGAAAAGAAAGAGAAACAAAACTTTTTGACTGTGCACAATTTCGACGATTGCTTGCAAACATAGGTCTATCTATTTTGTTCTCCAACGTTTTGGTTCGATCTTTTGGTCTGTCTGTTCAGATGTGCCGTAGATCGATCTCACACTTCCTCAGCGAAATCATTATCAATGTATAAAAAGAGCAAGCAGTTCTTAGAAAGCTTTTGCCTGGAACTAATAGGAAGTCAGAAGCGGATGGAATGACGGACATTAAACACAAGCGACGCAGGCCGCATTCGCAAAAGAAGGGTGATTCGCAGCTAAAAACAGAACACATGACCGGACCAATCACCCTTTTGCTAGCTTTTACGTGCACGATTGCGCAGCTTAGGCTGGTGGCGAACCTTCGCCTTCGCGAGCCGAGGAAACGCGACGAATCAAGGCAAAGGCGTTGGACGAGGCCCTGCGCATTCGATGTGCAAAGCTACCTTGTTTGCGTCGTTCATCTTCCTGGCGTTTGCGCTCGGATTCGGCACGGGCTTGGCGCTCGGACTCGTCGAGTGCATGGACGAAGCGGTTAAAGAAGTTATCGTTCATGAGACGAAAGATTTCTCGTTTTGCTTCGTCGAAACTGTCGGTCTCAAAGGTGGTGACGGAACGAAGATGCTCGACCACGCGAGCAGGCAAATTGACCTGAAAGAGCGAATCTGGTTCGAGGAACTTTTCAATCATTTGCAGGCCTGCAGACTGGCGCCACTTGGCTTTGTCGATTCTTTGATACAGCTCGATGGTCTCGAAGAAGAGCAGGTTCTCTTGTGCCAGGGAGCGCCGCAGAAACTCACGAAACTGGGCGCGCATGTGCGGTCTTCGCAGCACCTCTTTGAGGTCCGCGGGCCTACGGAAGGCCTGCTGCATGTAGAGGTCTTCGTGCGTCACGTTGAGGTCCATCTCCTCTTCGTCCTCCGCGTGCGAGTCCTGCGGCACGAGCGCGCGCGTCTTGGGCGCTTTCGGGCCCGACGAAACCAAGCCCATGGTCGCGACGCTTCCGCCTGCGTGAACGCACCCAAGCAAGCACGCACGCACGCACGCACGCACGCACGCACGAGTGCTCGCTCGCTCGCTCGCTCGCTCGCTGCGGCTTGGTCAAGACCGTCGAGCGTGAGCTGGCGGCTGGCGGAAAGGAATGTCTTCTCCGTCCCCCTCGACCGACGGTGCCAATGCTGGTTGATGGCGCGACGCGATCTCGCGCTCGCTGGCCCGTATCTCCCCCGGCCCCCTTCTCCTCGAGCCGCCTGCGCTCGCTCCGCCGCTGCAGGCGACGGGCGCGTCCTCCTCGCTCGCGGTCGCCGCGGCGGTCTGCTGCGCGGGGCCTCGTACGTACGAAGGCTTGCTTTTCTGAAGCTGGGCTGGAGATCGACCGCGAGAAGGGCTCCCCGATTGATTGATTTTGACTGATTCACACGGCACGTGCACGGGCTCGCGGCGCAGCCTCCCTGCGCGCGGGCGCGGCGCGGCGGCGGCTGGCGGCGACGCACCCGCGGACGGCGGGCGGCGGGCGTGCGTTCGGCTCTGCTCGCTCGCGCGAAGGCGGCGCGCGCGCGCAAAAAGAGCGGCGCACAAGCGAGAGAGCGAGAGATGAAGGAAGGGTAGCTCAGCAGCGGCGCGGGACAGAACGAGGCGTAGATGGAGACTAGGGGGTCCTACGGTGGGCGCGGCACGTGCAGCGGTGCGCACCCTTCTCCTTCTTCTTCTTCTTCTTTTTCGTCTTTGCTTCTTCGGCTTCTTCTTCTTCTTCTGCAACTGCTGCTGATGCTGCTGCTGGCACTTTAATTTCTTCGGCGGCTTCTTCTTCTGCCTTCGTCTCGGTCGTTCTTCTTCTTCTTCTTCTTCTTCATTCTTTCTTGTTGCAGACAGCGGCTTGCTGGTTGGTGGACGAAATCTGTCGGCCGTGGTTGATGGCGACGTACGCGGCGCTTGGTGTGCACAATGAGCATGCATGGCGTGCACCGTGACAGCGAGCACGTCCGGACGGAGAGGAGGTTGGTCTGCGACACCCTCGAACTGTAGGGGACGTCTATAGCGCGGAGACGAATGAATGGGTTCCGGGAGGAGTCTGGATGGCTGGCGGGAAATAAGGCGGTCGCGGTATGGACAAAGTTGTCCATGACCCAACGGGTTCATTCATCACGCATGCGTAGCGGAAAATGTGGGTGTGCAGTGCTCATGGTGGGTGTGCATATATTGCACCTTGCTGCGGCAATGGGTGGTGGTATGGGCAGCGAGTCAGCGCTGGACACCCATTTGTCCACATGGAGGACGTGTTGCTCGCTTGCACACGTCAGTTCGCGTTGCGCCTTTGAGGCATGTATGAAAACCAGGCCTAATTCAAGCTGAAGTGACTGGCCTTGGCTCTTCTTCTAACAAAGCGATTGATACCAGAAAAGAGATTCTGGTTACCAGCAAAAAAGGGGATCTAGAACATGACTACTGTGAAGCAAAACGTTCTTACATCTTTACTGTTAGATTGCATTTTACCCCTTGCGAGACAAAAACCATTTCGTGTAGATTTTTTCTCATGTGAGCACGTTTAATGGATTCACAATGTCAATAGCAAAAGCTTATGCGCTTCGACGGCCTCGATTACCCTCATTGTCTCGACATGACTGGCGTCTCATTCTCTTTGGGCCTCTCTACGTAGACATCAGAGACTTAGCTCCACGAAACGGAGATGACGAGATCTTGCGAGGAGGCGTTGGCAAGAACGGCTGCTCCAGAGACCGACCAAGCGTTCACTACCGACTACAGGCGTCTGCAACGAAGTCTGAGCGCTCAGTTTTCGGGCTTCGAAGTTACTTTCGGGCAGTATTGTAAACGCTGAGCAAGGGATGCCACAAGGGGCCGGTCGGCCGGCAAGCGTGGGTCCTTCACCATGGAAAACGCGGCGCGCTCGCGGCCTGACGCGCGAAGACAGGCGCGGGAAAAGGGTGCCAAAGCCGCGCGCCAAAAGGCCAAAGCCTTCAAGCTGCGCTTCGTCAATGAGGACGGCTCGGTGCGCGAAGTCGCGAGCAAGATGAGCGTGCCTCCGGGCTCGCGACGACCACGCGCACCTTCTGGGCAACGAGCACGAAACCTTGAAGGACCAAAGGCTCCGCCGCCGCCGCTGCAGCAGCAGCAGCAAGCCCCGCCAATGCGTCAGGCACAGGCCTTGTCGATGAAGGACAAAGTCGAAGATCGAATCACGGAGGCCTTTAAGGATCTCGTCGCCACCGCGCCACCTACGACGCGCGAGCTCGAGCTCGAGCTCATGGACAAGTGGACAAAGCCCGCTGCCAAAGAAGCAAAATCAAGTGCCACCAAGTTGGGTGCGAATAGAACAAAGACGAGCCGAGCGCAAGAGGACGAAGACGAAGACGAAGACGAAGATGAAAGCTGGCCTCCGATCAAAACAACTCGGGCAAAAAAATTTGCGGCGCGAAAGTCACCATCTGGACTGCGCATTTCGATGCCATCAGCTTTGCGACTGTTTCAAAATGGTGAATGTGGCATCTTAGAAAGACTGTCACGTGCGCGCTGTGGTCCCTGCGGAATCAAACAAATTACATACTTTGGGCTCATGTCCATTGGCGTGTTGACCGTATTTTACTTTATCAAACTCGGTGCCCTCATGACCCCGTCTCTCGCATTGGAGGGTGCTCAGGCACATGAGGAATCTCCGGTAGTACCACACGTAACAACGCCACCAACGTTCTTGCAGGAGGCTGCAAGTACGTTCTCGGAGCAGGCCGCAAGTGCGCCCCTGACTGAGCCAAGGACACCTCAAACCTCGTGGCCCGTCGTACACGGAAATCCCGAAACCTCCAAGGCTACCGATGAATACGAAGGCGCTGGTAACGCTCCGTCGACAAAGAATCAGAAGGAAAGCGAGCCTTTGCCAAATAAATATGAACAGGATGGTGTCTTTCCGCCTCGCGATGACCAAAACGAGGACAACAAGTCTGATTCTCCCCTTGTGGAAGAGCCAAAGCCCACTTTCAGTTCTACGCAGCACAACGGGGCCGATGAGTCAAACGTGGTCGGGTCCACGCCTCGGATAAACGATGGCCAAGATGCAAGCACAGTCGGTGCAAACGACGTCGTGTCCCGGCCACATGTCCATGGCACTCACCAGACGACGACAAGTGAGAATCGCGCCTCAGACGCGTCTTTCAAGCGTACTGACAAACCATCGTGGCCCCGTGTTCACGATGGTCCTCGCGACGACTCTAACGATGACGCTGCGGCGCTTGGAACGCCTCGTGTATTTGATCCAGTGCCAGCTTCTGAACCGAATGGTTCTCCACCTCCCGTATCGCACGATGCTGATGCTGAAAAGTCGCTGGTGGCAGGCTCCACGGCTGGGGTGACAACGCCCTCGGTGGAAATCGACGAAGCCCTTGCCCAATTTTTACAACTCGCGCGTCTCAGTCAATATGCAAGTGCTCTGCTTGATATTGGCGTCGAAACGATGGAAGACCTTCAGCTCTTGGTGCGGGAGGATATCGACGAGCTCAAGTCTGTAGGCATGAAGCGCGTTCAGCTGCTTCGTCTCGAGCAAATGTTGCTGCATCGGCCATCGACTGATCCTTTGCGTACAAGTACAAGCGAGAACGAGGAGGATGTGGATGAGATTTCGGACGCGCGTGCTCCAAGCTTGCCAAAGGTTGATTCTGCAGGCGACCAAAGCGTCGAGACTTATTCAGCTGGAAAAAATGACGAGGATTCAATTGCGGAGAGGGAAGCGCCCAAGTCCGGATCGACCCATTCTGTAGAAGACGGTGCACGGGTCTCGAATCTTGACAGCAAAAGAGAATCTAAAAGCTCGAACTCGCATCCTCTGGTGAAAAGTCCAAAGGACAAGATCGCGCGCCCGGTCTCTACTCAAGGTGACCACGCAGCAAGGTCGCAAGGCTCTGCATCGTCGGTGGCAACAAACGTGGACCTTCAGCTTAATGTTGATGTTCAATCAAACGACGACTCTGGAGACAACGCAGCCGATTCTTCAGTCGCAGCCCAAGACCAAGTGCCATCTCAGGAGTTGGCAAAGGACGAAGTCACAAGCCCGATCTCTACTCGAGGCAACAACGCAGCAGAATTGCAAGACACGGCATCGTCGGTGGTGGCAACAAATGTACATTCCCAGCCCAAAGTTGACGGTGAAAATTCAGGGGACAACGCAGCTGATTCTTCAGTCGCAGCCCAAGACCAAGTGCCATCTCAGGAGTTGGCAAAGGACGAAGTCACAAGCCCGATCTCTACTCGAGGAAAAAACGCAGCAGAATTGCAAGACACGACATCGTCGATGGCAACAAACGTGGACCTTCAACCGTATATTGAAGACCAACAAAATAAAGACTCTGAGGACAGCGCAGTTGACTCAGCTCAAGACAAAGCGCCATCTCAGGAGTCGGCAAAGGACGAGATCACAAGTTCGATCTCTACTCAAGGAAAAAACGCAGCAGAACCGCAAAACACGGCATCGTCGGTGGCAGCACATGTGGACCTTCAACCTTATGTTGAAGACCAACAGAATAAAGACTCTGAGGACAGCGCAGCTGACTCAGTCGCAGTTCAAGAAAGAAATGACATAGCACCGCAAGAGAATGCGATTTCTGAGTCAGCGAGCGCAGCGTCGCAGCCAATGATCAATGCCCCCGCAAACAACGACGTTGACGACAAGAATGTGTTGTCTGAGCCAGGAAGCGCAGCGTCGCAGCCACGAGTGGACGACGCACAGGGTGGAGAAGCGGGCTCAAAGACAAAGTCAACCAACAGCCGTTCATCTGACTTGAAAAGCGAAGACTTGGCGTCGCGACCCAAAGTTGATTTCGGGAATGAAGAAGAAGCGCCAGACTCTGACACTGCAACAGAGGCAGATGATATCGGCATGAACAAGAATCCGAGCGAGACGGAAGGGTCTTCGCCGCCAAAAAAATTTCCTGAAGCGGCAGGCAAGAAAGAATCACGTGCAGAATCTGTCGTCGAAGAAACAAGCTCCGAGGAAAAGGTCTCAACACCATCGAAAGCGAATGTGCCAGCTCAGCCAACAGCCAGCACCAGCTCTTCCAAATTGGCTCAAGAAGCAAGCGAAGCGATCGCGATCCCGCCGCATGGGGGGGCAACCGCGCATGACAACGCGACCAGCATGCCCGCTGCGGACGCCGCGTCCCAAGACCTCGCGTCCCAAGACCTCTCTGCACCATCAACGCATCACACGGAGTCACGCAAGGATTCTGGCATCAAGAATGACTCACCTCGAGCGAGCGCTCGTCCGCGTGTGGACGCGAGCGAGCCTGCTTCGCCCCTCGAGCCCGCGTCCCAAGCAAGCGACGCAGACGGCCGGCAGGGCCGCCGTCTGCGCGGATGAGTCCTTCGAAGAGTCGCGGCTGCGTGCGGCCGCATGACGATCAGAATTCCTCGGCCTCCGGCACGCAGATCAATGCGCGCAGCGCGGGAATGGAGCCTCGGCATGGAGCCTCGGCGCGTCAGATTCTCGGGTTCGTATCGTACTACGTCTCGATGGGTGGCGCCGGCGACGAAAGCGAAGACCGACCGATACGAAGAAGGCCGCGCGCTCCGCGCAGGCCCGGACTGCCTCGGTTCGCGGTCACGTGCGCGCGTCCCGGCCTCTCCTCGCCTCTTCGCTCGTGCTTGTGTCTGCTTGCAGCGAGCGAGCGCGGCTTGGGCTGCGCCGGGCCGAGGCGCGTTTCGCCGGCAGCGCAGGCCGCGGCGGCGGGGTTGGACTCTGCTGCTGCGGCGCGGCGTCGACGCGCCGCGCTCTCGAGGTCTCGCGCGGCGCAGCAGCAGCAGGCAAGGCGCGCGAAGGCGACGAGCGATGACGTCGCGGCGATGACGCATCGGGACTGCGCGCGAAAAAGATTCTCGAGCGAAAAAAAAAAGCCAAGAAAAAAAGCGCAGAGGGGGAAAAGAACGGCGAGAATAAAAAGAATAATAGAAAGGAAAAAAGAAAGACGCGCGCGCACTTGGGACGATTGGTGATGATGCGACGCCGCCGCGTGCTTGGCGTCGCAGCCGGCGAGTTCTGCGAGTTCTGATGCAGCAAAAGCCGCCTGCGTCGCGCGAGGCGCGTCAGTGTGACGCGCAGGTTGTGTTCATCGTATTTTCTGAGGGTGGGCTGGTCCGCGACCGGCGAAGACGGCCGCCGACGCAGGAACGGCGCTCTCGCGTGCAGCAGCAGATGCTGGCTGCTGCGCCGGCTTGAGGCGTCTGCGCGCAGGCTTTTGCGAGCGGGACGAGGTGCACGAGGAGGAGGCGCCGGCGGTGCGGCTGGAACGAAGAATGTGCAGAGTCAGGGAATGATGGAATGGAGGAGAATGAGCCCGCGCCGAGCTGTGCTGCGTCGAGCGGCAGCGGGCGGACCACGCATTGTGGGGAAGACGCCCGTGCCTGCGCGCCTGTCTCCTTTTCTGCGTCTGGGTCCCTCAGAATGGCTGTTCTCGTGATCGAGCTGCGGCGGGCGAACGTACGAGGGACTGGCTACGCAGGCCCGTTCGACCAACCAACCAACCGACCGAATGATTGGCCGATCAAGCGATTGTGGCTGAGACATCAACCGACGGCAAGCAAGCAAGCAAGCAAGCAAGTAAGCAAGTAAGCGACAGCGACCGACGGCCGACCTACCAACCGACCCTTTTCCTGGCCGAGGCTCTTGTTTTGCATTGTTCGAAAAAGGAAAACTTTGCATGACGTGCCTCGGGACCCGGTGACGCATCGATCGTGGGAGCCAGCCGCACTTTGCGCGCTCTCGCGTCGAAATAAAGGCAGTCTGTTCTGCTTGCAGCAAGCTGCTGCTGAGCGCATAGCAGAGACTCGCGTAAGCCACCTGGCTAGCGAACTTACTTTTCTTTTGCAGCGCATCATCGGTGAAGAGTCGCTTCAAAAACAGCAAAAAGGAAAGCGAGATTCTTCGGAAACATCGACGCAGGCAGGCTGGCAGCCTGCGACATACGTATGCGTGTACCGCTGGTGGGGCGAAACGGCAAGGCCGAGGGGGAATGAGAACGGCGAGGATGCGCAGCTGCAGGTGCAGCCGCAGCTGCGAGCTAGCGAAGCTTCGCAGGCTCCAGAGGCAGGGGGTCAGCCATCTAGCCGGCCAGCCGTTGCGGCCACGGTGCGGTAGCGCGTAGACCTGCGCATCACAGGTGCACGAAGAACGGGCCGACTGCAGACTCGGAGGTGCACCTGGATGGGCATCTGCATCTCCTCGCCTTGAAGAAGATGAGCTTGGCCGTTCATTTGCATGTTCAAAAAAAGCTCAAGATGAGTGCAACGGATAGTGCAATTCGAGGCTTGGGACGGACGCTTCCGCGGCGGGCGACCGGACGGCGCAGCAGACGGTGCGGCGCGGGGACGTGGGACGGCGACCGGGACGCGAAGTCGGTCGTCGCGGAGCGTCCATCGAGGCACGGTCCTCGGAAGAAAATCGCGCGCGTGGGGAAAAACTGCCACTTGCTTCGCGCGTGGAAGCTCTTGATGGCTTGGCACAATGACGCTGCCGCTTATGGCGGTTGCCAGCGCGTAAAATTGGTGACGCCTGACCTGTTCTAACCCGCAGCGCGACCCAGTGGGGGGCACCCGCACGTGCGGCCCCATGGTAAGAAAAAAGTTAAAAAAANGGGCTGTTCATTCTTTTCTTTTTTTTTCGCGACCTCCCTTTCTCGGTCAGTCAGTCAATCAGTCAGCCCTGATCTCCTGGCTCTTCGATCTCGTATATCGCTGTCGCTGTCACAGCACTCCGACATGCATATGCTTTCGGCAACGAACCCGAGAGGCAGAGCTCGCCCGATATCCATCCATCCATCCATCGTTCAATCCATGGCCGTCCGTTCAACCATCCGCCAGCCCCCTTTTGCTTGGACACTTGCTTGCCGAATGGAACACTTTTCCCGGTCTGTCGCCGATTCGCCGACCCGCCCGCCAGGGCAAGGCTTCCCGAGTAGTCGCCCGGCTTCGACCGCCGCCGTCGCTGCCGCGCGAAATCGATCGGCGTCTGCAATGCTGCTGACAGTGACTTTTGCTCGCAGCGACGGCGGGTGAGCGAACGCCGCGCTCCATTCAGCGGCGTGCCCGCGGCATTCGGCTCTCGCATGCACGGTCCGTCCATGCGGGAAGAGATGGCGCAGCGATGATTTGATAGAGTACCGGGAACGCAATGCATGCTATGTGCTCTCACGGACGCCGTCGCCGTCCTCGCCGTCGGCAGCGTAGAGCGGCAGTCGCCCGCCCGCCCGCCCGCCAGCGGATAGAATACGCCGCGACGGTGACCGAGATGAAATCGTCTTGCGTCCAGGCCCAGCCAGCCCGAGTCCTCGGGTGACGCAAGCAGCCGCGAGCGCGCCGTGAGCAAAGGTAGGCCTGATAGGACAGGGGACGGGATCGGCCAAAGGCGAGGGGCGGAAGAGACGACGCATGACGGCCGCGTGCACCGCGTCTTGCGGTCTAGGCGAAGCTTGTTGCGATCGAGGCGAAGCTCCTTGCGATTGAGGCGGTGCTCGTTGCGGCGCGTTGACATTTATTGGGCGCTGGTTCTGGAGAAGTGGGACGCATTGATTGCCATGAGCACTGCGACCACTCGCAGTGCGACCTGCGAGGCGCCGCACGTCAGCAGGAGCACTGACCATGACTGGTGGATCTGCCTTGCCCGGCCTCGCTGCGAGGTGTTGGTTTCAGACGCGCGCGTTCTCTGCGCGTTGCCTCGTGTGAGCTCTCCTGCCGCCGGCAGCGGGTGGACGAGGAAGCGCGGGCCTGGACTCGGGACTCGGGGCGGCGCCGAGGAGCGAGCTGCTCCCGCGTGCATCTAGCTTATGGTGGAAAAGGCTGGCGCGGGAGGTCGTTAGTTTAGCGTAGTTTGTAAGCTCGTGCTGCTTGGACCAGGCACGGCCGCCGCAAGACACAACAATGCAAGGCAAGGCGAGGTCTTCGGCGAATCGCGAAGGGAGCGAGCGGGAAGAGCCGCACCGCGAAGAAAGACGAAGTGAACGCGACTGCGAGCGCAAGTTGAGAGCGACTCGCGCGAGGTGTCGAGAAGAAGAAGAAAAAGAAGAAAAAAAAGAAAAAAGTAAAAAGCGCGAAATAGAACGAAAAGAACGGAAAAAGAAAAAATTGACTCCCTCCTTCACTGAGACTGCGGTAAGGGAGACGGCGCCACGGAGGAAAAAAAAAGTTGAAAGAAAATGGAATTTTCAGGAAGAAAGAAAAAGGAAACGCGCAGTTCATTCAAACAAACAAACAAAGAAAGAAAAGGAAAGAGAGACAAAGCGAGAGCTGTCGCCGTCTGCCGTGCCGCTCCTGCGCGCCGTGCCGCCAGCCCCCGGCCGCCACTCGCCCCGGTCCGCGCCGCATCTCGAGCCTGCGCGCAGCTGCAGCTGCAGCGGCGCTGCCCGCCGTCCTCCCTCCCCTCCCCTCCCCTGCACTCCTCGCCCCCGCACTCGCGCGCTCGCTCGTGCGCGCTCGCAACCGGGGCGTCGCCGTGGTTGAACCTAGGAAGGCCGGAACGCAGACGCCGACGTGCAGCGGGCGGCGGCTCCAGCGGCGGGGAGCGGGCTCTTCCGCGGACTCGCGCGCGGCCTCCTGCCCGCCGGCAGCGCGCGCGCAGCAGCAGCTCCCGCGCAGCCGCAGCGTCTCCAGCCCGGTTTCAAAAAAATTCAAATCGCCTCGCCTCGCCTCGCCTCGCCTCGCCTCGCGCCCACTCGCCGCCGCAGCTGCAGCTGCAGCTGCTGCTGCGCGCCGCGCCCGGAGCCTGCGCCGCGTCGCATCGCATCGCGCCGCGTCGCATCGCCTCGCGTCGCGTCGCGTCGCGCCCGGGGCGGGCGAGCGAGGGCGGCCAGCCAGCCAGGTGACGCGGCGGCGCCGAATTTGAAACTTTTGAAAGGGTCGGCGTTCTCTCGGTGTTCTCAGCGCAGTGACGGGGCGCGGGGGGAGGAAGAAGAAAGGGGAAAGAAAGGAAAAAGAAAGGAAGAGGCGGGAGGAAAGAAAGGCGCAGAGGCAGGAAGAAGCGCGCGGAGAAAGCGGCGGCGCACGCGGGCGTGCTGCGGCGCCGGGGCAAGAAGCAGGCGGGCAAAACGCAAAGGCGAGGGCGCGGCACTCGCGCAGAAGCGGCCGCAGCGAGCGCGCACCCGCGAGTGGAGCAGCTGCAGCAGCTGCAGGTAGAGACGGCGGGCGAGGCCGCGAAGCGGGCGGCAGAACATGATCAGAGTGTCGCACAAGGCGCCGGCCAAGCACCAGCAGCGGAGACGGCAGGAGCAGGAGCGGCGCGCGCGGATGATGCAGGAGCAACTGGACACGCAGCTCCGCGCGCTCGAGAAGCAGGAGCAGCTGCGACAGGAGAAGATGCGCGTGCAGAAGATGATGCGCATGCAGCAGATTGACGAGGAGCAGGAAAGAGTGCAGCAGCAGAAGCAGCAGCAGCAGCAGCTCGAAAGGCTACCCGAGGAGACGGAAACAGAGATGGAGGCCGACGCTGACGCCGACGCTGATACCGACAGCGAACGCGAGGACAACGAGGAGAAGGACCACATTGGCCCGGACGCCCATAGCAGCGGCCGCAGCTGCGGCAGCCACAGCAGCAACGGCAGCACCAGCGAGGACGACTTTCGCGCGACGGAACGCCAGCACATGCCCCACATGTCCCAGCAGGGCAAGACCATCCCGACCTCGCTCGCCCCCCAGGACGCAGCCGAAGCCGACGATGACTTCATGCAGCAAATGATTATGCCGGCAAACGGCCTGCTCATGCCCACGGCGAACGAGTGCAGCGGGTCCGAGAGCGGCGACGACTTTGAGGACGATCTCGAGAACGATGACCTCCGTCTCGTCAATGAAGACGTCTTGGGCGACATTGACGACGGTGCCGACGAGGACCACGAGGACGACAGCAGGGAACCGTCCGAGGCCGAGCTCGAAGAGTACAAACCGCGTATGCTCCGCAAGCGCGTCCGCTCCCGCGGCCACGGTAGCCTCGACCTGGACGACATTGACGACGCACAGGCCGTGGACCTCAACGACATTGATCTGGAGAACAAGGACATCTCGTACGAGTTCGGCAACGCCGGCGACATGCCCGTCGACCAGCGCAGCCTCTGGCACGTAGACCGCAAATTCAAGCCCGATGAGTCTCGCATTTTCAGCCTCGGACTCACGGGTGGACACTACCGCTTCGTGCTGCACAACTCGATGTCGCGCTCCGCGAGTTGGATCGGCGACGCGCGCGGTCTGCTCGTCAAGTTCTGGATTGTCAACAAGGAGCTCGGACACAGCGTCGTGCGACGCACCGAGCGCGTCGACGCCACCTGCCCCGAGCTCGAGTTTGACTTTGTCATTGGCAGCAAGGACTGCGTCTCGCAGCCCATGGAGCTCCGTGTCCAGGTCGTCTCGTCCTGCAAACACACGCTTTCCAAGGCCTCGCTCGAGCTTCGCAAGGTCAAGCTGTCCTCGTCCTATGACGTGCTGGCCGTCTCCGAGACGACGCGCCCGGAGCGCTGTCTGCTTTTGCAAGGCCGTTCCGCGAGCATCATGGGTCTCGATGCTATGGGCGGCGCCGCCGCGACGCCGCTCAAGCCCATGCCCAAGTCGCACTCGCTCAACTCGCTCAGCTCGTTGCCTTCGCATATGCGCAGATCCAAGTCCACGCAAATGCCGCGGTCTTCGTCCAAGACCCGACTCTTTTCCTTTATGCGCCGCAGCGGCTCTAAGCCCGCTCTGGCTTCCTCCAACAACCTTGCTGACCAGTCGCAGCTGTACCACCAGCAGCTTCACCAGCAACATCAACAGCAATAAGAAGCTGAGGCGAATGCGAGAGAGTGAGTCAAGTTTGCTCGCCTCGCCATGACGATTCGACATCCAAGAATCAAAAGGAGGGCGCGCTTTGCCTTTCTTTTCAACCCCACCCTCTTCAATCCCCAAAGATTGGTTGATCTTCTACAAAAGTCGCGGAAAAGTCACACTCGCGAAAGAAATTGGATCAACCACTCATTGACCAAATCGAGGATACTGCCCCAAGCGCGTATCACTCGCACGCCAAATTGCGCACACACATTCATTGTTTCATTGTTTGTTTGTCCCGCGCCCGTGCCCATTGCTCTCGTTCTCGCTGGCTGTCTTCTTGCAGCCAGTAGCATCGAAAAAAATAATAATACCAAAAAGAGCAGGACACAGGGATGGACGTGGACGAACGAACCCAAGACATATAGCTGTAGAGCCTGAATATACCTGCAACGCCAGGTCCAAATTGAGTATAGATAGATACAACCTTTATCTTTTTTGTGAATTGTCTCAATTGTATTTCAACTTTTCCGCGATCACGCTTTTGCGTGCTTGACAGTGAATGCTTGCATGGAAGAGAGATAGAAAAGAGAAAAAATAAAAAAAAGGGTAAAAAATAGTAGTAGATTACGTTATCAGGCCACAAGCATTTTGCGATCGCATGCAGTAAGGACGACACCAAAGGCTTGAATCGGTAACATCGGCCAGCGGAAATCGCACGTGTAAATGGCAAAGGGAACATCCTCAGAGATGGCCACAACCTTGCCAAATTGAAGGGCATCCGTCTCGGTCGAAAGACCGTGGACTTGAAGCTTGAAGTTCTTGTTGGACGGAAGCTGCACGCGACCGTGAAAGTCCAAAGAGTACGCCTGGATCGAGTCCAGCCAGTACGGCTCCTTGTTTTGCCCATACAGCAACTGGCTGTGGCCGTTTACAGCCTCGGCACCCTTGCGCAGATGAGAGACAAGGTGCTCACTACGTCTCTTGGGTACAATCGTCTCGGACACGAACACCTGGCCAGCGTCTGCATCATCATCTTCATCGTCGTCTTCTGAATCGTCGTCCACGGGCGTGGAGAAGGGCGCTTCAGGTGCAGTATTGGGAACGATGGAGGTACTCGAAAGGGTGCTCGCATCACCTGCGTTATCCTTTTCCTCGTACAGCTCCTTTTGTTCCTGCGCAGGCAGGCCCAAGGCGAGACTTGCAGCTTCTGCGCCATTACAAGCCTTGGCGCGTGCCAGCGCGACCGAAAGGCTGCGCGGCCCTGACCCGTTTCCGAAGCGGTTTTGCGTGTACGCCACAGCAGCGACCTCGCGCTGCGCTGTGCCGGTAAAACGTTTCCGTCCGTCGCCCGCGCAAGTCACCGGGGCTGATACCGTGAACTCGGTGCCGGACACGTTGCCATTGACACTGCCAAGGTAGTTGTGGCTGTTGGGGGAAAAGTCCTTGCACTCTGGATCGACGGAGAGGTCAATGACCGAGGTGCCCCACTTTGTAAGGCGTTTTGAGCCGGCCATGACAAACTTGTCCCCCTTGCGCGGGCTTTCTTCGTCGGGAAGTGCACCCAAAGGGTAAGCCAAGGTAGTGGGGGCTTGAACCCACAGCTCATATCGCACCGGCGAGCCAAAGACGCCATTGCGCACCTTGACGTAGCAGCGGAGCGTCCCCGTCGACTGTGGAAGAGGAGACATGGCAAACTGTTTGCGGTAGCCGAACAGGACGAGTGAATTGAGCTGCAAGATGTCGCGGGGCTGGTAATCGACACGACCGAGGTCCGAGCGACACAGCGGGCAGCTCCCGGCGCCCTGCTTCTGCTCCTTCCACTCGTAAATGCACTTGGCATGTACTGGTGCGAGATTGCATTGTTGAACGCAGGGGATGGGGACTGCGGGGCGTTTGGCTGTGAACCGGCCGAGGCAAATGAGGCATGTGTCCTCTTCAATCTCCTCCTTGGAAAGCACCTCTTGTTGCTTTTGCTCGACATGCGGCTGCTGTGGGCCCTCCGGATCTGCAATCTTGGCAGCAGAGTTTGCGTCCGTAGGGCTGGCTTCGGGCATGTGCATGCTCTCGAGCACATTGAGGTCCACCGCGTGAACGCTGCTGTCTCGTCTGCCGCGCATGCGTGTCATGGCATTGCCGCTTGCATTGCCTTCTGCGCCGTTACTGCCTCGTCTTTGGTAAAAGCGGCCACTTGTTGTACGACTCCGCGAAAGTAGGCCGATTGTGATGCTCGAGGTTCGCTCGCGCGCGGGGCGGCGTGGGTCTGCAGTCTGAGCTTTTTGCACGGTCGCGAACCGCACGGTCTCGAGGTAGTCGGTATGGGCGCGCAAGCGTGAGGTCTCTGGCGCCTCGGACACGGTACGAGGCCTTGCGCGTTGCTCGCGGCGGTTCGTCGTCGTCGCGGCTCTGGTGCGTTCTACGTCGAGGTTGCCGTCAAAGGCCCCATGTTGCGCTCGCATTGGCGCCGACGGTCTCCTCGCCGACGCGCCCGTCCCGCCCGAGGTCATGTCTTCGTAGACGTCGTGCTCGTCGTCCAGAGCGCTTTGTTCCCGCTCTTCCTGCACGTCTGCCAGGAGAGACGGCGCCCTCGTGGTCCTCATGTTCATGCTCATCCCGAGCCGCTGCGCTGCCGCTGTGCTGTCGCCGCACAGATCGTCGTGGCGGTCTCCCCCCGCGCTCTTTTCCGCGCGCGTCGCGGGCTTGCGTTCTGGCTCGGCTGGCTTGCTTGTGCAACTTTTGCAAAAGGGTCCCTGCACCGCCAGCGTCCTCGGCGCCGAAAATGGACTCGGGCTCGGCCGGCCCCGGGTTGGCGCGGCGGCGAGGGAGGGCCGCTGCTCAGCCCCGCCCAGCGCCCGCTCCGCTCTGCGCTCGCCCGCCCGCTCTGCGCCGCTCTCTCCGCGCCCGCCTTCTCGAGCCTCCGGCGAGCGCGCGTACTGGTTCTGGTCCTGGTTCTTGGCCTCCTCCGCGCGCGCAAGCAGGCCGAGCGAGGCCCGGAAATCGGGGCCCGGCGCCCGGAATTCCGGCCGAGCGAGACCGCGCAGAAATGCCGGACTCGCGCCGCCTGCACGCGCTGAGAGCGCCCCGGCGCGGCGCGGCTGGGCAGGCAGGCCGTGCGGGCGCGGCGCTGCGGCGTACGCGCGCGGCGAGAGGACAGCTGCGCGGCGCCCGCAGGCGAGGCGGATTCGGCGCGCTCGGGAAGCGGCAGCTGCCAGGAGCCACTTCGCGGCAAGGCATTGAGGGCATGGGTGGATGGCGCAGCGCGGAAGATGGCGTTGGATGGAGACGCAGCGAGAACTCGAGGCCGCGAGGGAAACCTGCGCCGCGCGAGGCAGCGCCGACGCGCGAGGGCCGGCGGAGGCGAGGCGGGGAAGCGGGGCGAGACATCGGCCTCGGCCTAGGTCTTGACCGCGACGTCGGGGCGGAAGCGGCGCGGAAGAAGCGGCCGAAGCCGCGAATACTTTGGGCGTATCCGCGAACGGAGCAGGAAGCCCGACGCGCGACCTTCATGGACGCTCTCATGTTGCTGTTGCTGCTCAGGCTGCTGCTGCTGCTGCTGCTCAGGCTACGTGCGACTGCGAGTTGTAAAAGTCGGCATGAAGCTGCCGTCTGGGAGCGGCTCTGCGCTAGGTAAAGAAAGACGCCGGCAGGCTTGAGACGAGGTCGAGGTCCATTTACGTGACGCGACCTCGGGAAGCCCTCGCGCCGTGCCTGGGAGAAAAAACAAAAACGTCGCGATTGGAATCGTTGAGTTGCGCGGCGAGAAGCTCGTTGCGCTCTTGACCTCGGACCGGGAATCTCTCTTGGAGAAAGAATTGGATCAGACGGTGACGCGTTTGATGGAAAGGGCGACGCCGCCACAGGCACAGACACGGTCGCAACCGGCATCGGCCGCTTCAAAGGCGCAGTAAGGTTCTTGGTGCAGCTGCAGCTGCTAACGGTCCTAGGGTCGATCACGAGGCACAGGGCCGACGCAAGAGGACGCAAGTGCGAGTCGCGGTCCAGGGTTCGAGGAGAATACGCTTGGCTTTTTTTGGGGGGACGCCGTGAGTGTGGCGCTGAGTGCGGGCTTTGCTTGTTGCGTTGTCCTTGTTAATGCGGCAGAATATGATGATTTCGCGACTGCATGAGTCGACGAGACAACTGCGCAACTGAACTCTTGATTCACTTCACATGTTTGCATATTTGGATCGATGCGTCTGCGTTGGGAGTCATGATCTTGCTTTCGGCAGAACTACTTCCGACAAATAAACCATCGTGCGCGAGAAGATAAGATGACGACTCATATCTATACGACCTCTTGATCGCTGATATACTTGGAGTCAGCTTTCGCTTACTTGCGAGAATGGATGATGGAACTGAAAATGAGGACACGCTTTTTTTTGGCACCTTTATAGGAAAACCGATGGTCTTCTCGCATTTGATAAACTAAAACAGCCAGATGCATGTCTACGAGTCATGTGAAAGCGCAACCTGAAACAGTTTCCTGACAACATGCCGTCGCTTGAGTCGAATTAGAGATTATCGGTTTGGTTGCACCGCTTTGTTGGACAACAAGAGCGGCTTAATGCATTGCAGTGCAGCGTTCTCCGGGCCAGCCAGTGCAGAGTTCTCCGGGCCAATCAGCGAAGTGTGTGTGCGCACGCGCGGCCTTTGCCCAAATACCGAATACACCCACTTGGCCCTCGCGCCGCGGCGCGACCGCGCGACTGCGCGGCAGGCGGGCAGGCGCGCAAGGCGCAAGCCAGCAACCCCCTCCCTCTCGGGCCCTTTCCTCGCGCGCGGGCGCCGCTGCGGTACACTCCGTCCGCGGCGCGCGGCACGTGCAAAGTCTGCATCGCAGCCCAGCCAGGCTTTCTCGTCCCTTCTCGCCGCAGCCGCTTGCTCGCGGCGCTTCTGCGCGTCGCTCGCCCGCCCGCCCGCCCGCCCTCGCTCCCCTCGCCGCCGCCGCCATGGGCCGCATCGAAGGCGCCGTGGTGTGCGTCGCGCAGTCCGCCGACCTCGTGCTGGCTGCCAGCTTCGACGCGTACTTGCGCGCGTGGAGCAAGGAGGACGGCGCCCTCGTCTTGGAGATGAAGATTCCCAACAACAAAAGGGCCAACACTGTGGCCGTGCAGGGCAACCTCGCCGCCGTGGGAACTGGCTACGGCGGCCTCTTCCTGATCGACCTGGCCACCGCCTCCGTCCTGCACGCCCTCCAGGGCCACACCAACGCCGTCTTGAGCGTCGTCTTCGACGGCAACGAGATCATCTCCGGCGGCGGGTACGGCGACCACACCGTCCGCGTCTGGGACAAGATCAGCGGCCGAGAGACCTTGAAGGTCGACGCCGGGGCGAAGGTCTGGGGTGTTGCCGCCCACGAAAACCTGCTCGTGGCCGGGTTGGACGACAAGACCGTGCGCGTCTTCGACCGGGCCAGCAGCGGCCCCCGCCACGTCCTCACGGATGCGACAGGCACGGTTTGGGCGGTCGCGATCGACGCGCAGCGCATGGTGAGCGGGTCCGAGGACAACAAGGTGAGGGTCTACGCCGTGCCCTCCTTCGAGCTCGTCCACGTCCTCGAAGGGCACACCAACACGGTGCGCTCTGTCGCGCTCGAGGAGGGCCTCGTCGTGAGCGGGTCCTTGGACAACACGGTCAGAGTCTGGGACGCGCGCAGCGGAGACGCGCTGCACGTCTTGCGAGGACACTCGAAGACGGTGTTTGCGGTGTCTCTCCTGGGGTCGGAGATCGTGAGCGGATCCGACGACAGGAGCGTGCGCATCTGGGACGCGGAGGCGGGCGCCTCGACGCGCGTGCTGTTCGGCTGGGAGGCCATGCGGCCCATCGAGGACGTGCTCGGCGCCTCCGCGACGACTGCGGCGGCGGAGGAGGCGCTCAAGGCGGCGCTGGCGAACGGGGACCCCGCGGAGCTGGGCCGCTGCAAGCTCATGGTCGTCGGCCAGGGCGCCGCCGGCAAGACGTCCACGGTGCGCTCGCTGCTGGGCATGCCGCCCGTGGCGGAGCACCTTTCGACGGTGGGCGTCGAGCTTAAGCGCACCGATGCAGAGTCGTGGAAGGAAGAGGAATTCGACAGCGGATTTGAAAGCCAGGCCTACCGCGTGGCGGCGCTGCGCATGG
This sequence comes from Aurantiochytrium sp. KH105, assembly GCA_003116975.1. Classification (NCBI taxonomy): domain Eukaryota; class Bigyra; order Thraustochytrida; family Thraustochytriidae; genus Aurantiochytrium; species Aurantiochytrium sp. KH105. The sequence continues at coordinate 106,499 of BGKB01000106.1, forward strand.
CCGCGCAGGAGCAAGCCGCGAGCAAAAAGCGGCAATCGCTGCCCAGACGCGTGTCTCGCGGCATTGTAGACGTCGTTCGTCGACGTTCGTCTGCGGCGCGACCCTTCGTCGCAGAGGAGCAGGTGGAGCTGGTGCCCGAGGCCGAGATGGCGCAACGGTTCGAATATGCAGAAATCGAGGACATGGCCGGCAAGACGCAGTCAGGCCAGAAGATCAAGTTTACGATCTGGGACTATGCAGGTCAAGACGTCTTTTACGCGCTGCACCACATTTTCCTCACGCGCGAGGGCGGCGTCTTCATGCTCGTCTTTGACACGCAGGAACTCCTCACCGAGCAAAACAAAGCGTTAGAGTATCTGCGTTTTTGGCTCAACTCCATCAAGCTGCACGCGCCCAAAGCCCCTATTCTTTTGGTCGCAACGCATTACGATCAAGCTTCCATCAGCCTTCAAGACGTGGAAAGGATTCTCCAGTCCCTCTTTCGCGAGCTGCGTGGAATTAAACTGGTGAAAAACAGTGGGGCTCGGCTGAGTTTTTTCCCCATTGACAACATGAGTCCCGCGGCAAACCGCGCTGCCAATCTGCGCGCTGCCGTGGAGAAAGCGGCATCCAAACTTGAGGCTGTGTCGCAAAAGATCTCGCTGCGCTGGCTCAAGGTCTTGGACGATCTCATGAAATCGAACTGCGCCCACGTTCCCTTTGCAAAAGTGCAGGAGTTGGCGACCAAGTACCACGCCGGCGACCAGACAGACGAACTGCTCGAGTTTTTCCACGAGCTTGGTATGCTTGTGCATCTGCGCGCCACCGACATCCTGCACGACAAGGTCGTGCTAAATCCCCAATGGCTCTTGGACAAGCTGGCCCGAGTCATTGCGGACGAGATTCATGTCCAGGACATTTACTACGACGAGAGGCTTTCCGACCTCGAGCTTGAGGACGACTTCGCGCTCCTGCGTCACACGGGCATTGGTTCACGCGCCTTGCTCGAGTTCCTCTGGGACGATGAAGAAGTCGAATACCTTGTGGAGTTCATGCGCGGCGCCATGCTACTGTCAAACTGGGATTTCCCGGAAGATACCTTCACATCAGGCCGTCAAGGCGAACCGCTCTATCTGGTGAGCAGTCTGCTCAAGAACTCGACCGACGCTGATCTTGACGCAGCGATTGCGGACATGGACCCCGGTCTGACATGCGTTCTGGACTTTTCCGAGTTTTTCCTTCCGGATGGCGTCTTTGCACGGCTGCTCTCGCTTTGCGCTCAGCATAGCGGAGAACATGGATCTCTAGCGCGCGCGCCTCGCCTTGCGGGTAACAAGGCCATCATCTTTTTCGGCCTCTCCGTGTTCGCGCTTGAGCAGACCCAGGACAAGATCTGGATCCGTGTCGAGCGTGACTCCAAGAAGCCCGCGAGCACGCTCAAGACGCTGGTGAGTATGTTTCGAGGCGCACGCGACGCGGTGTTTCGGGATTTACCTTGGGGGCTTCTTCTCCAGTCGCCAAGAAATGAGTCCATCTTGGTCTCGTACGACGATGTGGTTCGGGCGCGTACATCCGGCGAAGATTCTGTCTTATCTGTGAGCACCAAAGTCGTGAACGTAGGAGACTTCGAGCCCTTCTTCCAGGACGGCTCGCTCAAGGAGGACGAGCACGATACGGGCCATGTGGAGCGGGCGCCAGTTCGACAGCCGGGTGCCGGTCTCGAGTACCACGTCTTTTTGAGCCACCGACAAGTGGACGCCGGCGACACATGCAATCTCATGGCAGAGAAACTTAAAAATCGAGGCCTCAAGGTCTGGTTCGATCAGGAGAGTCAGGGCAATCTGGCAGAGGACGCCATGCGTCGTGGGATTCGCGCGTCAAAGTGCTACCTTCTTTTTCTCTCCAAGACAGTCTTCCAGGGCGCGGTGCGCATGGAGCTCGAGACGGCACTTCAGGAGGAGAAGCCTATCTTGCTTGTCCACGAGAGCGACCCGAATCGACTCGGCTTTGACACCTTTTCCAGCTACATTGAGTCGGCCCCGGATTCTGCCAAGCACCTCTTCCGCGAGACGGAGTCCATGCCATTTCAACGTCGCTTATACTTGGCCGAAGCCTTTTACGAGGAGCTCATTGCACGGATTGACGCCATTTGATTATTGACCTTTATTCTAAAATCATGTTTGTTGTTGTAGTTCTCTATTCTGCGGCATTCGCCAACGTAGATCAGACTCTTCAGACAGGAGAAAGAAAAATAAGAATACGAACGTTTGGTGACCAAACGAAGAAGACCCTCCTCTCGGTCGAAGCTCAGCACGATGGTAATTAGAAGCTGAGAGAATCAGATTCTGCCAACTACTGTGTGAAAGCAAGCCATTTCTTGTACAAGAAAGAGATGCAAGGATAAGAAAAAAATGAGATGGAGTGGAAAAAGAGTCACGAGACTCGTCGATGTCTTGTTATAGATCTGTGCTAAATAGCGCCCAGTGTCTGCGTTCAGTTCAGTGCACCGAGAGCGATGCGCACAGGGGGAGAAGCACTACACGCAGGAAACAATGGTAAACGAGAACGAACAAAGCTATCCTAACCTACGGGCCGACAAATGCTGATGATGGCCGTTCCGACGAGGCGTGATGACTCGTTCGCTCGCCCTCACGACTCCACTATGCTGTAACGCATCTGCCTTGATTGCCTTGCTAAGCGGCGTCAAGGTTTCAGAGGAGAGGCACGAAAACAGGGCAAGACGCCACAAGGAAGAGTTGGAGCAGCAGCCACTAAACTCTATTGCTGAAGCCATTGAACATCTCGCAATCCATTCTTCTTTTCAATTCTTCCCTCTCTCCCCTTTTCTTTTTGTTTCTTTTTTTTAGACTGCTGGCACTGCACGCGCTGGCCGCTGTGGCCGTCCTCAACCTCAAAGTCGGAGGCGCTGCCGTGCGAAGCAGATGCGGCAACCTGACCGACCTGGTTCGCCGAGGCTTCCATCATTAGAGACCTCCTCGACCTCATCGCCCTCGGGGAGGGTGCCGGTCTCGACGTCAGGTCCCAGGAGAGCCGACTTGTGGGCGGTCATCTGAGGAGGAGCACTAAGCTTTTTGGGCAATTCATGCGGAAGACAACAAAGAGACGACCCTTGGTGAAGGGACACTTGTGCGCAAGAGACGAATCTTTTGATTCCGGACTTACTATAGAAATGAAACAAACCAATGCATCTCTCTTCGTCAATGAAGTCGAGGACTGTCTTCCCTCGCATATCCCTATCTCAGAGAAACAAGGATATTAGTATCCTTATTACTGCTTATTCCCAATTAAATTTTAAAAGAAAAGTCTCCACCTTATTGATAGGGTTTTCAAAAAAGGTTATTTTTATTCGTATTTGCTATAAATGAGGTCGTGGAACGGTGTAGAACCACTTTTTTTCAAGCTCAAAAAGTTTTTTTTTGATGCTTGAGAAGGAGAGGGATGACCAGAAAACATCCTGGTGTGGACAATGAACGATGCCGGGTCTTCAGAAGTCGGCGAGCATATATCTGCTTATTTATGGTGAGAAATGCAGAACTAGTGGATATGCCATTTATCATGTCAAGAGTGAGGTCCATTAGGAGCTGACACGTGGATGTGCAGTGGAACCTTGCACGTTGTGCACATTTTGCTTGCTCGCTTGTCGTTGTCACCGCACCTTGCGCACATTTGCTGTATGACTTGAAAGGAAGATCTTTTACCCAGCGAGATTGATCTGTGATTCAATGACTTGTCGAGTCTGACCTGCTGGCCATTTCATTTGTTGAAGAACTCCCGGGTCTTTCCTACGTGCTTCCATTGACAACTACTCACAATCTTATCAGCCTGCGCTTAGGTGGAATGGCCGTCTTTTGAATGTGATGAAATTGGGGAAATCTGGTCTGATTGACTGCATGATTTCGACAAAGTTAGGGTCCGGACCGGTCACGTCCTTGACCACCTCTGATACCACTACGTTTGGTGCCGCGGCTATCGTCAAGGCGCCTAAGATTGTCAACACGAGGCTCGGCTGCTGTAGATTCGTTTGACTGACTTCTGTCTTGCTGTCTTTCAAGGCTTCCTGTATGATAGACGTTAAAATATGGCCCAGGACGTTGCAGCTTTGGCTCGTTCAACCTTCGAATAACCTGAGACTATGGCGATGGCGTGCGCTCTTGTGTGGCCTGCGAGACAAGGTGCCCCAGAGTAGAGGCCGATGACACACAATCTCGAGTTGCCTGTGAATCAAAAGCCCCTTGCAATTCTGCTCGAGGCGCAGCATGTAGAACGCGCTGATCTTCTTGAGAAGAGACGGATTGCACGTCCTCTCGAGTTGCCTGCGAATCGAAAAGAATGTGCGTCACTGCAGGAGACCGCGTCTCTGCACGAGACAGTGTCTCAGGAGCCGCAGACAAGGTATCAACACGTAAGGCGAGACGTCGTCGTTGTGGCGCTTGAGCGTGGTGGTTAAAGTTCGCTCGACGATGTTGAGTCGCGCGACAAGCTGCGCTTGCCGTCTCGTCGAGACTTAACCATCGTCAGCCGCTCTCAGGGGCGGGCCGAGCGCCAAAGACCCTTGCGCAGCCGCTACTGCGTCTCCTTGCCTGACACTTGGGGCGCAGCAAGTTCACCGCGCGCAGAAGGTCTGCTCGCGCTCGCGAACCGAGAAACCAAAGACCAGCGCTGTCAGCAACTAACTACTTTTACCAAAAAAGGATAAAATTATCCCTATTTACTATGTAGAGCTAACTCCGGCGTAAAAATTTCTTTTAGTCAAAATTAAAAGGATAAAAATATGCTATTTTTGTATGGGGCTCTGAGATAGGGATATTTAAGTCGAGAAATGCATTTTGCGCCTTATTACACCTGTGAAAACATCGGCCACGCGGTTCAAATAACCACGTTTAGCTGTCACCGTTCCATTCAAGACGGACGGTGCAGAGTGCTCGCCTTTAAAGCGTAGCTTTGACTTGTAATACATTTCGTCACAGAGTGAGTATACGTGTGCACACAAGTGAAGCATCGCCGTTGTTGTTGGATCATCAGAGTGCTCGTGCTAGAGCAAAGACTTTCCAATCATCAATCATGATCAGGGAGTACTTCGCCTCCTTTCGGTATACTACATTTCTGCTCGAGTTCTTCACTTCCCCAGCGGGAGAACAACTCCTGCGATGTGACCGAAGATGCTTTTGTGGCAGTCTGAGCCAGCACTCCCGCGCGTGTGCACCGTCCGCGCGTGCCAGCGTGTGCACACGCTGGTCTTCTTCGCCCAAACACCTAATCCCCCTTTCGCCCCTGCGTGCAAGGCGCGACCGCGCGGCAGGCAGGCAGGCGCGCAAGGCGCAAGCCAGCAACCCCCTCCCTCTCTCTCCCCTCCTCGCGCGTGGGCGCCGCCGCGACACGCTCCGTCCGCGCGCCCCGTGGAGAACGCGCCAAGGCCGCATCGCATCAGCAGCCAGCCCAGCCAGGCTCTCTCTCCCAGCGCCCTTCCTTTCCTTTCCTCCCCTCGCCCGAGTCTCTCCCTCTCTCTCTCTCTGCTTTCTCGCCCCCTCTCCGCCCCCACCCGCTCGCTCGCGCCGCTTGCCCGCCCGCCCGCCCGCCCGCGCTCGCTCCCCTCGCCGCCGTTGCCGCCATGGGCCGCATCGGAGGCTTCGTGCTCGGCGTCGCGCAGTCCGCCGACCTCGTGTTGGCCGCCAGCGGCGACGACTGCGCCTTGCGAGCATGGAGCAAGAAGGACGGCGCCCTCGTCTTGGAGATGAAGACGCCCAACAACAAAAAGGCCCTCAGAGTGGCCGTGCAGGGCAACCTCGCCGCCGTGGGGACTCAAGAAGGCGGCCTCTTCCTGATCGACCTGGCCACCGCCTCCGTCCTGCACGCCCTCCAGGGCCACACCGGCCATGTCTTGAGCGTCATCTTCGACGGCAACGAGATCATCTCCGGCGGCGGGTCCGGCGACCAGACCGTCCGCGTCTGGGACAAGATCAGCGGCCGAGAGACCTTGAGGATCGACGCCGGGGCGGGGGTCTTCAGCGTTGCCGCCCACGAGAACCTGCTCGTGGCCGGGTTGAAAGACAACACCGTGCGCGTCTTCGACCGGGCCAGCGGCGGCCCACGCCACGTCCTCACGGAGGCGACACGCCAGGTCTACGCGGTCGCGATCGACGCGCAGCGCATGGTGAGCGGGTCCCAAGACAACAAGGTGAGGGTCTACGCCGTGCCTTCCTTCCAGCTCGTCCGCGTCCTCGAAGGACACACTAATGGTGTGACCTCTGTCGCGCTCGAGGGAGACCGCATCGTGAGCGGGTCCTTCGACCGCACGGTCAGACTCTGGGACGCGCGCAGCGGAGCGAAGCTGCACGTCTTGCAAGGACACTCGTGGTCGGTGCTTTCGGTCTCTCTCTTGGGGTCGGAGATCGTGAGCGGATCTAGGGACAGCAGCGTGCGCATCTGGGACGCGGAGACGGGCGCCTCGACGCGCGTGCTGGACGGCACGGAGGCCGTGCGGCCCATCGAGGACGTGCTCGGCGGCCCCGCGACGACTGCGGCGGCGAAGGAGGCGCTCAAGGCGGCGCTGGCGAACGGGGACCCCGCGGAGCTGGGCCGCTGCAAGCTCATGGTCGTCGGCCAGGGCGCCGCCGGCAAGACGTCCACGGTGCGCTCGCTGCTGGGCATGGCGCCGGAGAAGAATCATATCTCCACGGTGGGCGTCGAGCTCAAGCGCACCGATGCAGAGTCGTGGCGGGAAGAGGAATTCGACAGCGGATTTGAACGCCAGGCCTACCGCGTGGCGGCGCTGCGCATGGCCGCGCAGGAGCAAGCGGCGAGCAAGAAGCGGCAATCGCTGCCCAGGCGCGTGTCTCGCGGCATTGTAGACGTCGTTCGTCGACGTTCGTCTGCGGCGCGACCCTTCGTCGCAGAGGAGCAGGTGGAGCTGGTGCCCGAGGCCGAGATGGCGCAGCGGTTCGAATATGCGGAAATCGCGGACATGGCCGGCAAGACGCAGTCGGGCCAGAAGGTCAAGTTTACGATCTGGGACTATGCAGGTCAGGACGTCTTTTACGCGCTGCACCACATTTTCCTTACGCGCGAGGGCGGCGTCTTCATGCTCGTCTTTGACATGCAGGAACTCCTCACCGAGCAAAACAAAGCTTTAGAGTATCTGCGCTTTTGGCTCAACTCCATCAAGCTGCACGCGCCCAAAGCCCCTATTCTTTTGGTCGCAACGCATTACGATCAAGCTTCCAGCAGCCTTCAAGACGTGGAAAGGATTCTCCAGTCCCTCTTTCGTAAGCTGCGCGGAATCAAACTGGTGAAAAACAGTGGGGCTCAGCGGAGTTTCTTCCCCATTGACAACATGAGTCCCGCGGCGAACCGCGCTGCGGATCTGCGCGCTGCTGTGGAGAAAGCGGCATCCAAACTTGAGGCTGTGTCGCAAAAGATTTCGCTGCGCTGGCTCAAGGTCTTGGACGATCTCATGAAATTAAACCGCGCCCACGTTCCCTTTGCAAAAGTGCAGGAGCTGGCGACCAAGTACCACGCCGGCGACCAGACAGATGAGCTACTCAAATTTTTCCACGAGCTCGGCATGCTTGTGCATCTGCGTGCCACCGATACGCTGCACGACAAGGTCGTGCTAAACCCACAGTGGCTTTTGGACAAGCTGGCCCGAGTCATTGCAGACGAGATTCATGTCCAGGACATTTACTACGACGAGAGGCTTTCCGACCTCGACCTTGAGGACGATTTTGATCATTTGCGGCTTCGAGGCATTGGCTCGCGTCGGCTCTTTCATTTTCTCTGGAATGGCGAAGAAGTCGAATATCTATTGGATTTTATGCGCGCCACCATGCTTCTCTCCATATGGTCCTTCTCTGAGGATGGCAGCGCGACGCAAGAAGGGGCCGAGCAGACCTTTCTTGTGAGCAGCCTTCTCAATCATGCTGAAGATGATGCGCTTCGTTCCGAAATCGCCGGCATGCCACTGGGCCTGACGTGCGTCCTCGACTTTTCGCGCTTTTTTCTCCCCGACGGCGTCTTCGCACGCATCCTGTCCCTCTGCGCTGAACATAGTAGTAAGATGAGCGAGGGCACCCGAGAGCCGCAGCTTGCCGCCACAGAAGCCATTGTTCGTTTTGGGCTCTCTGTCTTTGCGCTCCAAGTGGAGGGCGATCAAATTTGGCTTCGCGCAGCAGGCGGTACGGAGCAGCCAGCCAGTACGCTCAAAATGCTGATCAGCATGTTTCAGGGTGCGCGCGATGCGGTCTTCCAAGACCTTCCCTGGGAGCTGCTTTTGCAGTGCCCCAGAGATCCCTCTATTTTCGTGTCTTTCGATGACCTGACAAAAGCGCGAGATGCGAATCGTGACAAAGTCATGTCCACGGGGACAGCAAATGCACAGGTGGCGGACTTTGAGCCCTTCTTTGTCGACGGTTCGCTTACTGAGGATGTGCATGACAATGGCGCGCCGCAATTGGCCATGGCGCTCGATTCTGCTTTCAAATATCACGTCTTCCTGAGCCATCGACAGATCGAAGCCGGTGACGCGTGCAACCTCATGGCAGAGAAGCTAAAGTACCGTGGTGTGCGTGTCTGGGTTGATCAGGAGAGCGAGGGCAACCTTGCCGAGGCGGAGATGCGGCGTGGGATCCAGGACTCCAGGTGCTATCTTTTGTTCCTATCCAAGACCGTCTTTACGTCGGCTGCGGTGCGCATGGAGCTCTCCACGGCGCTCGAAATGGAGAAGCCAATCTTGCTCGTGCATGAGAGCGAGACGGATCGTCCTGGCTTCGCCAATTTCAAAACCTACATTGACTCGGCGCCTCCAAATGCTGCGGATCTTTTTGCTACCGTCGAGTCCATGCCTTTCCAGCGTCGTCTTTATCTGGCCAAGGGTTTTTACGATGAGCTTACTGCGCGAATCGAGCGTGCTGGCTGTAAATAAGCACGATAGATTTGTTGTTTCCAAAGTTGACGGGAATTTTCTCAGAGAACGAAAGAATGAAAAGATGAACTTGATTTCACTTCACGCTAAAAGAAATTCCACTTCGTGGCTAGCACGAAACGGAAAAGTAGACTGAAAGCTTCTCACGCTGCTGCTCGGACTTGGCTTTAATGTTTTGGTGTTATTGTGTGTATGTTTGGGTTTTGCCGGCTTCTGGTATCGACTTTGGTCGCCGCCAGGTCTCTTCGGCTCAGTAGTCCCATGTCGCGACCCTGGTCCATCTTTACGAACAGTAAGTAGGTCTATGATTGTGCTGGTCTACTTCGGGCGCGGGTCCAGGCTCGGCGCAGACTTTTGCCGCGGCCTTGTGCTGACCCCCAACTCCGCGCCGTGATTGATGCGTTGTTCCTGCGACATGCGCCTTCGATGTTTATCATCGGAGATCTCTCTCTCTTCGAGCAGCTTTCCGCCTGACGTCAGGTCTTTGGGGAAGGTGGTCTAACACTCCAATTGACTGGCTCAGTCATTCTTTTCTCTTGCAACCTTTGGAAAAGAATGTTTTGTCTGAATGCATCATTGTCTGAATGCGGATTGGAGAAGTCAAGCATCTCGACTATGCAAGAAGCGTTCCTTATCGCGATCAGACCTGCGACGATGTGAAAGCCAAGACCCTAGTTCTTCCACTTGAAAATGACCGATCGGTCGTTTCCCTGTTCGCATGTGTGCGAAGCAAGTTGAAAGAGCAGTCAAAATGTTACGAACACGGAAATGAGCTTCAGGTTTGGTTCATTCAGTCGCCTCTCTTAGTAAATTTCGGTGATTTGACTGGACTTTGAGCAAGGCGGCCAAAAAACGAGAAAGGCATCTGCCGAAGCGAAACTAAGTTAACACTGTTATTGACGCAAAGTCTGATTGAAAGAAAGAGCAACAAAGATGATTCGTGTAAACGTAAAAAAAATCCCCCCTCCGCGCGTAGCGCGATGGGGAGGAAGAAGTTGGAGTCTCGCGCAGCTGCTCGGAGACTGTAGTTGTTTGCCTTGGTTGCAAGGGAGTCGAACGATTAGGAAGAGCCCGCTTGCAAATGGCCACCCTGGTAGCGGTTAACTCGGAACTCGCACTGGGTTCGAGTGCTCGGGTGATTCGGGTCTGCTAGCGGACGAGAGCTCGCGTATCCGTAGCTTCGTGCAGATTAGACTATGATTCATGCTATGAACAGTATGGTGAAAGGAAATGCGCGGGCTCGTGTAAAAGCGGCATTTAAGGTGATGGAATAATGTGCTGGGCCTTCGTCAAGGATGGCATTACTCACTGACGGAATGATACGCGGGGCCTCGTTAAGGCGGCATCATTGCAGTGGGTACGATCTTGGATCGCACGCGGATTGAGTGCGGTTCCCATTGCGATTCGCACACTGGGCGTGCACTTTGGATCTGCTTGTGCGTGGATGCTATAGCAGTTTACCACCTGGTGTCAAGGTGATGGGTAGCTCATCGTGACGGGCATCGTCGATTACACTGTTTCGGCCGGAACCTTCGAGCTCAGAGAAGCCAACGCAATCTCATTCCAAAAGATGCAGATGCAAGGTCCGCTTTATCTCCACTCTCCCTCCTCGTTTCTGTTTGAGCCGCAAATCTTACGGACCCGGCCATTCATCAAGCACATTGCATCATCTCTTCTTTTCTGCACACACAGAACACTTTGGAGCACCGTCGCTTATAAGCAAAATTTAGAGACCAAGCTGCGCTGTCCCACTACGTAGGATGCGCTGAGACTTGCTACTGTTTTGCATACAAGGCAGAGGCGTAAAATCGAGGCGCCGCCCCCCACGGTAGCCACAAGAGAGTGCTCTGTGGCGGTGGAAAGTGACTGTGTCGACTCGGAGTAGCAGCGAGGACACGGAAAATCTTTGCGCCAGAACCACAGGGTGAGAGGGGAGCGTCGAGGATGCGGGGGAGGGCAGGAGATTGCGCGAGGAAGGAGACAGTGACCTGGCGGCAAGAGGATCGAGCATTGGACGGCGGACGAGGTCGTCGAACTGGCGGTGATGGATGAGTTGTAGTTGTGAGGGAAGGGAAAGTGAAATCCCGCAAAAGCCACCAACCCATCAGCAAAAGTAGCAGGGGAGGTATATGTAATTATCGATTTTCGCCGACGGCGTACGCTGGACGGAGCAAAAGGAGTAAGAAAGAAAGACTGGAAAGGTCGCGAAGATGAAGGAAAGAATTGCCATTTGAAACAGCCAGTGTTTGATTTCTAATTGTACTTTACAAAAGACCAAAAAGATAGGTTGACATATCAAAAACAAGAAAAGACGCTCGAAGCAATCATAAAGTCCTAAATACGAAAGAAGAAGAAGAGATAAGTGTCTCTATACTGTTGCAGACATCGCAGAGAAAAAACGGGTCAACCTTCGCCTCGACATTTTGTTCAAGGACGATCATATCAGCTAATTGAATCATCTTTTTTTATATTTATCTTTTCCCACCCGAAAGGGTGTGAGCGGCACACCGCACTGAGATTAGACGGAAGAACGCTCCAGCCGTGCGACCGCATCTTTTTCTTTTTGATTTTGGGAAAGTGCTGCTGGCGGTAAATGTATACCGTACCTACCAAACTTCACTTTGATACTTAAACGCTCTGCTCCTGAGCCTTGTTGACGGCGATTTCCATGTCCTGAGCAGCAACCATGGCGCCATCCTCGGAATGAGCCTCGACGCGACCGAGGAGCTCGGTCATGAAAACCATGAGCTCGCGCGGGGTAGAGAGCTTGGAAATCGCGCCGGAAAAGTCTTCCTTGGACACATGCTTGAAGAGGTCCTGAAAACGCGGCTGGACATTCTGGTTCGAGCCGCCCTGAGCGCGCATGCGACGCTTTTGCGCCGCAAGGAAGCGGCGTTCCGCCAATTCTTCGAGCTGAAAACGACTCCACGTAAGATCGCGCACAAAGTGGCGATCGAAGCGCGCTTCGCGCACAATGCGGTCCGTGGAGAGATCGAGCGAGGCTCGCGCGTCCGGAAAGAAAAAGTGCAAGCGGCCCTGGTTGAGCACCTCGTTCTTGCAGACCTCGCGCGCAAAGACCTTGAGCGCGCTCGGGTAGAGGAGCGGGTCCAAGAGGCCGACCTCGTCAAAGCAGTCGCCAAAGACAGCCATCCCCTGAAAGCCACACGACTTGGTAAGCTCGTCGATGAGCTCGAGCTTTTGCTGCGCCGAGTGACCAATGTGAAGGGCGCGGATGCGCTCCGAGGTGTCATCCACCGTAAAGAGGCTGTTGAGCAGCGGCTCGACCAGGTCGGCCCGCGGGTCGCCGATGCGCAGCGGCGCGCAGAGCTCCTTGGCGCGCGCCTGCTCCTGTGACCGCGAGCGCGTCTGCAGCGCAACGCCGGCCAAGAGGCTGCTTGCGCCCACGCCGGCCCAGGTGAGCTGGGTCTGAGAGATCTCGGGCAAAATCTGCCGGAGCGAGTCGAGGATCGACGAGGTGTTGTCGTCGAAAGAGTGCGAGGACGAGTACGAGGTGTTCGTCCTCGAGGCCCCGACGCCGTCGCTGTCGGTGGCGGTGCCATTGTCGCTCATCATGCGCCGCACGCCCATGGCCGCCGCGCCAAGGGTGGTCGCCAGCACACCAGCGGCCACAATCGTTTTGACAAGGGTTACGGATGAAAAGGCAATGGGCAAGAGCTTGGCTCGCAAGGTGTTGAGAGTTGCGGAATCCTCGCGGGTGTACAGGTGCGCGAGAATGAGGAACTGCGTGGCGCTGCGCGGGTTGTTGGAGAGCGCGGAGAGGATCATGCGGCCCTCGGGCGAGCCCGTCACCACGAGGCGCATCATGTCATTGATGGCAAACGAGATGACGCAGTCGGCCAGATCGCTGCTGGACCAGTTGTCGGCAAAGCTAGCGTCCCAGTTGTCCTTGTCGGCGCCAATGGATTTCCTGTACTGTTTGAGGCAGTCGTTCATGTGGCCGGGTCGGCACAGGTTGACCACGAATACGGGGTTCTTACCCTGCGACACGCGTCGCTCATTGTACTCCTTGTACCTCTGCATCATCATGAGGCGGATGGTCGTCTTACCGGACCCACGCTTGCCAAAAAAGATGTAGGTCATCTCCGACGGGCGGAAGCCCTGGAGATCCGAGAGCAGGTAAAAGGCGCCGCTCTGCAGGATCGACTTTTCGGCCGTCCGGTCCACGTACGGGTTATGGCTCAGCCCGAGCTTTCCGAGCATCTTGCTCGTCCCAGCGACCACTTGCCGCGAGGCGTCGTTGCCATCATCCTCCTCGTCGTCCGAGTCCACGTGCCTCGCGCCGGGCGTGGGTCGCGACCCGGGGAAGTTCTTTCCCGCGGCCGCGCGCGCCTCCCCGTCGCGCCCCTCCTGCTGCTGCTGCTGCTGCTGCTGCTGCATGTTGTTCTTGCTCTCGTCCATGTCGCCGTCCGAGGCCGGTCGCCGAGATCGATCCCGCTTCTGCCCCGCCGACCTCGGCCGCCGCAGAAACGGAGTCCGCCGCCGCCGCCGCCCAGTCCAGTCCAAGCCAGGCCGAGCCGCCGCGCGCCGCCGTCTCCGCCGCCGCCGCTGCCTCCGCGCCGCGTCTCGCTCTCCCTTCCGGGTTTGCTTCCGCGCCTCTGCTCTTCTGCTCTGCTCTTCTGTCTGCTCTTCTGCTCTTCTGCTCTTCTGCTCTTCTGCTCTTCTGCTCTGCTCTGCTCTGCTCTTGCGCGCCCTGCTCCGCTCCGCTCTGCTCTTGCGCTCTGCGCGGCGGCCTCGGAGGCGCGGCGCGAAGCCTCGTGCGCGCGGCCTCGCGCGCGAGCGGGCCGGGCGCGGGCGCGAGCGCGGGCGCGGCGACGGCGAGGTCGTGGCGGGATGATCGAGGCGAAGGCGCAGGATGTTTTTTTTAACCTTTAAAGGTTAAAAATTAAAAGCAGGGAGTATCGGGGATCATGCATGCACGTAAGGCGCAGTATGGCGCGGGGCGGCGACAGCGACAGCGCCTAGCACGCCGCGGCCGGAGCTCCGGCAGGGTCATCATCATCGCGCGCAGCGGCGACTTCCCGGAACAAAAATAACCGACGGAAGCTGCGACGCAGACGAGGACGGGCGGCGTGGCGGGGAGAGGAGCGGAGCGGAGCGGAGAGGAGAGGAAAGCCGAGGTCTGACGTGGCGGGGCGCTGCGCTGTGCGGGGCGCCGAGCCAGGCCGGTGCGGAGGGTTGGTTTATTTATGTGTGAGCCCGGGCTGCGCGAAGATGCAGGCCTCGCTCGTGCGGGCAATTCGAGAGCTTGCGTGGGGGAGAAAGATCGCGGAAATGCTTTGCCGGGAGCGGCCGGGCTGACGCAAACGCAAAAGGAAGTGCTGCATTGCTGCTGAGACCGAGGAACAAGAGAAGCACCTCCGCTTCGCGAAGCTTGGCAGACAGAGGCGAGAAAGCAGTGGCGAGAATGGAGAATGTGGGGGACGAACAAGGCGAGTGATGAAAAGAGGTGAGATGGGGATGATCGATCGCGGCTTGCGGTATCGCAGCCTGCGGACTGGAAAAGGAGAAGAGACAGCAGCAACACAGTCATTTGGTCTTTTATTGGAGAAGGGATACGTCGATCATGTTGCCATTGCGCTCAATGCGAAAATGATAATACCCTGATGTACTGGCGCGCTCTTGGTTGACCAATTCGGTAGCCTGGCGTATAATATCTTCAAGCGCCGTTTGTGAGAGGCCCAGCATGGGCGCAAGATATACCGGGTGGAAGAGTTGACCCGCTGGTCCAGTCGCCATAAACATAGAAGAAGCGACCTCTGGTGGGCTGGCCATGCGCTCGCCATGATTTTGGCCCAGGACGAGATTGTTTGCGGGGTTTGACGTCAATGTAGGGCCGCTCGTTCGTCTTCGCTTTGAAGACCTGCGAGAGCCGCGCCTATCAGCATTGCCGGAAGACCCTTCGTTGTCCTCGTCGTTGTCCTCGTCGTCGTAGTCGCCATCGTCTTCGACTTGGTTCTCGTCTTCGCCAACAGGGGCATTTTGATAATCATCATCATCATCATCATCATCACCCTTGTTGGCACTTGCGTTGCTGTCACCGGCCTCGGAGGCGATGCGGCGTCTTGCGCCAGCACTCGCGCGACGCGAACTCACGCGGCGCGCCCGAGCAAGTGGATGCGAAGTGTCCGGCGCAGCTTGAGCAAATGAGGATTTGCGGTCGCTGCTTGGCAGACGTTGTCCAAGGGTCATCTCGCGCGTGAGCGCTTGCACGAGCTCTTCGTGTTGTTGCGGTCGGCTAAATAGCTCAAGCGGGCGCAACTGGGCGCGCACCACGCGCTCAGTGCGACTGGCGCGCAGCCACATGCGATGTCTCTCGCGCCACTCAATGTAGTTGCGGATCATCGCAAGACTCCTTCGTCGTTCTCGTTCAAGGAGCTTTTCGTTGTAGCTGCGCAAAATTTTGAGTTTGGCGTTGAGTCGGAAGCGTGTGAACCCGGCCTCCCAGGCTTCATCGTGGACTTCTCCATCGCTCGTTGTTTCGTCGCACGAGGGAGTTTTGCGCTTCTTACCCTTGGCCGTGTTGCTGCTGCTGCTGCTGCTACTGCTGGTGCTTCTGTTGAGATTGCTGTCGCTGGTGCTGTTGCTGTTGCTGGTGCTGGTTTTGCTGCTGCTAGTTTTGATATTGCCATTGCTGGAAGCGCGGGCCATTCTCGAGCGAGACAAACGTTCGAGCATTGCCTGTGTCTCCTTTTCGGTAAAAACCAAGTCGCAAAGCAGAATCTCGGCGGTTTGCTCGTACTCGACATCAAATGCGTCGCGAAGAGGCAGGTAGCCGGTAAGGTCGAAATTTCTTGCCTCTGAAGCGGCACGCCTTTCGGCAAGAGCCGCGTCAAGTGCATCACTGTACGCCGTATTCATTTTGTAGCGATAAATCACTTCGGGATTTTCTCGTGGGTGACCGGCAATTGCGGAATTGCAGATATAGTAGCGTTGATAGTGTGCTTTGATGATGTCGACGGTTTTGTCTGGAGAGCCAATATATTCTGCAATCGCCTTCCAATTCCCGACGCCATTGAGCTCGACTCCTTCCACGAGACGGATCTCCTCCTCGGTGGACCACTCGACGCAGAGCAAAGGCTGTGCAGGCGACGCATTGACACGATACGCGTGGTCACTCGTGTGCGTTTTTGTCTCAACGCCCTTGACAAAACAAATGGGACAAAAGTAGACGTGCGCATCGTGAGCATGCTCGTTGCTCTGTTCACTGTCGGGCACGTCTTTGGCCTCTTTGCGCGAAGAGCACGTGACACAGGTGAACCAGGGCTGAGATCGCAAGATTTCCAGGTCGCAGCCTGCACAGAAGAGCGGCGAGGGCGCCAAGGAGGGGTCTAGATATTCCCTGCGAGCCTCGATCTCCCTGAGCCGCTGCTGCCGGAGCAGCACCTCGCGGTCGGCACGCAGGCCGCCGCTTGCCATCGTCGGCGCGGTCTTTTCTTCTTCTCCTTTTACTTTTTCCGCTCGCCACTTGCCAGACCATTATTTCATTTTTTCTGGTCTTTTGCTGCGCGGATCGATTGAAGAACGCAGGCGGAACCTTCAATTGCCACATGTCTTGAGAAGACGATGAATGAAAAGGGTTGTTGCCAGCAACATTTTACGTCATGAGCAGCATTTTGAGGTGGACGGCATAAGTTAGCTTAAACCGACGTCTTGGCGGGCCGTGAAAAAGGCATTTCCTGGAAAAACGATCGAATTTTACCCCCGCAAAAGACAGCTCCTATCGAAAGCCTTAGAACCCAGCCTTTCTCATTGCAGCTACCAACATATCTCATTGTTGCCCGGGTAGACGAGAGAGTTCGACAAAAATTAAAAAGAACTTGGCCATGGAATTGAGAGCTGCTAGTTCTTGGCTTTAATCAAAAGTCTTTTTGCAATGGAACACCTGCCACTGTCACGATCATGATGAGATCAAACGCTACCTATCCACGTCAATTCCATTCCTCACGACCGAGGTTTCGTTCATTTTTTTTGCACGCTGGCGTCGTCTCAGGACACCAGCAAGCAGTGCAGAGTGCGTGGGATCAACAGTGACCACGTTTTTGGCAAAATGCTGCCCAAGGCTTGTGAAAAGGCTTGGGAGTGTCATGTACAGCGCAAGGGTGAGATCGAACCATGGTTTGGAAATTCTAAAGGCTGTGAAGCGAAGTGTATACATCCAGAACCGACTTTGCAATCCAGTGCGTGAGTGGGTGAGCGAGCGAGTCTTGCAGGGGCTGTGTAAAATCAAAAAGCATGATCCGCGAGAGAAAGAAAGCAAGAAAAGAGAGATCGTCGGACGCTCAAAGCGCAACCGCCATTTCAGGGGAAGACGCCAAGATCATCTTCGGTCGGAGCAGCCACCAGCCGCAACCCCCATCGGTAGACGCTGCTCCCTTTTCCGAACCTCGTGACACCAGAGTCGATTGACTCCCCGAAGACGCTCGTTTCCATCGCGCCGCGTCCGCGTCTGTGGACACTTCAACGTGCGTTTGGGACAGGCAATGCGATGACGAGCCTCCATGCAAGCGAAGTAGTGATCACCGTAAATTATTCGCGCAAATTGTTTGCGGAGCCGAGTTATACGAGTGACATCGGCCACGCCGCACAGCAGCAACAGCAGCAACAGCAGCAGCAGAACAGAGCACCTGTTCGCCGGCCTGCCGGATCATCTCCGAATCCTGACCGGGGGGGGTGGCTCAACCACGAAAGCTAGCTTGGCCCTCTGGCGGTTTGGCCGCGCGACCTGGGAACCGGAGAGCAAGCAAGCCAGTAAGTATGCAAGCACGCAAGCAAGCAACTTGAAAGCAAGCAGCTTGAAAGCAAGGCCACGCTGTGTACACAGATGCCGTGTCTTGCGGGATCTTGGCGAGAAGTAGCAGCGACACGCGACAAGCAAGCGCAGCTTTGGCGTCCGACCTCGAAATCGTTCGTCCGGCCACGGTCACGGTTGGGAACCCGCGCATACATTGGCGAGCAAGTTCGAGGTCCAGGAGGCGAAACAGACCGCCAGTCGGACGATCCGAGATCGCCTTGGTTGGATGCGTGCCTGGCCGCACCGTCCAGAGGCCGATGCGAAGCCGCCGCCGGCCACTGGCCAGGTCTGTTGGCCCCGGCCAGGACGAGCAAGGACATGTCCGTCCAGGCCTGGCGATCTGGCTAGTCATGGTCGGCGCGACGCAAGATCCTGTGCTCGGCCCTACGATGGCACCATGACCAGGGCTGGCTGAGGAGAGTCTTGATCTCGGACAGCGGCCGCCACCGATGGCAGGCAACGAGCCCCCCGTGCGCGGCAAGGTTGGACGAATCGGCCGTGTGGCTGCGCGCATCTCGAGGTGCTAGCCCCTGGCGGCTGTCCGGCTCATGGCAAGCGGGGTGGCCTCGGCCGTGCGTCTTGTTGGCGTGTCTTGTCTTATCTTATCCATCCTGCCTCTGCCAGCACCTTTGCGTCAAGCTTTCCCCGGCTCGTTACACCTTTGCCAACAAGCCCTGGCGCTTTGGGTGCGGGAAGCTGTGGGCCCGAGGTGTCCGGCGTCTGTCTCTCCTTTTCTCACAGTCTGTCCGTTTGTCTCTCTGCTCCATCTGTCCTCGCGCTGCCTCTGCCGGCCCAGGCGTCTGCGTCTGTCTGCCTCTCGCCTGTCCATTTCCCTTTACTGGCTCTCGTCCCTGCGGCGGGCCGGGGCCAGGCCTGCGTATTCTTGTGACCCACAGCCCGCTCCGGCGCCCTCGCCCCCTCCCGGCAGCCTTCCGACGGTCTCACTGAGGGGACCACTGTGGCGGCCCGTGACCGCGCCTCCCTCCCTCCCGGTCTCCGTCCCCTCGCGCGGCCGCGGCGGCTCGTTCGCGCAGAAGTCGCCGCGGCGCCACGAGGCTCGTGCCGTCTCGACTGCTCGGGTCGCGGCGGCGCAAGGTTACGGAGCAAGAAGAGCGGCCGTGGCGCCACGCCGGCCTGCGACGCGCGGGGAACGGCCGCGTCGCAGCGGCGGTAGGGGGAAAAAGAGGCGGGACGCGAAGTCGCCGAAAAGAGGGAAGCGCGAGGGAAGAGGGGCCGAGACAAGGCGGGCAGCATGGTCTCCGAGCCGCCCGCACAGCAGCACCTGCGAGGCCGTCTGTGAGGACGCGGGCGGCGCCTGGCGGATGCGGCGGCGAGGCCGGGCAAGGACGGTCGGGAACGGGAACTGGCTGGGTGGCTGGGTGGCTACAAGGATGCTGGACTGCTGGCGGCGGCTGGAGTGAGAGTGCGCCTGGAGAGGGAAAGACTGGCAGACTGACAGACGGGCAAAGGCGACGCACGCGGCGCAGCGTGGAGCAGCGCGGAGCAGCGCGGAGCAGCGCGGCAGGCCACGCACCGCCCCAGAGGGGACAGGGGCGCGGGGGGGAGGGCTCCCCTCTTCTTCGCCCCGCAGCCGCGTGTCTGTAGCAGACTAGGTCCTTTCATGGGGCGGGCGGACGGACGGCGCGCACACGGTCAGAGGTGTGGAAGGGAGGGAGTAAGTGGGTGCGTGCGGGCCCGCCGCGCGGCCGGTGTGGGGGGAGGAAGAAAGACGCCTGGGGAGGGGTGTGCGCCGCGCGGTGAATGGCTGCGCGTCCAAACGCGCAGAGGTGGCGCAGCGCAGCGCAGCGCAGCGCAGCGCAGCGCAGCGCAGCGCAGCGCAGCGTCGGACGCCGCTCGCTGCAGCTCGTGTCGCCGGCGCGACCATCCGTCCCGTCGACCGCAAAGTCGGACGGCTTCTCCAGGAGCCGTGGCCGCCCCACCAGCATCTCGGGAGCCGCAGCCGCAGCCGCCGCTTCCCCCTGTCTTCCTCTACTACATCTTTAGCCCTCTCCATTCAGTAGATACTATAATACTAACTGTACGTGGTGGCAGCTTGCTTTCCCGCGCGCGCGAAACCGCCGGTCTCGTCTCGTCTCGTCTCATCTCGTCTCGTCTCGTCTCGTCTCGTCACGTCTCGTGTCGTGTGTCTCCGTGAGACGGAGCGCCGGAGACGAGGCTGGCGCGGGCGGCGCGAAGGACGCCGGGGTGCGGCGCGCCTGCGCGGTATTTGGCGGCGCGGTGCGGCGGCGGTAGGCACGGGAGCAGGGCGCGGGTGCGGAGATACGCGGCGCGCGGCATGATGCGATTACAACGCACGTACGCGTAGGTATACGTGCGCGGGTGACGAGTGAAAAGAGCGCGCGCACTCGAATCGAGTCGAGTCGAGGCGCGATCGCGCGCTGCGAAGAGCCAGGCGGGGCGAGTGGCCGATGGCCAGCCAACCGGCCAGACGGTCAGCAGCAGCGGCGGTAGGCGGCGGAAAGGGCGCGAGGGCCGGCGAGCAGAAGCGGTGCGCGCGAGGACGAAGCGAGCGCGACCTTGGGGCGCTCGCTCGATGGCCGGCCGGCGGTGTAGTCAGGGACACGACCGTTGGGTGCGGGTTCGCAGGAAGCAGGGGGGGCCTGGGTAAAGCAGGCTGCGGGTAGCCAGGAAGTTAGCGGCTGCGCACGGGGGCCATCCGCCGCGCGTTCAGCGCGGATGCGGGATTTGGGTGTCGTTTCTGAGGTATGGCAGGACGTGGCTGCGGGTCCTGGCGCTGCTGTATCAGGAAAGACAAGAGCCGGGGTTGGCGGCCAGCGGCCAGCGGAGGCGCGCGCGTCTGCGGTAAGTGACGAATGAGAGACGCGGAGGCAGCGCCCTGACCCCGCAGAGCGCGGCCACGGAAGGAGCGAGGGAGGTAAGGCAGCCCGCCGAGGTCGGCCAGACCAGGCTCGGCCGCGTCGCCATGCGCAGCCGCCATGGCCGATGCGAGCAGTGAGCGACCGCTTCTCCGTGGCGATCTCCCTTTTCTCGCTTCCCGCTCTCGTGGCTGCTCTCGTCTCGCCAGTCTCGCCGCTGTGGCCCGCAGAGCGTCCGTCGGTTCGTCTCGCCGCCGCCGTGCCAGACTGGTCCTTGCAAATCTGCCCGCGTCAGCGTCTACCACGCAGCGGGGAAGGGAAGGAGGCGGAAGATAGAATCCCAAGCACTGCGGGGGGAGCGGCAAGCCAGCCAGCTAGCTCGCCAGCTGCGGAGCGACCCGGGGGACAGAGCAGTCCTGTCAGAGACGCGGCCGGCGGCGCGCGCTGGCGGCCGCGGTCTCCCTCTGACCGTCTCGCGGCGTCTCTCCTTTTCCGGGTTCTCCCTTTTCCCAGGTCTCGTGCGGTTTGTCTGTCTCTCTGTCTGTCTGTGAGGGGGGAACGGGAGAGACGAGGAGGCAGACGGCTGACTCGCCGACTAACTGACTGACTGACTGACCGAGAGACGGACGCAGAGACGGAGAGACAGACAGAAAAACAGACAGACAGTCACCAATCGCTCGGGCGCCGGGCCCCGCGCCGAGGCGCGCCGCGCCCGTGCGAGCGAGAGCTGCAGCTGGAGCGCGCGCGCGAGCGGAGCGGGAGAGAGCGGGAGCGAGCGCGAGCGCGGCCAGTCAGACGGCCAGCGCGCGGGCGAGAGCCGGAGGCGCGCGCGCGAGCGAGCGGGCAGCGGGGGAGCCGGCGAAGGGAGGGGGAGATGCTGCCCTTCAGCGTGGCGCAGCAACAGGCGCAGCTGCTGGCAGGGCAGGCGCAAAAGAGCGGGCAGTACGAAGCGGGCCTGCACATGCAGCAGCTGCTGGCGCTGCAGCAGCAGCAGATGCATATGCAGCAGCAGCAGCAGCAGCAGCAGCAGCAGCAGCAGCAACAACAACAGCAGCAGCAGCAGACGTTGCCGCCGCAACCGCAGCAATTCCAATTCGTCTTCCCGACGCAGCAACAACAGACGCAGCAGCAGCAACAGCAGCAGGTCTCGCAGGTCCTGCCGTCAAACAAAGACAACCAAGCCCAAGACCTGAAGAGCATGATCAGTGCGAGCACACTCGTAGCGAATCCCGAGCACGAACACGCATCCATGTTCGGATGGATGAAACAGATGAATGATGCGCAACATGTGCAGCAACAGGCACAAGCGCCCTCGCGGACGCTAGACATCATGGCGCTCTTGGCCAGCCACCACCAGCAACAGCAGCAGCAGCAACAACAACAACAGCTGCGCCAACTCTGCGAACAACAGCAGCAGATTCTTCAGCAGCAGCAACAGCAAATGGCCCAGCATCAGGCTCTTCTCGCGCAACAGCAGGCGCTTCAGCAGCACCAGCAAGTAGCACACGCACTCGCATCAGCTAACTTCAGCAGCACCAGCAACGTCGCCGGCATCCCCATCTCCGGCCCGGCACCCGGCGTGGATTTCGCTACCTTTATTGCGGCCAAGGGCGTCCCCGACGGCCTGCAGTCCTCGCGCCTCCTCAAGGAGCTTCTCGCGCGCAGCGGCAGCGGAAGCTCGACTCCAGCCTCGGGCAGCAGCAGCGTCGACGGTGACTGCATTCGCGCCTCGGACGCCACCCCAAGGTTGTCCCCGCGCGCAGACTCTGGCATTGGCAGCAGCAGCAACTTGTGCAAATCCGAGCCCGGAGCCCTGCTCTTCCCGGCCGTGGTCCAGGTTATGACCACCACGGCCGACCAGCCTAGCATCGCCTCTGACGCTGCCGCAAAAGCCAACCAGCGCCGCAAGGGGCCAGTGCTCAAGAAGCAAGTCTGTCACCTGTGCAACAAGTCCTTTCGCTTTCCCAACGAGCTCAAGCGCCATATTGAGGGTGTGCACGAGGGCATCAAGTTTCCCTGTGAGCTCTGCGAAAAGGCTTTCAGCACAAAGTGCAACCTTCACAAGCACATCAACGCAGCGCACAATGGCCGCACTTACATGTGCCCTGTCTGCAAAAAGTCCTTTACGGACCCATCAAATCTTCGCAAGCACATCAAGTCCATCCACGAGCGCCAGCGCTACGCGTGCGACATTTGCGGCAAGCAGTTCACTCAAAACTCGCACTTGCGCACCCACGTCAAGAGCTTTCACGAGCGCCGACGCTACCCCTGCACTGTTTGCGCCAAGGACTTTTCTCGCAAGGACCACCTTCAGGCGCACATGCGCACAGTGCACACTGCCCTCCCCATGGCCAATGCCGCCATGAACATGGACAGTGCCGCTGCCGCCGCTGCTGCTGCCGTGCAGGCTCTCTCGTTTGCCCCAGCCAAGCAAGTTCCTGCGGCCACGGGCTCATTCTAAAAAGTAAAGGTTAGAGGAGCGGAATACTTTGCTCCTTCCGTGCGAGGTCGAGGCATTTGGGCGGCAAGTCGCTAATTCTCTCTTGCCGCACATGCACACGAAACACATGCACACAAACAAAATCAAACGCCCACGCTTTGATTACCTCATGTGTGCACGCACACAAGCCTCTCGACCTCCCCCTATGTGACGCATATTCCGCAGCCAGCGTCCCCTGTCTTTTCGCGATAAAAGGCAAGACACAGCGCTGGTTCGTTTTCTAGTTGTCGACTTTCTGCTCGAAGCGGACAGCAAATCAAGTTCCTGTCCATACTCGAATATACGTATCCTATTTTGCCTCTCTGTAAATGTCGTTGCTCTTCTTCCATTTGTTCTTCCTTACCATTTACTTCTCGCAATGCCTTGACGTGAATCCAAAGCAAACGTACACTCGTTGAGAGATTGCAGCTTGCTGGCTGTGCTACACGCTCTTTTGCAAGCTGCGCTGCGAGCTCTTTCACTTTTTCTACAAAAGTAGGAACGGCCCTACGCTCCCGCACGCACTTACTCGAATCCGAATGATTTGATGACTCGATCGAGCTGTTTTTTTTGGGAAGATTCGATGATTTGATCAATGCTACACTTTGCGATCTTTCGATCAACTTAGTACTCGAATGTCCAACCATTTGCATGAATATTTTGATTCTCTAAAAAAAGCAAAAGTTGCCACCACTTTGGCATGTATGTATACGACCAAGGAAGAGGGGGGAGAAAAGAAAAAGATCCCAATCAATTGTGGGGGCTCTTGTTATTGAAACACACCTAAAAACTATCGCGGGCGAGCTTGGCCCAGCTTTTCAACTTTAAAGTCCCAAATGGCAGATCAAAACCCGTTTATTCAGCGGCCCGAATCCGTCCTGTTCTGCTCGAGCTCCTCAACCTCACGACGCAGCTGATCAAGATCAAAATTCAGTGGACTTCCTGCCGATGGCGAGGCAGGCGCGGCCCCTCCCGCGGCGCCATTCGGCAATTGCTCTGGTCCCATACCATCCTCGTCAGGTGCCTCGTGCGAGTAGTGATGGTGGATTTCGCGGCGCGCCGGCGAAGCAGCCGCCGCGGGCGAGGCCGATGGGTGCTGTCGCCGAGCTGCTGCCGGAGATGGCGAATACATATTTGCGGCGGCAGCAGAAGGTGGAGCGCCACCAAAGGAAGAACCCCCGTTGGCCACATAACCCCCGCTCTCGCCAGCGACACCCATCCCGTCTTGCGGCGCGCCCTGCTGCTTGAGAGACGAACGCAGGACTTCGTCCAGCTCGCTGCGCAGCGCCATATTGTCCTCCTTGAGGTGTTTGCGCTGGTCCTGCACCATTTTGAGCAAACTCTTGGTCTGTGCAAGCTGAGACTGGTACTTGCGGTTGCTCTCGCGCAAGGAAGCCAGCTGCGATTCGTTCTTGCGCGAGTGCTGCTTCTCGCGGTCCGAAACATCGCGCGTCTGCGACTCGAGCGTGCTGATTTGCTCCTGGAGGCTCTTGATGGTGAGCTGCGACTGCTCGAGCGAGCGACGAATCAAATCGCTGTCCGCCTCGAGCGCGTCGCGCTCCGTGACGGCCTTGCGCAGCTGTGCCTCGGTGTCTTCGAGGCGCTTTTCCAAATCCGACACGCGCGACGCGCTCCGGGCCTGGCTGTCTGCCAGACTCGCATTGGCGCGCTGCCGCTCTTCCTGCAAGCGCCGGTTCTGCGCCGTCAGCTCCTCTTGCTGATGCTGCAAAGCCTGCACCTGTCGCGAAAGGTCGCTGTGTTCCGTCGCAGCCGACTCGAACTCGAGACGGGCGTTTTCGAGGCGCTCGCGGCTCGCCTCCTCGAGGTTCTTGACAGCTTCCTTGAGGTAAGCGACCTCATCCTCGAGACGCAGACGCTCTTCCTCGAGCATAAGGTTCTTGGCGCGCTCCTCGTCGCGCTCCACCTCGGCTGCGAGCTGGGCATCGCGAGCCTTTTCGTGGTCCATACGGGCCTGATTGTTCGACTCGGCGAGGTCGGCAAGCACGCGCTTCGTCTCGGCATGCCAGTCGCGAATGGGCGCTGCACCGAGTCGTCGCATGTTGCTCGAATCCGCTCGCAGCTGCTCGAGCTCGGCGGCAGCCTCGCGATAGCGCTCCTGCGTGTCCCGGCACTCGGCCGCCAATTGCTGAACGGCGGCGTGCAGCTTGCCGAGCGCTTCCACCTGGGCGCTCGAGCGCCCGGCCATGCTGTTTTGCATGTCTTGCATCTCGGTGAGCAGCTTGCTCATCTCGCGCTTCATTTCGGCCTCGCGCCTCGCCAAGGTCGCCTCGGCGCCGCGCAGTTTATCCTGCGCGCTGCTCAGACGCTGCTCGAGCTCTTCGCGCTCCTGGGCTGCTTGCTGCATCTGGGCCTCGTTGTCATCCTGCGCGCGCTGCAAAAGACCGTGCAGCTGCTTGTTCTCGTCCTGCATGCGCGCCTGTTGCTGCTCTGCGGCCTTGCGCTGATCCGCGGCCTCGGCGGCACGCCCGCGTGCCGCTTCGGAAGCCTGGCGCTCGCGCTCACGGGCATCGCGAGCCAATTGTCCCAGCTCATCCTGCATCTCCCGAATGCGGCCCTCGAGGCGCTCCTTGTCGGCGGCGCGAGCTTGAGCCTGCGCCAAAAGGTCATTGCCCAGCGTCTCGAGCTCGCCGTTGAGCGAGCGTACCTCGTCCTGGAGAGCACGGTTGGACTGTGTCAGGTCGCCGACCTCGCGCCGCGCCGCTTCAAGTTCGCGTCGCTGCGAGTCGGCCTGGGCCTTGACGGCCTCGGCCTGCTGCTGCGTGCGCAGCGCCTTGCTCTGCTCGTTGTGAAGGTCTGACTTGAACTGCGCCTCGGCGAGACCGCGTTGCCGCTCGGCATCCTCGAGCTCGGTTACGCGCCGTCGAGAGCGCTCAACGTCCTCGCGTAGACGCTTGACTTCGGCATCGCGTTCGGCCAGCATGCGCTCGCGCTCCTCGCCGCGAGCCTTGTGCACGCCCAGCTCGCGCTTCAGAGGACCATGAGCGGCCTTGAGCTCGGCCATTTCGCGACTGAGGTCCTCGTACGACTGTCGATGTTGGCGGAGACGTTCTTCCTCCTCGCGTCCATACTGCTTGAGGCGCTCCTCGAGGCGTTGGCGCTCCTCCTCGACCTCAGCGAGATGGCGCTCCTTGGTCTCGTTGTCTTCGCGCAATTCCTGGATTGCGCTGTTGGCCTCTTCGGTATACTTTTCCAAGGCGGTGGCCTCTTTGGCCTTGACATCGTACTCGACCTGCAGCCGTTTGGTCTCTTGCGCTGCGCGCTGGGCCACCTCTTGAGCGCTCGCGAGCTTGCGCCGCAGGTCGGCCTGATCCGCGCGCACCGAGTCACACACGGCCATGGCCTGCCTCAGGGCCTGCTGTTTCGCCTGAATGTCCCGCTGCGCCTGGAGCTGCGCCTGTTCATGTTCGTGCAGCTGTTCCAGGAGCTCGTTTGAGAAGTCCACCTGCTGCGCGAGCTGCGTCGCCAGCTGCTCCACCTCGTCGCCATCGTCGCCCATCCTGGCGGACGAGCTCGAAACAAACCCCGAGTCTACCGCCGGGCCGCTCGCTCGGCCGGCCAGTCGCCCGCCCGGAGGCCAGGCGCGAGGCGGTCGCTCGCTCCGCGCCGCCCGTCGCGCGCGTCCCACGCCCCCCGCGCGCGCCGCTCGAACCCGCTTTGGTGCAGCCCGAGCTGCTGCTGCTGCTGCTCGTGCACGGCGCTCACGCACGCACTCACTTCGTTCGCTTCCGCGCAAGTCGATCTCTCGGCCGATTCGCGCTTTCGCCCGCGCCGCGCAAGTCGATCAAACCCGGCGGTCAATCGACAAAACCGAGGCGCTGGCGCAGCCGCACGTGGGCGCTTGCCGCTCGCCTTTGCCGGACTTGCCGCCGGCTATAGCCCACTTGCGCGCCGCTATAAGGTACTTGCAGGTGCCCTTGCGGCGCGCTTGCTCGTCGGGGCCGCTTGCTACAGTTAGGTCCCGGCGACCGCTTCGTCGCGGCGTCTCGCGCGTAAAACCCGCGCGGGGACGCTAGCGATTGGCGCTGTGCTGCACGCAAGAGCTTTCGTGAAGACCTGCCCATTTTTGTCTGCCTCCTGCGACGCCGCCAAGCGTCGCATCGCGCCGTGACCAACAGGATCGCGCCGTTGCCCGTTGCACAATCCGCGTGGCACCTCACGTCAACTGGTAGGTGCAAGCTGTGCTGCTGCCAGTACTTTTGTTGCAGCCGCCTCGACGATACAAAGTCAAGGATGGGCTCATTCTCCACTTGCGCCTGCGCCCTCTGCAAATGGCTTATCGCCCTCTCTCGCTCAATCTCCCTTCGTACCCCCTCTCGCCGCCAGGGTCTCCACGAAAAGTCCCCTAGTCTCTCGCAGGCTGACTCCCAACTTAGTCTCTCCAGGCGCACTCTACCTAGTCTCGACATCCCGAACCTTCCATTTCCCCGATCTCGGCCAAACCCAACATACCCTCGGCCAAACCGTTCCAGTCTCGCCCAGTGCCCCCCGCGCAGCGTGCCCCCCCAAGCCCCCGCGCGTGCCGCAAGATGGCGCCCGCGGTGTCTACGTTAGTGTCAACGCTGGTGCGGCCAATGTGGATTCTTGGCCGGTCCGCGGTTTCCGCTAGCGCGGCGCTAGGAGGGCCCAGGCGCGGGCGCCGCTCCCAGACCCGCTCCACGCCCCCGCCTCGGGCCGCCTCGCCGCCGCGCCTGGGCCCTGCCGAGTCCAGTTCCGAGCCGCACGCGCCCTCCGGACCGTGCCGCGGCAGCCAGCGGCGGCCAGCTCCACCAGCCAGCCGGCCGGCCGGCGAGCGAGCGAGCGCGGCGAGAGCAAACTCGCGGCGGCTCGATTGGGCGCGGCGGCATCGGAGATCGCGGGGACCAGACGTCGCGGAGACAGAGCACATCTCCAATCCTAAAACGGCGCGGGCGGGGCTGGCTGGGCCGGAGGGCTCGGCGCGCGATCCCACCCTGGAATTGACTTGGTTTTTTGCTTCCGGAGGCGTCCTGGAGAGACGCTTTTGAGGCGGAAGAGCTGGCACGAGCCGGGACGAAAAGGCGGGAAAAGCAGATCAGCAATAGCACGCGAGGGCGGGCGCTTTGGGCGTGCACAGAGAGGACAGGAGCGGCAGGCAGCGCGCGAAAGCGCTCGGATTGCCTTGCTCCCGTCGCACGCACGCACGCACGCACGCACGCACGCACGCACGCACGCAAGCACGTGCGCAAGCACGCACGGCCTGGGCAGAAAGAGGAGAAAGGAGCAGAAGAATGCAAGGCGACGACCGCCGTCGCAGAATCGCCGTCATTGGCGTGGCGGCTCTCGCAGCCATCGCGTACGCCACGGGCGAGGCGTGCACCGAGGAACAGCTCGCGTGCGTGAGCTCTGCGCAGGAAACGCTTAATGCTATTGCGGCGGACGCAAGCGACCGGGACGGCGCTGCTTGCCTCGATTTCACGGACGCCTACGCCCAGCTTGCGTCCTGCGTTGGCGCAACGGGATGCGACGATGCGGACCTCTCCGACAACAAGGCGTCCTGCTTGGATCTCAATGTCACCGAGTCGGACTGCCTCGTTGACTGCAGTGCCATCGCAAATAGCCTCAGCGCCGTGAGCGACACCGACGACGAGGAAGCCTTTTCCTACCCCGAATATGGAAACGGAACGCTTGGCATCTTCCCTTCGGCCACCTACAATGGACGCCAGTCCACGGACACCCTGCAGACGCCTGCGAACGGCGGCAGCCCCGGCGAGGACTTCAAGTCCCTCTTTACCTATGATGACGCCGAAGGTGTCGCCGGCAGCGCACCCGTCGAAACCACTGCCGGCGAGTTTGTCTTCAACACTGCAGACGGCATCCTTGTCTGCGTCAACGCCGCCGGTGACACCGTGTGGGACTTTTCGCCCCTCGATTACAACGACGAAGGCGTCTCTTTCGTGGGCCAGCCGGTGATCACCTCGCGCGGGGACGTGATCGTTGGCGATGATGCTGGCATGCTCTACCGCCTCGACGAGACCTCGGGTGAAGTCGTCTCGATGCACAATCTCGGCGGAGCCATCACCGCAACGCCTGTGGCCTCCCGTGACTACGTCTTTGTATCTTCGCGCGGCACCCCTGGCATCTCGATTCCCTCTGTCCTGCACAAAATCTCCATTGTCAGCGACGAGGAAACAGACGCTGGACTCGAGATCTGGCGTCGCCCCGTCTGCGACCACGTTGACACGCGACTTGATTGGCCCGACACGGCGCTTGCACTCACCAACGACGCTGGCATTGTCGTCGTCTGTGCCTGGACGGGCTACGTCGATATTATCGAAGCGGACGCGGGCGACCTGCGATCATCTACGCTCATTGCCGACACCTCTGGCAGTGACAGCGTGTCCACTCCGGCTCTCTATGGCCCGGCTCTCGTTGACGCCGATGATGGCATCTATGTGACTGCTCCTGGTGGCGACATCTACAAGCTGGCTTCGGACGGCTCATCTGACTTTTCTGTCGCAGGTGCATTTGCGGATGACGTCGAGGGCGCCTTGGCGCTCAACAGTGACGCAGGAATAGGCTATGCGCTCGGTAACACCGGTATCCTCTACAGCTTTAGCCTCGATGACGGGTCGATTGCGCAACAGCTCAATTTCTCGGACACCGCGCAAAACGTGAACAGCGGCCTCGCGCCCGCGATCGATGCGTCTGGCAATATTGTCATTGCCATCGGTTCCGAAATTGTGGTTCTCGACAGCTCTCTGCAAGAGGTCTCGAGGGTCGACGTTGGAGCTTCTGTGCTCGCCTCGCCATCGATTGCCCAGGGTACGGTCTTGGCCGCAACGGAGGACAGTGCTCTCGCTCTCACTGGCGCCGAGGCTCTTGCTGTTGCAACCGCGGCCCCGACAAACCTGCCGCCTCCCGCCCCCCCTGTACCCACGTCTAGCCCTACAATGGCGACTGCCAGCCCGACGCCATCCAAGGAGGTCGGAGGCAGCGATGGTGACGACGAGGGCGAGGACAAGGACAACGGCTGGCCTACGTCAGCGATTGCGGTTGTGAGCATTCTCGCCGTTCTTGATGCCTGCCTCTTGGGTGCTGTGGGCACAAAAGCGTACCAGCGCAAGAACAGTGTCGGGGGCGACGCCAAGATGTCCAAGAATATTGACGACATGGAAGACGCCAAGTCCATGCCTCCGAACAAGAGCCCGCCCACGTCTGCGCCTTCGAGTCCGGGCGCTGCCCCTGCAACAGCGGACAACCAGGTCGCTCAAGCGTAATAAGTCCCGGGCCACGCCACTTGAACGCACGCGTTATGTCATGATTGCCATGACCTCTGCTCACTCGCAAGCCTTGTACGAACTTTCGCGAGACCGGTTTTGCCGAGATTTCTTCTTCACAATTCCTTTTTCCTTCTTTATGGTGTCTTGGCGGACGCGGACGCAACCCTTTGATACAACACAAAAACATTTGCTTTCTGATAGTGTCTAGCTCCTTGACGACGGCGGCCCCTGCTGCTGCTGACCTTGCTGCTGCTGCTGCTGCTGCTGCTGCTGCTGCTGCTGCTGACCTTGCTGTTGCGGCTGCTGCCAGTACGGGGTTTGCTGCGCGTAAAAGGGCGCGCCCTGGGTCTGCATTTGCGCTGCACCAAATTGACGATTGTGCTGCTGGGGTGACATCATGTCTGGAACCGATGCAAAAGCGCCTCCGGTCGATGAAGCGTGCATTTGCGGCTGACCAAATGCAGCGCCGAATCCAGCGCCTTGGTGTTGGTGGTGGTGATGCTGCTGTTGCTGCTGCTGCGCATAAAAGGGAGCCTGCGCCGGCTGTGCGTATGGTTGCATAGGGTGACCTATTGAGGGATTATTGCCATAGGCCGGGCCGTTTCCATAAGCAAAACCTGCGCCCGCGCCATATGCAGCAGCGCCAGCGCCATACGATCCCGCTTGCGGGTGGTGCTGATAGTTGTACTGATTTTGCGCATGGGCATTGTAGTGCTGGTAATGAGCCTGTGGCATGCTGCCGCCTCTGCCATGAGGAGCACCCGAGCGGCGTTCACCCGACCGGTGCTCACTCGGGCCATCCCGACGACGTTCACGACCGCGACGACGTCCCGAGCCTCCCCTTGCCGGTGCAGACGAGGGGATGACAAACGTTCCATCAGCAGAAGACGACTGCTGCCCATTTCCATTTTGCGCCTTTCGGGCCGCACGCTGCCGCTGCTTGGCACGCATTTCTTCTTCGTCGTCGCTGTACTCAATCTCATCCTCGTCCGGCTCCTCGTCGTGCACATTGGATGCGTCAGATCCGCGCTTATCGAGAGCGGCCACGTTTACATATTTTCCATGTCGCTTCAGCACGAACAAAAGCTCATTGTCCTCCACGGGTACACGGTACGATGACGCAGCAACATCCGCATTTTCAGCCGTGGCCGCGCCAACGACTTCCATGTGACGCACCAAATAGAATGGCTTGATCACAGGTCCAAAAACTTCTTCAATGCGACCCACGAGTTTTCGTTCCTTTGTGCAAATCACACTGTCCAGGTCCACGGGGCGCACCTCTGCATCTTCCTCGGGCGGCATGGAAACAACAACGAGCGCGTCTCGCCCATCAGGTTTATTGATGACTTTGCCAAAGAGCTCTATTTCGTCGTC
This sequence comes from Aurantiochytrium sp. KH105, assembly GCA_003116975.1. Classification (NCBI taxonomy): domain Eukaryota; class Bigyra; order Thraustochytrida; family Thraustochytriidae; genus Aurantiochytrium; species Aurantiochytrium sp. KH105. Next base: position 138,177 of record BGKB01000106.1, read on the forward strand.
TTGTTTGATATCGTCCACGGGAAGGGGATCCATCGAAACCTCTTCCGGCACCTTTTCGTTTGCGGTGCGCGGTCCATGTTTAGAAATAGCCTCTTCACCCTCCCCTGCCTCAAAGCGAGTCACCTTGTCTTTGGCAGTTTCAAGTGAATCATTAGCGCCCGGCATACGTTTGTCGTCATCGTCGCTGTCCTCGGACGACGACGACGACGACGACGAAGAGGATGAAGCCTCGCTCGCGGCACGTTCGCGAGGATGCGAGGTCATGGCTTCGCTATTGTCCTCCACGGCCATTGGCTCGGCGCTTGGCTCCGCGTCTGCTGCGATCCCTGGTGCTGCTGGTACTTGAGCTTCTGTGCTCTGCTCCTTCTCGGTGGTCATGGGCGTGACTTCCGTCGCAGTCTCGGTGGTCTCGGTGGTCTGCGCCGTCGTCTCGGTGGTCCCGGCAGCCGGGTCCATGGTCGCGTCTTCAGACTTTGCCAAGCTCGGTGTGGTCTCCATCGTCGTCGTCGTCGTCGAAGAAGAAGAAGAAGATTCCGGCATCGTCATCGCGGCGCTCGCCGCCTCTCCCCCTTGCGTCTCCATCGCGACCCTCTTGCCCACGTGCTCGCTTGCCCTCGCTTGCTCGCTCGGTTGGCTGGACCCTGTTTCGAGGTCTGGCGCGGAGCCTGTCATTATTTATCACATTCCATCCGCCTGAGGATTTGGGTTGCGCAGAATTGGGTCAGAGACGTCACGGGTTCGACCAGGCACTGCCAGCAGCAGAGCATCAGCTTGAACAAGGAACGTGAGAGACAAGAAACATGAGGTGAGGATAGGTAGATCATTCCGAGCGCTCATACGCTTCGCGATCTGTTGCGTTTTTTCTTTCTTTCATTGAACGATGGCAAAAGTATGCCTTTCCTTGCCTTGCACAAAGTGAATGAACGCAATTTTGCTCCGAAGAAGACCCTCGAAAATTGCAGAGGCCTCAAGTGTTGGCTTTGGCGCCTTCCCTGTATGCTTTAACCAGAGCTCGTGCAAGTATTCAATGTATGCCGCACAGGCCCCGGTTTCACCTGACTGACCGCGGCAGCTTCAAGAGTTCAGGGGTTTGCGAGAGGCATTGCACTCGAGGACGACTTATTGCAGGAGACATGCCGAAGACGCTACACAGCAGCCCTCACTCCTGCTTCAGAAGCTCATCTATACTCTCACTACGTTCTGCTTTCGTAGCCGTGCCGATTGACGGGGTCCGCAGGGTGTGGGACTCGAGGAAAACGTCGTCGGCTCGACGGGGACTGCATATGTATGCCGTATATGCGTGAGTTCCACGCCCTGCGAACCACGTCAGTCGGCACGGCTGCGAGGCACGTCAATTCACACGCACGCACGCACAAACACACACACAGCTCGCAACTGCACGAGCGGGCACGTGCTGTGTGGCAGCTGCTGTGAGCTTTTTCCATTCTCTCGACCTCGCGCCGGCACGAGCTGACCCGGCAGCAAGTCAGTCTGCACGCTGCGTCATCGTCATCATCGTCCTCGTTTCCGCGGATTCGACGGCGACCTGATTCGTTCATCCTTTATCCGCACTCTACTCTCCACGTACACACTCCGCATGGTTCTCCTGGGCGCTGTCGCAGTCGCGCTGGGCGCTGTCGCTCGTCGAGCTCAGCTTGCGCGTTGGGACCCGGCGAGTCTGAGCCCTCCTCGCTCGCTCGGCTCGTGTCGCCGCTTCGCTCCGCCGCGCCGATGCCGCCGCAGATCCGCAGGCAGACCGGAATCGCCGGAGAGACCGAGGTCCGCGCCGCCCGCATCGCGCGCGAGACGGGAAAGCGGTTCGTCGCCGGCCGTCGCAGGTCGAAGTGAAGTGACGAAGTGGGAGAGAAGTGAAGTGAGGAAGGAAGGGCCCGAGGAGAAGCGCACGGCCGGCACGCCGCGGCGCAGCGCAGCGCAGGATGCTGAGCGCGGGCAGAGCTGCGACGCGGGCGGCGGCGGCGGAGAGGCTTTCGCGAGCGGTGGCCGGAGCGGGAGGCGCGGAGAACGCGAAGACGATGCTGCGACACTTGAGCAGCAGCCACCGGCGCGGAGACCGTAAGCACCATGGGTACAAGCACAAGGCCAAGCACGGCGAGACGAGGACGGAGTCCGACGCCATGGGCGAGATTGAGGTCCCCGCGGACAAGCTCTGGGGCGCGCAGACGCAGCGGTCGCACGACAACTTCCCCATTGACCTCGACAACTCGCGCATGCCCATCGAAATCGTCCACGCCATGGCGCTGGTGAAGCGATCCTGCGCGAGGTACAACATTGCCGAGAGCCTTATCGATGAGCGCGTCGGCAGTGCCATCATGGCAGCCGCAAAGGAGGTCATGGAGGGAAAACTCGACGACCATTTTCCCCTGGTTATTTACCAGACGGGGTCCGGTACGCAGACGAACATGAACGTGAACGAGGTCGTAGCGAACCGCGCCATCCAGCTTCTTGGCGGCGAGGTTGGCACGAAGGTTCCCGTTCACCCGAACGACCATGTCAACATGGGCCAAAGCAGCAACGACAGTTTCCCCACGGCCATGCACATTGCCTGTGTTCAAGTAATCGATGCGTCTACGCTGACGGGCCTCGCCATGTTGCGCGACGCCCTCGAGGAAAAGGCCATCAACTACGCGGACGTGATCAAGACGGGGCGCACGCACACGCAGGACGCCACCCCGCTGTCCCTTGGCCAGGAGCTCTCTGGATACATGACCCAAGTCGAGTACGGCATTTCCCGCGTGGAAAAGTCGCTTGATAACCTGTACAATCTTGCACTCGGCGGCACCGCCGTTGGCACGGGCCTGAACACCACCATGGGCTACGACGTGCGCATCGCCGAAATCATCGCCGAAGAATCTGGCTTTCCCTTTCGGACTGCGCCGAACAAGTTCGAGGCCCTGGCGGCCCACGACGCCATCGTGGAGGCCAGTGGTGCCCTCAACACCGTCGCAGCGTCTCTCTACAAGATTGCCAACGACATTCGTCTTCTTGCAAGCGGTCCGCGCTGCGGCATTGGCGAGCTCAACCTTCCGGCAAACGAACCTGGCAGCTCCATCATGCCTGGCAAGGTCAACCCGACGCAGTGCGAGGCTCTGACCATGGCTTGCGTCCGCGTCATGGGCAACAACACGACCATCTCCATGGCTGGCTCGCAGGGTCAGTTCGAGCTCAACACCTTCAAGCCCGTCATGGCTGCGACGCTCATCGAGTCTGCGCGTCTTCTCGGCGATGCTGCGGCTTCCTTCTCGGAGCGATGCATCGAGGGCCTCGAGCCTAACTTTGATCGCATCGACGAGCATCTTCGCAATTCACTCATGCTGGTCACCGCCTTGAACCCGCATATTGGCTACGACAAGGCTTCCAAGATCGCCAAGACCGCATACAAGAATGGCTCGACGCTCCGCGAAGAGGCCATCAATCTCGATTTTCTCAGTGGCGAGGAGTTTGACAGCATCGTCGACCCTTCGAAGATGATCTCGCCCACCCTACCCGAGTAGTTTTCCTTTTCCTCCTTCTCCTTCTTCTTCTTCCTTCCCTGCTTTACTTTTTCAAGAAAAAAAACATGTTGAAAAGAGCAGGACTAGCCCTGCTCGACTATATGATCAGATACCTTCTTCGTCTCGGTCTTGATCTTCATTTTGCGGGGAGCAGTGCCGGAGTATACAGCAAAAACCACAAGTACTACTGGCTGGCTCAGTGAGTTATACTATACTGCTCGTCGCGCGAGAGAGAAAATACAAGCAAGCAAGCAAGGCAGGACTTACTGTTAGTTGTGCACGCATGCATCCTACACACACTTTTTCCCTTGCTTGCTCCATTGCACTGCACTGCACAGAAGAAGCTCAACGCACAGCAGTCAAAGCCAAGCATGGAGGGTCCAAGTCGCCGCTGTGACGAACGTACGCGCAAACAGGAATCCAAGACTAGGCCTAGGGCGCAGAGCGCAGCGCAGAGCGGGCATCGCGGCAGCGTGCTCGACGGCGTGCGCGCGAAGGAGAACCTGCTGGACGAGGCGAACTGCGCCGACTCAGGACCAAAGGGATCGTCGACGCGAGGAGCGAGCGAGCGAGCGAGCAACCAAGAGACCAGGCCACGATGGCGGAGCAGGGACTGATTTCCGGTGCGACTGCACGCGCGTTGACGCGCAGAGTGACACGCTTCTTGTGGATGCTCGTCTTCTTTGCGAGCAAGGCAGGGGTAGACTCGCTTTCACTCTTTACCAAGTATATCAGCTTCCTGCGCAAGGAAATCCGTCGGGGCCTCGTCAAGCCGCTGCAGCACGTTTCCGCGCACGCTGGCACCAAGTTCAGGAATTTACCGCCTGCGAAACATGCCACTGTCTCCTCTATGGATGTGGTCACGGAGGCCTCCGACGGCGTCAAGCTCTACGGAACAATCTACACGCCTTTGCCTGCGCGGGATGACGATCGGGAGGCTCGACCTGACTTTTCAAGCGGCAAGACCTTTTCCACCATCTTGGTCCGCACGCCGTACGGACGATTTAACGTCGGGCCAGAATGGGCCAAAGTCTTTGCAGAGCGTGGATTCGTCGTTCTTGTACAGGACACGCGCGGTCGCTTCGGGAGCGGCGGAGACTTCTTCCCCGTCAAGCACGAAATTCAGGACGGAGGCGATACCATCGACTGGATCCGCGAGCAGCCCTGGTCCAACGGCAAGGTTTCACTCTGGGGTATCTCGTACTTGGGCCTTACTGCATACGCGGCAGCCGGCAGTAAAGCGGGCCGCCACATTTCTTGCATCGTTCCCATCATGACGGGAGCGCGGGCCTTTTCCATCATTTTCCACCGCAACTCGGGCAGCCTTGCCCTCGATCTCGTTCTGCGCTGGCTCTGGCTCGCCGTCAAGCTCATGGACACGCCCAGGGTTATTCAATTTTGGTTCCCGCCTCTCCAGGGAGAGCTCAATCGTTCCTTTATGGATGCTCCGCTTGCCTCGCAAGACGAAAAGCTCATTGGCATGCGTCTTGGTTTTCTTCAGGACGCCATTCGTGCCACCGATATCGAGCACGAGTTCTGGTCCGACAAGGATATGCTCTGCGACATGAGCCATCCAGAGCGCCCGCCTACGCACATTATTGGTGGCTGGTACGACTTTTTCCTCAAGCAATCCTTTGAGGATTTTGAGCGCGGAGCAAGCAAGGGCGAACGCGTCTGCCGAATGACCGTAGGCACTTGGAAGCATTGGCACTTTGCCAACTACGGCAGCGTTTCGCTTAATGTGGCCCTGGACATGTTTCAGCGCCACATGGAGGACGATGCTGAGAAACAGGAGGATGAGAAGTCCGAAAGTGCCATTCACGTTGCCATTCTCGGGACCAGTCCCACGCGCTGGTGCTCGTTTGCCTCGTGGCCGCCCCAGGTGGCTAACGAATCGGCCTGGCCCCTCAGCCGTATGACCACGCGCGCCCCAGTTGTGGAGGCCCAAAAAGGATCAAGCGAAACTGCTGCCTATTCGCACCACATTTATGACCCAGAGAATCCCACGCCGTATTGCGGTGGGCCCTCCTTTGACCCGCTCAATTCGGGCCGCGTAGAGCAATCGAGCCTCGAGGCGCGAGACGATGTGCTCGTCTTTTCTTCGCGTCCACTTCGTCAAGACATGTACGTCTGCGGCGACGTCTTTGTCGAGCTTCATGCGCGCTCAAGCAATCCCCATACAGACTTTTTCTTCAAGCTATGCGAGGTCGTGCCTTCGCAATGGTTCGTCAGCCCAAAGAGTTACAATCTCGCCGAAGACCTTGCGAGATTTGGTCCAGACGACTGGGATGAGACGAACACCGACGCCAATGGTGTCGTCTGGTACGAGCTCAAGGGCCGCCGCATCAAGCTCGGTCCTATCGCCACGCGCTACGCTGAAGGGACGCGCATCCGATTGCAGGTGTCCGGAGGCGCGCACCCACTGTACATGCGCAACTTTGGTACCGATCACGAGATTGCCGAGGCTGTTGAGACTTGCTCTGCAGAGCATCGCATCTTTCATGACACCCAGCTGGTTCTCCCCATTGTTGACAAGACCGACATTGATCGTCACACTGACCTTCACCCTGCTTTCCCCAATCACATTGCAGAACACGACTAGATTTACAATAAATAATGTATAACGTATACTCCACACGATTACCACCTCGCACCGTCAGTCACTCCACCAGAAAAGTTTGATGCAAGCTTGCTTTGCGAAGCGGAAAGCGTCATGATATTTCTTTCGAAACGCATTCCTCTTGATTACGCGAGTGCTGGGGCTGCCGGGCAGATAGATGATGGTGGGTGACATGGGAAGCGCCTTTCAGGTCACGTTCTAAAAGTCACGCGCGCGGAACGAGGGGACCAGGTAGGATAATGGAAGGGAAGGAACCCCTTTTCCATGAGCTTGACGATACTCATTCTCGTAGGTACGGAAAATAGCAGCACCTTGGTGCTCAAATCACGACGATGCAGAGAACTTTTCTGTTTCGCGATTGATCTCCATACCTCAGGAAAGAACCTATCCCGGAGCGCCAAGACACGATCATCGTTTAACGCAGTGGTACATCTTATTGATGAGCCACGCCTTTGTCCTCAGCCGAAGAAAGAGACCGCAGTCATGGAATTTGTTGACGAGGTAACGCCATCTTCTGGGAAACTACAGCTCCTCTGTCCTCGGCTGAAGCATTGACGTTTTTTGTGAAAATCCACAATCGCGCAGTTAGCCCCCTTTTTACCCCTTACTCCACCAACCTTGTTCTCACTAAGCGCGAGCGCTTCTCATGCTTCGAGAAAAGGTCTGCTCCGAAGGGCCAGAACATGAGTTCGCAAAACATCCGTGTTGGCCTCGCGGCTCAGAGGCGCGCAGACACTCTCAGCAAGCTCGTACTCGCTACAGTAGCGTTCCACAATCTCACGCTGGTCAGACCATGATTGAGCAGGCGGTTTGCCTTCGCCCCCCTGGCTATCAACGGAGATCTGCGCCATGGTATTCACAGTGCGCTCAAGTTCGGCGAGCAGGACTCCTTTGATTTCAAAAAGCAGATTCTCGGCTTCCATGACAGACGCGCGCACTAAGGGCTGATCTTGCGTTTCAGATCCTTCCTTGGTGAGCTCAAAGACGCGGCGCTTCTCAGCCTTGGCGTCGAGGCGATCCACTCCGCCAAGCTGTGCGGAAAACTTGGCAGGTAAGTCGTGTATTGCCATCAACGTCGTCTCCGTGCCATAAGATTGCCCATCGCCAGCAACACGCAGAAAGTCTTCAAGAGCGTCAGCGAGACGCGCATGAATCTCGTCAAAGCTCGTGACTTGCTGCTGCAGACGAGCTGCTAAACTCTTTCTGCTGCTGGTTGGCGGAGGCCGCCTGCTCGCCTGTGCTGATGAGGACGCAGATCTCGACGCCGCCGCCGCCGCCGAGTTTGGTCTGCCCTTTTTGTTCGAGCTCGCCTTGCCGGTGCTCCTACCTTTGCTCTTGGCCTTGCCCTTGCCCTTGCGGGCGCTTCCGCTCGGCGTCTGCATCTCCCTCGCACGGCTGCTCTGCCGCCTCTGTGGAGCAGCGATTCGAGTTTGCCTGGGCCTCTCCTTCTCTTCTACATGGTACTACATTCTGGCCTGGGACCGAACGATCCGTTGTAAAAGATGAATCCGAGTCCCCCAGCGCAGCCCTTTCAATCCCCATCCATTCTCCTGGCGGATGAGGGGCCCTCGCAGGACCGCAAGGCCAGCCAGACAGAGGAAAAGGATCAAAGGCAGATCGCTGGTGGGTCTCGAAGTAAGCCAATCGATCGATCGCGAGCGAGCGAGTGCGGACGGACCGCCGAGCAGACAGCCAAAGCGACAGACAGTCAGTCAATCAGACCGTCGAGACTGTGCGTTGAAAAACAAAAGATGCGGCAACGCGAGCCATACCCGTTCTACAAGAATACAAACGTGATAAAGGAAGAACGAAGACGCCGTCGCAAACGCGCTTTACCAGCTTCAGATGACGTCTCTGACAGCGAAGCACAGCGTGAAGGTCTGGGTCCAAGTTCGGGAAATCATAGAGTGCTGCCTTCTCCGACAATGAAAGGATCTTTGTCCTCACCATCATTTGCCGCGCCCCCTCGAGACAATTCAAGGAGTGTTGGTTGTGCCAAAAGGAAAAATCAAAATTTGCGTGGCTCGCATTCATTATTATCGTCCTCATCCTCGACACTGGGTAGTGTACTTCCTGTCTTGTTCGATGAGCGTAACATTCCCGAATCGCTCATCCCTCCCGAGTCGCTGGTTCGCGCAAACGCACCGGGTAGCTCTGTATGGCCACTTGCAAGCATTTTGGCGCAGCCGGGATACAATGCAGCCCCGCAAGGTCACGTCGACGTCGAAAGCGTCAAGCGATGGGTTCACTTTATGAATACGCGGGTCGAGCAAGGCTCTGGCCGCGTCCTTCCAGAAGATGCCGTCGAGGATCTACAGAGTATACAATACATGGGCTTTCATGAACTTGTTCGGCAAGTTATGGTATCTAATTTCGAGAGGGGGGAGGCACTTCTCGAGCTTTGGCGTATGAAGACAGAGCTTGACGACCTCGAAAAGCAAGAGCTCAAGAAAAAAATTTCTGCCCTTGAAGCCAAAGTGCGTCAGGGGGCTCTCTCGAAAGAGAGCAAGACGGGAACGTCGCAGCGTCCAGCTCCAACGCGGAAAAGTTTTCGACCTTCTCATCGTGTTTCGGTTTTTGATCACGCAACAATTGCCCGTGTCGACATGCAACGATTCTCGGAGATTGATGCTCCAAAGATACAGTCCTTTGACGCTAAAAAGAATGCAAACGAACCAATTCGGGCGAGCACTGCGGGTCCACATGATTCGCGTCGTAAGAGCAGCATTCTCCCAATTTTTGAGCGATTTTTTCTCGATCTCGAATCAGAGCTTCCGGACCAGTCAACTCAGTCTACGCTTAGTCTTAATCCTGACGAGCACCTCCGAAGCAAGGCTCTGTACAAGGATCTCTGCGAAGCCTTGGAAAAGGTCCACGAGCTCGAGGAGGAGAACGAAAGACTCCGCCTCACAGGGCATACATAGAACGTCAGCTAAATGGCCAACTCCCGGTGGCGCAGGCCTGGAAGCGCGGGTCTCAAAGGTTGAAACGCGTCTCAGCCCAGTCCACTATTACTGAGACATGGACTTACAACTCAGTATTGATCGAGAAATCGGGAAAACTTCAGAGCAGCAAACGTCCAACTCAATATGCAGGGCACAGAGAGAAAGAAAGCATCGGACGGAGAGAGATGAAGGCAGAGAGAGGCGATAATGTGGAGAGACTGGGAGAAGGTGAAGAGGTAGCGGAGTCTACCACTGCAAGTAAAGGTCAAGAAACGCGTCTTTCAATGACTTTCTTTAGAAACGGCGCTTCTCGACTCGATGAACTTATGGTGAACAAGGAAATCAACGAGCTGAGAACGTGCGCCTTACTTGTGATGGTTGCATTGGGCTTGATATGGGCCGCTATAGTTCATGAAACTGGTTTTATGGTCCTTATTCTCCTCGTCTTCTTTTGCCGTTTCGGGGAAAACTCGATGGCATGATGGATTCCGCCTCTTTCATTGTTATCATTCGGTCGTCGGGGTTTCTTTTTAGATGTAGCCATTGCAACCTTCGTAAGACGCCAAGACCCGCTAGGCTATAAGACTCTCTTTTGTCTTGCTTTATGATGCTTTATGTATTTGACATGCGGAATGGCGACAAGAGAGCTTGTTAGTCTCGTTCCTTGATAGTATGTTTTATAGCTCGTACTAGGCAGGCACCATGACGAATCTCTAGTTCCCGTTGTAGCAGCAGCTAGCAAAATGATCCGCATAGTTTTCCGGTCTTTCAACATCGATGCGATTGAAGTCAGATTCCGCCACACCGTTCATCTAACTATCGTCTTTTCCTGCGCTGAAAATGTCGTTGCTTGCTGGCGTTGAGCCAAAATCATTTGATTTCGTTTTTCTACTTTAAGATGGCACTCATGCGGTGCAGCGCATCTTTGATTTCTGCCACGGAACACCATCAGTCCAGCATAAGCTCAGAACGTATCAATTTGTTTTCATGTCAGTAGACGGCATTGCATCCTTTTTGTCATTCTCTTTCCGACATGTAAGCGACCAGCAAATGACGAATTTTCATGGTCATTTTTTTTTTTTGGAGCCCCTGCAAAGCTCAAACGAACGAATGAACAATCCAGCGCTAGATACTCTAGCGTCGCTGGACGAAGGTTCGCGTCCGTGAGATCATGTTGTCAAACAGCAGCGCGGACGTCGCGGTGTACGCGCGCCTGCTCGATCCAGAGGGAAGCAAAGAGCGCAAGTTCGCAGGCCTTACCGCCGTGGAGGAGCCGCTCAGAATTGGGAAACATGTCACGATTGCCAAGGTAGCAGCGACGCTTTGCGCCGTGGCGTGGTTCTATCTTGCAGGTCATACGCTACATTTGGCGTTACTCTGCCCTCGCGCGTTCGGCGTTGCGCTAAGTATCCTTGCGATCGGGGATGCAATTTTCGTTGGTGTTATCTTGAGAAAAGGGGGACCACGCACCTGTTGTCAACGATGTGCGCTCTTCTTTGGGACCTTGTGCGCGCTGCTCACTGTAACCCTATCTATTTGGATCTACAAGCGCGCTTTGGTCTCGGAAACCTTCTCTCTTGGCCCTGACGCCGACATTTCGGGCGTTGTCAAGGTATATGTAGAAGACGGGACCGGTATTGTCCACATCGAGTCAAGCTCCGATGACCCAGGGGATCTTTTTTTCGCGCAGGGCCTCGTCATGGCTCAAACGCGCACCTTTCAAATGGAGTTCCAGCGCCGCTTGGCACGCGGACAACTTGCAGAGGTCGCGGGCGCTGCAGCTGTGCCTCAAGACACTCTCTTTCGCACGCTCGGTTTTGGGCGAGTTGCAGAGCAAACGTATGCGCGCATGCGAGAAGACCCGCGCTTTGAGGAAGAGATTCTAAATCTCGGGCGATTCTGTGACGGCGTCAATCACTTTTTCACGTCTCGACAGCGATTCTCTGCGCCTCTCGAGCTCATCTTGCTCTCCTTTCTCTTTCAGACTCCCTTTCCTTGGCAGTTGGAACCGTGGACTCCTGCAGATTCGATCGCTTGGGTCTTGGTCATGTCCTATGGGCTGTCGGGCAACTTGCAACGCGAGATGATGCGCTTCAAGCTCATTGCCGACCAGGGCCTCTCTGTGGACCGTGTGAACGAGCTGCTTCCCGCCTTTGACCTCACCGACTTCCCGACCATTTTGCAGCCCGAAGACGTTTGTCAGGATCCTCACACAAGCCACGACAATGCCACTTGCATAGAAGACCCAGAAATGAAGGCCTGGCTCAATTCCCTTCGCGCCACGCAGGCCAGCTCCAAGAGGGACCTGGCGAAATCCTCGAGGTCAGTGTGGGATTTTCGCCCGGGAAACGCCCTTGGCATTTCGGGCGCTTCAAACAATTGGGTCGTGAGCGGTGACCTTTCGCAAAGCGGAGCGCCTTTGTTGGCCAATGACCCGCACCTCGAGTTGACAGCCCCAAACGTCTGGCTACTCATGCATCTCAAAGACCCGGCCCAAGATGTCAATGTGATTGGCGCATGCTTTCTCGGAGTTCCCTTTGTCGTATTGGGTCGCAATGCCCATCTGGCTTGGGGCGTCACCAACACCGGAGCCGATGTTCAGGATCTTTTTGTTTTGCAAACCGTAGACTCCGGATCCGCCTACATGCACAATGGTTCAAAGGTGCTCTTACAAACCCGCACAGAGAGCCTTGGCGTTGCAGGCGAGTCAGCCCTTCGTCGTGTGGCCATTCGCACCGCACCGCACTATGGCCCTGTCATTTCCGATCACAACCTCCCCGACACGATTTTAAGAACGCAAGAGGGAGACGCTGCGACGCGACTGGGCAATAATACGGTTGCGCTGCGGTGGACCTCGCTTTTGGCCGACGAGCCAGAGCATTTTGACACCACTCTTGTGGCTTTTATGCGCATGTGTCGTGCCCGCACAATCGACGAGGCTCGCACGGATGCGCTCAAGTACCTTGTGGCTCCAGGCCAGAATTTTGTCATGGCTACACACAAGGATATTGCGTATCAGATGACGGGTCGATTTCCTATGCGTGTAAAGGGTCACACTGGCGTCTTTCCTGTACCTGGAAACGGCTCGTACGACTGGGGCGCTCAACACTATTTTGCCTTTGAGGAACTGCCTTGGGTTAAAAATCCAAAGCAAGGCTTTGTGGCGACGGCAAATAATCGCGTCCAGCCCCCATGCTTTCCCCTGACGCCCACTTGCGACTTCGATTCGACAGACGGGTACCGGGCCAAACGTATTACCGAGCTTCTCGCTCATCCCCAAGGCAAGCATTCCGTTGCAAGCATGCAGGCAGTGCAGCAAGATGTGTCAAGTCTTTACGCGGCAGAATTGCAAGAGGTGTTGGCCGAGGCCTGCCGTCAGTCAAACGCCCCAGAAGCCGTTGTTTTGTGTGATCTTCTCGTCCATGCATCGAACGAGGACTGGAAGTCTCATCGAATGAAGGTGAGCTCGGTGGAGGCGAGTCTTTTTAACCTTTGGAACGAGGAGCTTGTACAAAGTACACAGGCTGAGACTGGCGTCAAGTACTGGACCGTGCCCTTGTTCACCTCATTTGCCTTTCGTCGTGCTGCAGCGAATGGCACTGCAGGCGTTGGAAGCGTTTGCGCGCAAAACATGAGCGATGCGGATTGTCTCTCCTATGCAACAGCTGCGCTGGAGCGCGTCGCCTTGCTCCTCGCCGAGGGCAAGGTCAAGCCCTGGGGCACGGTCGGAATGCACGAGACCTGCTTTGCGTCGCAACTTTTTGCCGAGACCCCTTTGGACTGCCTCTTTTCGCGACGTGTGCCGCATGGCGGAGATGACGTGACTGTCAATGTCGGCTCGTCGTCGTATCCGAGTTTTGAGCAGCGCGCGGGTTCTTCATTTCGAGCAGTCATGTCCATGGGCGAAGACGCTAACGGCGACGACGGCGCATCCGTCATTGTCAATGCCCTTGGTCAAAGTGGTTCTCCGTTCTCGCGCCATTACGACAACATGGTGCAGCCCTGGTCTCTAGGCGAGTATTTTGCCATGTCTCTGAAAAATGCGACGGCCAATGGGCCTGTGCGCGAATCCTGTCTTGCCAGCGATCGTGAGCTGTGCTCGCCGTAGCTCTGCTGGAGTAAATACTGACGGCGTCAAGATGAGTGCGAAAGATGTTCTTGTGGCAGGCAGACTGGCAGGCAGGCGAATGAAAGCTCATCCGCCAATCCAAGTCACAATGGCCTACCAACTCTTGTTTGAGACTTTTATTTTATTCTTTTGTTGATTTTCCCAGCCCTTTCGTTTTGATGCACTATCGAGCGCCGATCGACGTTGATCGATTGCCAAAATGATTGATGCTGAGTCTCATTTCGGTTGGCCACAGACGTGCTTTCATCTCTCTCTCCTCTCTCCTCTCTCTCTTGTTTGCAGTGTCTGCTCCGCCAGATCCTAACACTAACAGGAAAAGATGAATTCGATCCCAAGCGAGACGCCAAAGCTTGAACGGAGTTTCTTTCTTCTCTCTGGCGGGGGTTTCTTCGTGGCTGCGACGGCACGCGGGGTGCCCTCGGCAGCGCCATCAAGCCGTGCCCCCTTACTCCCGGTCCACGCGAGGTCAAGTCTTTGCGTCTTGACAACGCGCTAGAAGAGAGCCGGCAAGAATGAAGGCAGGCGTCAACCGTGCCGCGGCAGGAGCGCGCGACTTTTTCGCAGAAGGCGTGCTGGGCGGCAGGCGGAAACAACGCGCGGAAGACAAAGACCAAAAGGATGACTGGGTGACCAAAGTAAAGGTCATTGGCATCCTGATGTCACTCTTGCTCATTTTGTACGTGCTTTCCTTTGTCATGGCGCAACGTGGCTCCGAGACGGCCCCTCTCGAGGAATGGCAGCGTACAGGCCAGTATCCGGGCCAGACGGAGGTGCTCGCAGATGCGCAAACTCAGCCGCACCCGGCACAGGAGAATAAGGACCTTTTGCCGGACGACTGGGATGTCAAGGAGCCATCAAGCAACGCCGTTGGGGATTCTGATTCGAACACCGATGGCAACGATCTCGCCAGTGAGGATGACGACGAAGTCGTGACCCAGTCGCAGCTGTCACCGGAAGCCCTCGCAGCGCTGCTTGAAGAGACGCCGGACATTGAAGCTGACGAGATGGTGTCATCCGCGATCCTCGCGCTAGCAAGTCAAAAGGTCTCGTCGCCGTTTTCAACATACGACATTCCGGGCGTGGACCCGGTAAAGGACGCCATCTTTCTCGCCAATGGAACCTTGACAAACGCTTACAAGTCAGTTCTTCGCGACAGGGTACCGCAAACGCGACAGGATCTGCCGCGCGTGTTTCCGCGAGATGTAGCGGTCTTTTACAAGAATGTGCATAAACGCAAGACTGTATGCGTGTACACCCGTACGCCTCGACAAGACTCGCTCTTTCGCACAAACTTTATGTCCATGTTTGCCTCGGGCGACTACAACTATGTGATCATGCGTTCGACGGACTGTCAGCACGAGGGAAAGTGCTCGTCACCCGAGGAGGCGCGAAGCCACGCGCGCTGTAACCCGGATTTGAGCCCAACGGTGCATTTGCTGGAGCGAATCAAGAATTTTCAGCACGAGCGTTTTGAGCAAGTTCTTTCCAATGGCGTGGAAAACTATGACGTTCTCGTTGCTACAGGCGATGAGTTTTGCCGTGCGTTACACACCTACGACCGTGCGCATTTTCGCATGTATGCGGGTCCGAATGTGGTGAATGCTTCGCAAGGCTCGCCCATCTACCTGCCTCTGGGTCCTCGCGAGGAGTTCAAACGCGTGTATGCCAACGACGTGCGTCTGGTGAGGGAGCGCAAGTACAAGTTCAACTTTATGGGCAGTTTGACGTCGCTCTCGCGCAAGGTGCTCGTCAAGGAGCTTGGTCCTTCGAGTGAAAAATACCCATCTTTTGTTTGGGTAGTGTCCAAGTGGAAGAAGCAACTCACGCGTGCTAATGGGTACATTACCCCGGTGGAGTACAAGCAGATTTTGGTCGACTCGGTCTTTACGTTGTGCCCACAGGGCCACAATCCGGAGGCGTACCGCATCTACGAGGCGTGTGAGGCTGGGTCGATCCCCATTGTCGTCCTCGATGAGTATTATCGCTCGCACGAGTGTGAAGGGGCCTTTTTGCCATTGATTACGCAAGGTGCTCCCTTTGTATTTCTCAATTCGTGGACCGAGCTGCCGGCGTATCTGGAATACATTTTGCAGCACCCCGAGAGGATACAGCAAATGCAAATGGACACCATGGAGTGGTACAGCAAGTTTATGACCAAGGTGGCGACCCAGTTCGAGACGGTGATGACCTTGCGTTTTTCGGATCGTAGCGAGTCAGGCAAATTTACTTCGACGCGGTCGATTCCTAGCATTCGTACCTATCTCGACGACGCCGCGTATAGCGTGCCTTTGCAAAAGCCTGCCACGTGAACAAGAAGAACTATAATGACAATGATCTGAGCTTGTGTGTCTAGAATGTTGATGGGTCTACCGCGGCTTTTCGGCTTCTCTCGCTTGAGAGAGGAAGGTGCGCCAACGCTGAAAAAGCATTTAGCGGAAAGGTCTCGGGATGATCTTGGCTTGTATCGAGCACGTGCCATGGCTTTGTGTCGTCCGTGGCAACGTTAGAAAGAGGCGTAGAGTCTACCCGAGCGTCGGTCTCAATGCGTACAAGCGCTCGCTTGTCACGGCCAACAAAATGTGTCAGGTACAGACCCGAGTCCGTTGCGCTAAACGCGCAGCTGACAGGCCGGCACAAGTCGGTTTGAATAGTTTCCACGACGCCTGAGAGGAGATTGACACGCACGAGAGAACCGGTTGGACGCAAGGCGTAGAGTTCTGCGGAAGCGTCGCGGGCGAGAGCTGCGAGATTGACGGATGCAAGATCAAGTTGTGGTTCGCGAGCCCAGGGCTCAGCGTCGCAGGTGAGGTAGACGCTCAAGTTAGCGCCTCGTTCATCGAGGGCCAAGGATGTGCACGGGGATGACAGCATGATACGCGCGTCTTCACGGCCGTCTGGGCTGATAACGAGCAGAGCTGGTGTAGCAGCGTCGGCAACGGCGAAGCGATCACGTTTGCGCAAAAAGGCAATGCCAACGGGGTTGACAGCCTTTAGTGGTATCATGCGACTGTATTGGAGGTTACCGCGCTTATTCACACGCAAGAGATGTATACACGACTCGCCCTGGATAACAGCGGCGATGGAACCGCGCGTCTTGCCCCAGCAGATGGCACCGCATTTTGTCTGTTGGCCATGTTTGGCAGCAAGTGTCTTGTTGATGCGTACCGGAATAGGGCACTCGTCAAGCACTGTCAAAGATCGAGAACACCGAAGGCACAAGCGTCGCGCGTTTCCGTGGTCAATTTCGGCACGCACTTCTGGTGCAGTCGCCGCGAGCACTGCGTTGGATGCCTTTTCCCACTTTTTGCAGACGAGATTGGCGGATGCGATGAGCTGCAGAGGCGAGAGCCATTCGAGAACGGCTTGCAAGGTTTCCGATGGCAGGCGTTCATTCACGGGACTTTGTGTCAGCGCGTCTGCCATGACACCAACTTTTCGCGCAGCCATGACGGGCCAGCCTGGGCGAAGCGTTTCGGCGAGCTGGCGAGGCTGGCTGGCTGGCCAAGCCAGCGTGGCAACGCGGTCCCGCTCTTTGGCTCGAAAACAGAGAAGCCAGCACGGCTGACTCGATCCTGCTCGGACCTCCCAGGGAGTTTTCGTTTTTGACCAGCTGGCTGACTATTTATCATTCACTGTCAATCTACGTAGTAGGCCTTGGCCTGAACCAACCAAGTAAGGAGACGGTGCACGCCCTTTCTCTCTCTGAAAATCACCTCGAAAGTTCTCAAAGGAGACAGACGGAACTGCTCTTTACGAATCGTAAGAAAAAGGGTAGCGGGCCTGACTGTGAGCGCGCGCAGCACTGCAGCTGGCTGCTTCCCCCATTCTTTCCTTTGCTCTTCTCCCCGCGCCCATCTCAACTCGCGCCGTCTCGTCTGGCCTTTCCTGGTCTTTTCTGCTCTCGTCGCGCTTCGACCGAATTCGGGCCGAGTTCGGTCTGTCCGCGCGCGCATGAAACAGCCGCATGGCATGTCCCCGCGCGCCGTGCCTCTCGGCGCCGGGACCTCGCGCGAGCGCCGCGGCGGCGCCTGGCCTCCCCGCCGGAGCTGGCCGGCCGGCTAACGCGGCGTAACGCACTTTTGCGCAACGCTTTTCCGCCGCTCCCCGGCCGGCTGCCTGCCCGCCGGGCGAACGGGGAGGAAGAAGGCGGCGCGAAAGTCGCGGTCACGAGCGCGCATTCCGCACTTGCGCGGGGGAATAGGCCACTGTGGAGGGCGGCGGCGCAAGTGCGGCTCGCGGGCCCGTGTCCCCGGCTGTGTCCAGTCGCGCGCAAGTGCAGAATGGGCCGCGGGGAAGGGCCTATCGCGGCGGCCGCAAGTGGAGAATGGCGCAGGGAGCCCTTGCACGCGCCGCGAGTCCACGAAAAGCAAACTCGAATCGTGCGCGCGTCGGCTGCGCGAGCGAGGTCATCGTGCGCGCGCGTCCGGGCCCGCGCAGCGAGGGAGAGAGCGAGCGAGGGCGGGCGAGGATGGCGTCGCCGGCGGAGGCCGTGCCGAAGAAGAGGCGGTCCGGGGCCGCGCGCAAGGAGCGGCTCTCGGCGTCGGCGATTGAAAAGCTGCACGAGATCGAGCTGTCTCCTTCGGAGACGGTCTCGCTCGCGTTCGAGGAGGGCCCGCTCGGGCTGCAGATCCTGGACGTGCCGCGCAAGGGCGTGCTCGTGTGGCACCTCAGCGGGCAGGCGGCCGCGCTGGGAAACGGCGCGCTCCGCGTCGGATCGCGCGTCGAGGCGGTGGCCGGTGTGTCTTGCGAGAATAAGGACCTCGAAGACGTCTTCGAACTTGTCAAAAAGAACCCTCGTCCTCTTGAGATCACCTTTCGGCTGCCCATGGCGTCGCGGCCGAACACGCCCGGGGACGCGCCCGTCCCTGCTGTGGAGACCTCGAGAGCGTCCACGCCCTCGTCGACCTCTTCGTCGTCGACGTCGGCATCCAAACCCGCAAGCAAGGCAGAACCCGTGTCGCCCTCGACTCCGCCAGGACAGACGCAGGTGCGACTCGAGCCCGTGAAGCGGTCGGTCTCTACGCGGCTGCGCAACTTTACAGAGTCGGATGCGCATGGCAAGTCCCAAGAACTCTCCAAAGAAGCGCTGGACCGCGCGCAGAACCCGCGGAGGAAGGACGACACGGTATGTGTGGTTTTTCGCAGCGGACCGCTTGGTCTGCAAATTTCGGATGTAGGCAAGCGCGTCTTGGTGACTTCTTTTGAAAACAACCCGGACGGATCAATGGGCCAGGCCGAAAAATCGGGCATGGTGCACTTTGGATACCAGGTTGTCAAGGTCGGGCAGTCCGAGTGCGAGGGCATGAGCATGCACCAAATCGGCATGTTGGTGCAAAAGCAGAAGCGCCCCGTGGCAATTACCTTTCGTAAGCTTTACGAGCGACGCAACCCTGCCGATGATCCTGCGCGTGCTCGGCGGCGGCGACGATCCCAGTCCAAATCGTCATCAACAGCGGCAGCGGCAGCACCAGTCGCACAAGGAGGAGCGGACGCTGAGCCCGTTGCAGTCCCTCCTTCTGTGGCGTCTGGCATGTCGGAGACTGGATCGCTGGCAGGAATGAGCGAAAGCGAAGGCGAGCCCGAGACGTTGCACGGAGAATCGGCAACGACCGCGACGCCCGAAGATGAGGACGCGGAGGAGGAAGGCGAGCAGAACGTGATGACGGAGTGTGAGTGCGGAAACGTTTCGATGCAGGAGAGCGCGCTGTCAAACACGGATCCAATGTACTTTCACTTTGTGATGCTGTGCAAGTCGTCGCAAATCCAGATTCTGCTTGACCACGAGGCCACGCTCTCTGAAGCGACGGACCCAAGCAAGCATCCAGCCTTTGAGCTGAGCTCGCTGCACATGCCCACGCTGTACAAGCGTGTCAATGCGGAGGAGATCCAGTTTCCTGATTGGCCGACGTGGATTCGGATGCAGTATTTGGACGCGTACATTTCACAGAGCCAGCGCGTTGACGGAGAGGACGATATTGAGAACCCGGACGATCTCTCTCCGGAGCAGGCGGCAGTGGTAGCAGCAGAGATTGTTGAAGGACCGATGGCTGGCAAGCCCGGAGCGGAAACGTCAGAGAAGGCGGAGCATGACGAGAGGCTCGTGCCGCCGAATGAGCAGTGCGCGTATTGCAAGGCTAAGCGCGCGCTGCGGCAGCGGGCGAACACCTTGAATGACGACATGTACATTCACTTTGCGCTGCTGTTCAAGACGGTCAAGATCCAGGCAGAGAATTCGACGAGGAACCAGGAGGGCTACGTGGAGTACCTTTCGAGTGTTGACGTGGAGGATCTCTACCGTTGGTGCCAAAAGGACGGCATTTCCATGCATGAGTGGATGCAGTGGATCAAGAAACAGTGCGCCATCTCTTACGAGGAGTACCTTTACAAGATTGCGCTTTCGGGTGACGTGGAGATTGACCTACGTGACATGATTAAAGAGAGTGTGCCTGCTTGAGCCAAGTCTGTCTATTTGAGTCTGTCTCTTGCTTTATCCCGAACATACATAATACATGAATTGAGCATTGCATACTGTCTGGCTGATGTGTACCTTCTTTATTTTTAAAATGTGCTGCCTGTGCGTGTATGTTTGAGGAGGTGAGGGGATTTGAGTGAAGAATTTGGATCTAATGAGAGGGTTTGGATCTAATGAGAGGGGCTTGGATAAGATGAGGGCGGTTTGGATAAGATGAGGGCGGTTTGGATAAGATGAGTGGGGCTTGTATAAGATGAGGGCGGTTTGGATAAGATGAGTGGGGCTTGAATTTAATGAGAGGGGCCTATCCAAGCCCCTCTCATCTTATCCAAACCCTCTTCATCTTATCCAAACCGTGAAAAAGGTCAAGGAAAAGGTGGGAAAAAAGGCTGACGAAAAAGCTGACGAAAACACTGAAAAAGAAGTTTCTTTCTTTTTCCTTTTTCATTCCAAAGGCGCTTTGGGTGACGTGTAAGAGTCGTTGTGGTCGAGATTTACCACCAAGGAAGGATGGCAAATATGCTTCTCCTGCGGATGACCGCAAGCGGTACGACAGGTTTCTCTCTGTAGTACTGAGAGTAGACA
The DNA here is from genome assembly GCA_003116975.1 of Aurantiochytrium sp. KH105. Taxonomy (NCBI): domain Eukaryota; class Bigyra; order Thraustochytrida; family Thraustochytriidae; genus Aurantiochytrium; species Aurantiochytrium sp. KH105. The sequence goes on from BGKB01000106.1 coordinate 158,440, forward strand.
ACGTATTTATTCGTGAAAAAAGAAAAAGAAAAGAGAAAGCGTCGTCGCAGCAAGCAGACTCTGCGAGAAAAAAGACATATGTAACACTTACAAAGAGAGAATAAAGGTCTGCTGTGCGTGCGCACAAAGTGATCAGAAGCGCTCGTTCATGCGGCTGGCGACGGTCCGCATCTGGTTGTAAACCTTGCCGGGAGGCGCACCAAGGATGAGTTTGCAGATGGCGTCACGCGCAATTTTAATGTTCTGAAAGGAGCCGAGAATGTGAATGCGCTGGTCAGCAACGACGATACGGGTACGAGTAGCATTCTCAATCGCGTACTTGGTCTTTCCGCCCTGGCCAGCAATACGACCAATGGCGCGCGAAAGATGGTCGCCGTGGAGCATTTTGACATCCTTGACCTCGAAGCTGTCGACAAAGAGGTCCTCAAGACGCAGGAGGGCAACAGCGTCCTGAACATCAAAACCCATGGCAAAGGCCTGGACAAAGTCTGCGGCACGGGCAAGGGCACCGGGATCGTCGGTCTCTGGCGAAGTCTTCATTTCGACGCTACGCGACTTGGGGTTGAAGCGGACGTGAAGTTTCATGTGCTGCACAAGCGGGGTGAGGATGTTCTCCCACTGCTTTTGGAGGGGGGTGTATCGGTGCGGAGGAATGCGCACGCGACGGTACTGTGTCTCCCCGCCGGCGACCTGCTCCGCGGTGAGGGGCGCAAACTTGATGCGGTTGCCCGGGCCAAGCTCGTTGTTGTTGGTGTTGTTGTTGTTGCTAACGTTGCCAGCGGCGCTGGCGGCGAGGGCCTCCTGGGCCATGCTCTCCTGAGCGATAAGGCCCGAGTCGATCTCCATCTTCTCTTCTTCCTTTCTCTCGTGCGGTTCGAGCGCGCAAAGCGAGCGAGCAGGCAGCGGAGAGTGCGGGGTGACGGGTTCCTCCTGAGCACGACTTGCGAAGGCTAGCGCGTCTACGAGCGCGTCCGCAGCGAGCGCGAGCGCGTGCGACCAGAAAGGAGTTCTGTCCTCACCGCCACCCAAAAACCACTCGCTGCTCGAAATGTTCCCCGTGTTTCCTCTGCGCAACCCAAATTGTCTTCACATTTCTTCGCCTCGACATCGAGGCCATTGGCAGAGCGAGCCGGGCAGACGAGATTTGCTCGCTCAATCCGATTGCTCGCCGGACGTCGCGCTGTTGCAGTACACGCGTCCCTGAGAGCGAGACGGGACGTGAAGAAGCTGCAAGATTTAAGCTTTTGAGGCGTGGCGGGGTCGAGCGGGAAGTGGGAAAGCGGAGGCCGAGTCCACCATGACGACGCAGCGCGTGAAGGCGCTCGAGGCGTTCTTGGAGCAACGTGGCGCATCTTGGGCTCGTGGGAAAGTGGAGATGACGACGGAAGGCGTGGTGCATGGATTCGGCGTCGTTGCCAAGTCCACGATCACCGAAGGCGAGGAGATTTTCCGTATTCCGCGCGAAGCCGCCTTTGGTGCGGGGCTCTTGGCCGGGACGGGCGATGACAACAACGAGAGTGGGAATGAAGACGAGGTGGAGCACCGTGACTCTCAAATGTTGCATGCTCTGCTACTGCTTGCAGAGCGCGCCAAGGGCAGCGAGACGTCGCCGTGGGCTCCGCTTTGGGCAACGCTGCCCGAACCCTCCACGTATGAGGACTTGCCGTGGCTGTGGCCTGCGGAGCGTGGCGAGGCGGTCAAAGGCACAGCCCTGGAGCTACCTATTGCGAACAAAAAGACTCGCATCGAAGAGGAGTGGAAAGCTTTGGTGGCACGTGGCGAGACGAGTGTGGATCTTGAATCGTACGCTCATGCGTGTGGCGTTATTCTGTCGCATCTGAATCCCTTTTTCGGGGGCGCCGTCGTGCCCTTTGTGTACATGCTTAATTGCAGTAACACGAATGAGCCGAACGTGGAGTTTGAGTCTGAGGAAACAGAGGAAGGAGACGAAGTTGTGGTGGGTCGTGCTATTCGCGATATTGCTGCCGGCGAGGAGCTTACGCAGGCTTATGGCAATGATATTTCCAATGCAGAGCTTGTGTATCGGTGCGGCTTTGCCCTGCCCCAAGCTGAGCTTCGCGATGTGGTGGACGTGGGTTACGCAAGTGAAGTGCAAGCAGGCAAGGAGCGGATACAAGAGGTCAATTTGCTTCAACGCGCAGGTGTGATTGCGGCTTGCGCTTGGGACGGCTTGGAAGACGTTCTGACCATTGAGGTGAGCAAGGATTCTGGTCTGACTGAGCTTCGTGTGGCTTGCGCGGTGCGGGGCCTTGATGACGCAACTTTGGCTAAATTTTGCGAGTACTGCGGTCTTCGCGGCGCGGAGGCATCGCCACTGAGTGCAGGCAAGGCCGCGGGGCTTTCGGTAAAGAAGCAGCGGCTGGACGAGATGGACTGTGTCGCTGTGCTTTTGTGTGCGTGTTTGGATGCGGTTGAACGCGGGGAGTGGCCTCCAAGCACTGCCAAGTCGCACGCGGCGATGCTGGGTGCGGCGCGCAAGAGTGAAGCTAGCAAAGATGAGGAGGAGGAGGAGGACGACGAGGATGATGATGAGGACGAAGTGTTGTGGGATGTCTTGCGCCCTGTGTTGGCCAGCAAGGCGGTTCAAAATGCATCAGAAGTTCTGCGCGCACGAATGGCGCGCATCGAAGCGAGTGGGAGCGCACGATCTGGAGAAGTGGCCATGGAGCAATTGGCAGCGGCAGAAACCAAGATTTTGAATTCAGTATTGCAAAGGACATGACGCAAATGCGGCTCACCCGCTCCCTTCTCCTCCTCGAAAGTAAGAAAACAATGTCCTCATGAAGGAGATTCATTGGGGAGATAAAGAGCTCAACAAAAAAAATATGAAAAATTCACAAAAGCAAGACAAGGCAAGGCAAGGCAAGGCAAGACAAGAAAGTTCAGTGGCAGCTTGCTGTGGCGAGTCAATAAAGATGAGAATGTGGAAGAAGGAAGAACAATGGTGTGACATCTTGTAGAGAATTCATTAGTTTTGTACACAACTTCAGTCAGATTCAATCAGATTGAGCAGGTAGCTGAGTTTGGCGCAAGGATATCTAAAAAAGGGAGACAGGTATCCCTTTACTCCTTGCGCAGGTCATATGCGCGTTCACGCGTACAGACTCGAATGCCTTGGTGAGTAGTGGTGTGTGATGTGTGAAGATCTCACGACGGGCGAGACGAGACGAGAGGGGCGATCGCGAAACAAGGGGGGGAACGAGGAAAAGGGTAGAACGTAAGAGAAGCAGCGCCGTTGGGCGCGAAAAGGGGTCTCGCAGCAAAGCAAAAAGAAGGGAGCTTTACTTGGAGGCAACGGCCGAGCCCATGCGGTTGGTAACCTGGAGGGTCGAGTTGTGCTGGTCGACGACGTCGAGCAGCTTTTCAATGTCGATGTGCTGGGCATAATGGTCAGCAACGATCGCAGTGCGCTCGCGGTCCTCGGGGCGGAGCTTGTGGACTTGCTTGCCAAGATCCTGAAGATCCGGAATGCAGCCGAGCACCTGGACGTCGCAATACTCCTCAAGCGTGCGTTGCGTGTAGTGCTGGACCTCCTCGAGCTTGTCGGGGCGCACCTTGTTGATGATGACACCACGGACCGAGGTTCCCTCCATGTTGCAAAAGCCATTGTTGAGGAAAAACTGGTCGAGAGTGTTGCCGATGCCGCCGTTGAGCACGAGAACAATGGGGAGGCCGAGCGAGCGAGCGACGCGGGCGTTGCTAAGGCCAACGCTGGCGCCCACGCCGCAATGGCCGGTGCCCTCGACGACGGTAAACTCGTGCGAGTCGTGGACGCGGGCAAAGGACTCCTCGATGGCCTGGAGCTCGTGCGATGCCGAGATGCGGCCCTCGAGGGAAGCCTTGGTGTATCCCTTCTTGATGAGGACAGGGCTCATGTCGGCGTAGTCGGCGTCGCAGCCAAAGAGCTCCTTGAAGATGGGGGCATCCTTATCGACGCTGCGGAGGCCTTCCCTGGCCTGGACCTGGACAGACTTTTGGCCGACGGGCTTGATGTAGCCCACACGGTCAAAGACACCTTGGAGCGAGCGCACGAGTCCCGAGCTGGAGCATGTTTTGCCCGTGTGCTGGGACGAGGCCGCCACGAAGAGCGCGCGCCGCATTTTCGCCGCGAGCTCTTTCTGCTTCGACAGCTTGCTAAGGCCGGACTCCCGAGTTGACACGCGCGAGCACGAGTGCAAGCGCGTACACTTGGGCCCGTGCTGGGTGTTCTGGCAAGAGGAAAAAAAAAAGAAAAGAAAATGGGTCTCCGCGCGGAGATGTGTGTGTATGTGTGTGCGCGCGAGAGAGTTTTTTTCTTTTTTTTTTTTTTTTTTTGCTTGGCCGCGTCCCTTGCGGTTACGCCGGCACTCTGCGCTCACCTCACCTCAACGACACCTCCGCCTCGCCTCGCCGCGCGGCCGCGCCCTTCGCGCCGACTTTGCGGCGCTCGGGAGCTCGGTGCTGGCAGCTGGTCTCTCGTGCCTGGCGCGCATGCGATGGCCGCCTGCCTGCCTGCCTGTCTGCCTGCCTGTCTGTCTTCTTCCCCGCCCTGCTGTTCCTCCTCCTCCTCCTCCTCCTTGCCGTTCCTGCCGCTGGTGTTGGTTGCTGCTTTCGCTGCTGTTGCTGCCTGCCTGGAGACGGCCAGTCGGCGCGGCCTCGCCTGTTTCTGAGCGAAGCGTTGCGGGTTTGGCCGCGCTCTGCCTCGGCTGCGCTGGAGCGCTGCCTGCTTGCGCCTGCTTAGGACTTGAATTCGCCCCCCTTTCTCCCTTTTCCGCTTTCGCATTCAAATTTGAACTTCTTCTTCTCTCTTTTCGAGGGAGGGAAAGAATTCTTTTTCCCTTTTTCTTTTTTTTTTCTTTTTTCTTTCTCCGCCGTCTGTCTGTTGCCTTGTTTGTCTGTTGCCGCGTCCGTCTGTTGCCGAGGCCGGCACGGCCCCGCGTCTGTCTCGCCGTCGCGCCGCTGCCTGCCTGCAGGCCTGCCTCTGCGCGGCGGCTAGCCGAGCGAGCCGCGGCCGCGGGCGGGCGCGCGGGCGGGCGGGAGCGCGCGAGGAGGCGAGCCGGCGAGCGAGGCGGTCGGTACTTGCGCGCGCCGCTTGCGTCTTCTTGTGCGCGCGGAACTCGATGTTTGCGCGACCCGCCCTGCTCCGCGCTTCCTCCTTTCTGGCTTTTCTTCTCCTTTTTTTTTTCTTTTCTTTTTTCCCTTTTTTTTTTGGTTGGCTGGTTTTTTTCTTTCCGAGTTCTTCCCTATTCCCCGTCTTTTTTTTTCTTTTTCTTCTGTCTGTACGCCTCGGCGGGTCGGGACTCGGCGCCTCGGCGGGGCGGGTTTTTATGTCCTATGATCATTGTGCGCGTCCTGGCCGCCCTCCGAACCCTGCCCCAAGGCGCCTGCGCCACGCCGCGCCGCACCACGCTGCAGCTGCAGCTGCAGCGGCCAGTGCAGCTGCGAGAGGCTGTCCACCGCACCTGGCTGGCGACCGACCGCAGAGCGCGCGAGGCGTGCGCCGCACCGTCGGCACGGTCTCCAGCCGGCAGGAATAGGAGAAAAACCAAAAACCCGTCCCAGCCGAGCGACCAGTCTGGCTTGTGCATTTTTTTTCCTTCAAATTATTTTTGGGCATTTTTCCCACGAGAAAGACGACGCGAGGCGCCCCGCGGCGTACGTACGCGCACCCCCTACGAATTACCCTAGCAAGGCCATACAACCCCCACGCGGCCGGTCGGCCGGCCGCCCGGCGCGCGCGGCGGTTCCGCTCCTACCGGACGGTAGCCGCTTACTCAGTGTCAGTACACGACGTCCGCCGCGTCCGGTGCGCGCGCGGCCGGGGGTCAGCTGCGTGCAGTTTTCTCCCGTTTTCCGCCTCTGTGGCCCGCCCTCCCTCTCAGCACCGGGGCTGGTGGCGGGAAAGGGACTCGCCGCGGAGGGAGCGAGGAGGAGGAAGGGAGGCGCAGAGGAGAGAGAGAGTCGTTGGCGCGGCTGCGGGCGCCGTTGCGGGAAGGGCGCGCGCCGCACGACGCAAGCGGCCACGTCTGCGCACGCAGTGCATAGATAGGCAGGCAGAAGGAGGACGGGACGGTGATGGCGCCAGCAGCGGAGAGAGGGACGAGGCGTATGCGACGCGCGAAGGCTGGAGGAGAAGCTGCAGCTCTGGCTGGCACCCGCATGTGGGGAGAGAGTGCGGGGGAAAGCGGTCCCGCAGAGTCCGGGACGAGGGCGGCAAAGTCCCGCAGAGCGAGGCGGGGCGGCCGGCGGGAAAGTCGAGAACCCGCGGCCGCAAGTAGAGAATCCGGCGCGGGAAAGGGCCGCAAAGCGCGGCGGGAGGGGAGGTGCGGTGTGGGGTGACGCGCGGCACTGGCCTGAGGCTGGTTCTGAACAGGTATGCGCATCGATGGATCGATCCATCGACTCATCAACATCGACATCGCCATCGTCGTATCGACGCCGCCGCGCTGGCGGTGCAGCGTTGCTTTATGAAAGTCAACTTATCGGAAAAAACCCGGCAGGCACGCGCGACCTCTCCTCAGGCTTGTCTCGCTCCTGAAGCGCGCGTCACCCCGCGAGTCCAGGCGGTGCACCGAGGCCATGACGCGTCGACCGCAGGGCGCGGACCATTTGCCTGCTGCTCTGCTCTGGGTTGCATCGTCACTGATTCTCCTTATGTAGTAGTAGATTGGATGCGTGAGTGACTGCGACGGCGAGTCCCGCGGGGCGACTGACAGACACACAGACAGACAGACAGAGGCTGACGCCGGTGCAAGAAAGGCGCCGCGGATCGCAGTCGATCTCGTCCCGGTCGGGCCCCGGTCGGGGCATGGTCGCACGCGCAGCGGTATCAGCTGCAGCGGCAAGGAGAAGGGCGGCAGATACGGGTCCGGCGCGTCGTCGTTGCCGAATCCGATGGATCGATCGAGCGACTGCGAGCGATCGAGCGAATGACCGCATGAAAGAAAGATCGGTGGTCGATCATTGGCGATTGGATTGACATGACAGTGAGCACGTGGGCAAGCGAGCGGCAGCGTGCGACTGCACGTGAGCGGCAGCAGCCGAAGAAGTGATCGACGACGACGATGCCAAGAAGATGGTTCCTCTCAACGTGGACGAAGATAGGTGAAAAGTTGATGCTGTGCGTGTCTGGTGGACGAAAGGATGCTCCGAGAGAGATAGATGCTTCTGGGGTGGATGCAGAGTGGCAGAAGGAAGCCCTTGGGGCGCAACTGCGTCGACGATGCGGGCTGCGGCTGCGACTGTAGTGACTGCCTGCAACTGCAGCTGCAGCCTATACACCTGCCTGATGAAAAATGGGTTAACTTTGCCTTCTTGGACGTGCGCCACGAACGGCTGCTCGCACCACGTATAATCGTGCTTGCTTTGCGTTGCTTGCCCTCGTGAGACCGTTTATTAGCGAGCAAGCAAGCAAACTTGAAGCAGCAAGCATGAATTCCTTGCTGGTTTTTTCCCTTGAAAATACTTTTCTTTTCCTTTCCTCGTTCCTTCTTCTGCTGCTGCAGCTGCTGCTGTCGCCGCTACACTTCCATCGCACAACTGCACCGCCACTAATAACACTGCAAGTTAAAATAAAAAAAAGACTGAGCAAGAAGATGCGCGCGAAGATCGCGACATCACTCGAGGCACTGGGACAAGTTCTTTAACAAAGGCCCAGACGGCTCGAAGCAGCCGCACCATTCATTTTCAAAATCATGCCTTTTCTCTCGGTTTATGACATCTGTAGCCGTCATAGGCCAGGCAGGAGCAGTAAAAGAAGCGAATGATCGGCAGCAAGCTACAACTTTTCGAGGATAAAAAGAGGCAGTAGCCGCAAATGACCTGCAAAAAATTGCATAGATTCATGGCTTCATCGTCCCCCAAAAGAAGAAGAATTTTCATTTATGGTTGGTCGGGTCGGGTCTTGTCCCCGTCGCGATCCGTCTTGTGCTGCAAGCGGCGCCAAGAGCACAGACTATGGATCTGCTTTTTCGATGCAAACGGGCACACGGCATCGCATAAAAAATTAGGTATGAAAACATTCTCTTCCCGGGCACTGACCCTGAGACGAAATGGAATGGACCTCGCTCAAACTCACCATCATCCATCCGCCACGAAGATGCAGCTGGAGCTAGCAAGTACAAGCTGCAGGCATTGTGCGCGCGCTTTGACCTGACAGCAAAAACAAAAAAACAACTGCGCAGTAGGCGGGCCGTCCCCAGCCACACCTAGTGCATGCGTAAATGATCGCGCGAGCGTGAAGAAATCTGGAAGCTGCGCTTCGATTTCGCAATCAGCGCGGCCAAAAAGAAAAAAAAAACGCAGCTCACTGTCAGCCAAAGCCTGCAAATTGCATCGACCTATTCAGCCAAAAAATCCGGGCTGCGCCTCTATAAAGCTTGAACCGCGAGCGAGCCAGCCAGCCAGCCAGCCAGCCAGCCAGCCCAGCTGCAGCCACAGCCACAGCGGATCCCGCTCTTGGCAGCACCACGCACAGCCACAACCCGGGCCCGGCAAAGAAAAGTGTGATCGTTCCACAAGTTCGTTCTTGGCTTTGGAAAATGGGTTGTTCGAATTCACCCAGCGTCCAGGAGACGAGGGTGTCATGAGGCAGTTTATTGCCCGAAGAATCCATCTCCATACCGCAGCAGACGAACGCTCATCGGCGCGCGTGCCGCATTTTGCATGGATGGCCGGCGCGTGCATGCACACCCATCCAGCCACTACTGTGTGCACGCATTATTGACTTGCCGCGGCGCAATAGCCGACTTGCGCAAGGGCTTCCTCGACCTCTGCTGCTGCTGCTTCTAGTCGAGCATAGTACGCACGCACGCTCGCCCGCCCGCTGGCACGTAGTAAACACGCGCCTGGAGCGGCTGCTGCCCGAGCAGTCAACACAACACGCCCGGCCAGACCCGTATACCTAGCAAAGGTTACGCGGCAGGAGCGATCGGCACACGCTGCGTTAGTTTCCGCACGCTCGGACAAGCCAGGCGCGCGCATTGACGCGAGAGCTCGACAAAGCGCTCGTGCGCAAAAAGAGACCATGCCTCTCGGCGATGAGGTCTTCGAAGGTACGTGACCACCTCACGGGCGAGCGGGCGGGGCGAGGGGCATCTTGACCTGCTCGAAACAGCTCGAGCTCGAGATTATGAGGCCGCGACTCATCCACTGACTCGCTGACTGACTGATTGACGAACGCAATGGCGGCTGCACGATCTCACAGAGGGCGACAGCGAATGGGTCAAGTTCTGGAGATCACGCCTGGAAGAGCCCGTGGTGGCCGAGGCCCGCTTCGACTTTATCAATATTCGCGACATCAACATCAACAACAGCACCTTTAAATCGAAGCTCCTCGTCTACATTCGCGTGAACATGGAAGATCTCGGCATCTCCAACACGGACCGCATTCCTCGACCTCGCAACCAGCACTATCTCATCGATGGCAGCAAGAAAATCTCGCAGTGGACGCCGTGGCTCCAGTTCCTTGGCGAAGTCTCCAAGCACTCCGAGTGGGTTCGTGAAAAGAATGGCAAGCTCACCTATGCCTACGAGTGGGACGGCGTCTTCCCGCTGGGCGAGCGCGGTGCTTGGTTCCCCTTTGACTTTCACGAGCTCAATGTAGCCATCACGAGCAATTGGGACGACTCCAAGTTCATTCTCGCGCCCTGGGCTGACTCCAAGCTCCGCCGCTCCGTGTGGAGCGAGGAGTGTGCTGTTGCTGCCCTCGAAAACGAGGTCACCATCGTCGATAGCGGGTGCTCGCGCGTGCGCGACGAAGAGGTCATCCTCGTCCTTCGCAACCGCTTCAAGTGGAATAGCACGCCACGCCTCACGTTTGGATCCTCTCGTGGTTTCACGGATTTGCGCTACAGTCAGGCCACGGCTTCTGTTCTTGTCGATCGCCGCGCCACCTTTGTCCAGCACATCATTTACGAGCTCCTTCGTCCCTTTCTGCTGGCCGTTCTCGCGCCTCTCTCAGTTTTGTTCTTTGAGGACGCTGCCACTCGTCTGAACTACTGTGTTACCCTTCTCGTCGCCATGAGTCTTGCGTTTCTGCGCAGCACTGGCGATCGCGTTACCTTTTGCGACTACTACAAGTTGGGCATGTTTNCTTGGTTCCCCTTTGACTTTCACGAGCTCAATGTAGCCATCACGAGCAATTGGGACGACTCCAAGTTCATTCTCGCGCCCTGGGCTGACTCCAAGCTCCGCCGCTCCGTGTGGAGCGAGGAGTGTGCTGTTGCTGCCCTCGAAAACGAGGTCACCATCGTCGATAGCGGGTGCTCGCGCGTGCGCGACGAAGAGGTCATCCTCGTCCTTCGCAACCGCTTCAAGTGGAATAGCACGCCACGCCTCACGTTTGGATCCTCTCGTGGTTTCACGGATTTGCGCTACAGTCAGGCCACGGCTTCTGTTCTTGTCGATCGCCGCGCCACCTTTGTCCAGCACATCATTTACGAGCTCCTTCGTCCCTTTCTGCTGGCCGTTCTCGCGCCTCTCTCAGTTTTGTTCTTTGAGGACGCTGCCACTCGTCTGAACTACTGTGTTACCCTTCTCGTCGCCATGAGTCTTGCGTTTCTGCGCAGCACTGGCGATCGCGTTACCTTTTCCGACTACTACAAGTTGGGCATGTTTCTTTACGCCGCGATCGCTCTTGTACTTTCCTCCTTTGACAACATCATCAAGGACCTCAACAACATCAATGTTCAGCTCAGCGCTTGGGTGGTCTTTCTCGTTTTTCACGCGCTATACTACGCTGCCTACCTCAAGTACACCTGGGAGTCCCGATCCACGCACAAGCAATACAGGACAAAGGTCAAGACGTACGAGGCTGTCACCAACAAGCTCCAGAAAGACGTCGATAACCACTTTGCCAGTATCGTTGCGGTCAGTATTCAGCAACCGGATAGCGACGATAAAGACGAGTAGGCTGTCTAGCCTTATGGCGGTATGCAATTCATTTGTTCTTCTTCTCCTGTCACTCTTGTTGATTTCTTTCCCTGTCATCGCTAGAAAAGTGGGCTTCCGGCCGCTTGCGCTTGGCGACGCATAACCACAGCTAATCATGCCATGTTTAGGGAGTGACAACGCCAATGAGTGCATCTCCGACATGGACAACTTCTTGCCCAACCTAGTAGAAGCGTTCTCTTTTTCAAAACTATAGGTGACTATGGACCCGGCCGAATCGCCACGTTGCTAACCCCTCGACTGGGCTCTCTCTATTGGAACCCGAGAAACTACGAGTCAATTTACGGGAACCCTTTTACGCATGATGTCATGCGTGCTAAAATCGAGCGGACGCCACAAAACCACATGAGCAGCGCCTACTCGACGTGAAGCCTGCCCATCCGCTCCAACGCCCGTCCGCCCAGCTGGCCGCCCGCTCGCTCGCTCGCCCAGATCCCCAAACCTGTTGACGGCTGCGCGCTTGGACGTCCAGACACGCTCGAACGATAATGGGAAGGAGCAAACGAAGTGAAACGATGCAGCTCAGCGACGAGGTCTTCGAAGGTACGTGACCCCTGACGGGGGCGGGCGGCCAGGCGGCCCAGGCGAGCCAGGCGGCCGGGCACCTTGACGTGCTCGAGACAGCTCAAGCTCGAGATTAAAAGACCGCGACTGACTCGCTGACTGACTGATTGACGAACGCAATGGCGGCTGTGCGATCTCACAGAGGGCGACAGCGAATGGGTCAAGTTCTGGAGATCACGCCTGGAAGAGCCCGTTGTGGCCGAAACCCGCTTCGACTTTGCCAACATCTACGACATCGACATCAACAGTCGCACTTTCAAGTCCAAGCTTCTCGTCTACGTTCGCGTGAACATGGGAGATCTTGGCATCTCCTTCTCGGACCGCATCCCTCGGCCTCGCAACCAGCACTATCTCATCCATGGCAGCAAGAAAATCTCGCAGTGGACGCCTTGGATCGTATTTCGAGGCAAGGTATTGGAGCACTCCGAGTGGGTTCGTGAGAAGAATGGCAAGCTCACCTATGCCTACGAGTGGGACGGCGTCTTCCCGCTGGGCGAGCGCGGTGCCTGGTTCCCCTTTGACTTTCACGAGCTCAATGTAGCCATCACGAGCAATTGGGACGACTCCAAGTTCATTCTCGCGCCCTGGGCTGACTCCAAGCTCCGCCGCTCCGTGTGGAGCGAGGAGTGTGCTATTGTTGCCTTCGAATCCGGGGTCACCCTCGTCGACAGCGAGTGCGCGCGCGTGCGCGACGAAGAGGTCATCCTCGTCCTCGGCAACCGTTTCAAATGGGGTGGCACACCGCGTCTCGTCTTTCGTTCGTCGCGTGAATTTGCACAGGATCTTCTTTGCAGTCGGGCGACGGCTACTGTAATCATTGCTCGCCGCCCTTCCATTGATCAGCACGTCATCTACGAGCTCCTTTGGCCCCTGATGCTTGCAATCCTCGCGCCACTTTCCATGTTGATCTCTGAGGATGCCGCCGCACGTCTCAGCTACTGTGTTGCTTTGCTCGTCGCCATGAGTCTCTCGTTTTTGCGCAGCACGACCACTCGCGTCACCTTTTCCGACTTCTACAAGCTTGCAATGTTCTTATTCGTCTGCATCACTCTTCTTTTTTCCTCCTTTGACAAGATTTTTAACAGCATTGACGTGCAGCGCAGCGCCTGGATCATCTTTATCGTCATCCACATTCTCTTTTACGCTGCATACCTCAGGTACATTTGGAAGTCTCGATCCACGCACAGGCAATACACAACAAAGGTCAAGACGTACGAGGCTGTCACCAAGAAGCTCCAAGAAGACGTCGAGAACCGCTTCAGCCAAGTCGTTGCAGTCAGCATTAAATAACCGGACAGCGACCACGATCAAGACAGTAGGCCCTACAGCCAGGACTTGGATGAGATAAAAGAAAGAATTGGATCCTCGTCTTCTCTTTTTTTGCACGATTTCCTACTACGTAGATCTTGCGCCCATCCAGCCATGATGAGCATTCACTTTCCGTAACGATCGCCCCAAGGCTTATTCCATTCAGGGGGCAGTAAGTCACTCTTGCTTGCAAACTGGCTCAATCGCCGGGACACCTCGCGGCACCTCAGCGCGCGGCGTGGAAAAAAAATTGCTTCGTTTTTTTTTTCCACCTCAAAAAGAAACAACGACTCCGTTGCAAGCAAGTCTCGTCGAGAGAACCTCGAGACCTTCCACAAAACCCAATGGGATGGGGGTTCGCACGCGGAGACAAACTGCGAGCGCAGTCAAGCGTGAGGAGGACAGCAACGGTGACGCGGTCAGCGACCACGCTGAGAAAGAATCTTCGCGCTCGAAGGACCGGGACGGCGCGAACTCGAACAGGTTCGAGAACCATGACAAAGACGAGCAACTCGTCGAGACGGCGCGCGAGCGCGCCTGTCAGGTGATTCGAGAGGCGCACGAGACCAAACGCAGTACTTTCCATCGTCTCTTTCTCAAGCATCAGCCGCCAAAGCCAGTCGCCTGGGCCCTCTGCGTGGTTGCCCTTCCTGTTCTCCTTGTCGTCGGTCTTGTACTTCTCTTGTGCCGATTACTAATGCGCATCGAAGCGCTCGCAAAGTTCTTCAGTGACATCATTCCTGTGGCCATGCACGAAACCTTTCACGTTTTCCCCAATCTCGAGTCCATTACCCTGCAAGAGTTTCTCATGCGTCATGGCACGGAAAAGGCCAATGACGAGTCCAAGGGCACTGCTTGCAGCAGTGCCGCTCCTCTCGGCGCGAAGCCAGTCGAGACTGCAAATCTGAACTGGGCTTATCCCTGGCAGCCCGATGTTCGCATGTACTGGTTCGGGCTCGGCCGCGTCTGTGGTGCTGGGCCGGACTGCGAATACTTTGACGCAAGTAAACCCACCATCATTTATGTGCACGGCTGGCAGCCGGGCGTTACCGAGCGAGGATTTCGCGAAACGATCAACTGGGTCAATCCGCCAGGTACCACCTCGTCGCTACCAGACACGCAGGTCGTCGACCTATGGGTCGCTCGCGGATACAACGTTGGCGTCTTTTACTGGAACCAGCTCGCCGATGAACCAACTGTCTCCGAGGCCGAGCGCAAGATCTACAACGCCACGGACGGTACCCGCTTGCGCTGGCGCCGTCGCAATGCCGATGGATCAACGATGTTTGTCGATCATGCGGGGCTCTTTGACACTGATCACTGTGTTGCCGACATGCTTGTCAAGTCTTACCTCGCCCATTTTCCCCCAAGGTCAACAGCACACTATGGCGCCGTACACATTCTCGGTCATTCGCTCGGAGCCCAGCTCACGCTCGAGTTTCTGCGTCGGTTGCTGCTGGGGCAGACCTCGTATTATGGCACGGCAAAAGCCAGTCCAATCTGCTACCCGGAGCGGCTGACTCTCGTTGATCCGTTCTTCACCTCGGACTGCAAGTCGTATGGCCCTTTGGATGGCTTGCGACCTTCACAGCGAGCCACTGAAAACTTGCACCTCGTGCGCGAGGCTCTTCCGAAGCTACTCGTGGAGACGTACGAGACATCGCTCATTGGCGCTGGCGCGCTCGGGGATTCGTGCCCGCGTCTCAAGCGACATTCAGTCTACCACGTCATCGATATTGAGCAGATCCCGTGGACCGACGTTAGTCTTCGCCATTGTGCCGCGCCTTTTGTATATTTCTGCAGTATACTTCGCAAAGACGCCGAGCAGTGGCGGCCCAATCTCTTTAATGCTGCAGTGCCCTACGCAGATTTGCTCGAAAAGATGCCACCGCATGCCACCCATGAAGGCCCTCTGCACGATCATCTCCGTCCTGGCCAGGCGCTCTTGGCGTCCGCGTCGCTTCTCGTCGCGCCCCAATAAGGTCATCAAGCGCATGTATTCGCGTGTGAGAGAGAGAGAGCCGAGAAGCAGTTTACACAATGGAGGCCAACGAGCGAAAGTGAGTGGTATTGTGCGCGAAGGAAGATGCATTTCACATTGATTCTGCATTTTCGGCGTTCGCAAGGTGAGGTCGCGCAAGAAAATGCGCGTTCGATTCTACAAATTCAAAACTCTCGCCACCCAGTTGCTAGCAACAAGGAGTCCGTGTGAAGATCAACGAACCACTACAGAGACACCAGTAAGTACGTCTGAACAGCAAGCCAAGAGCCGGAAAATAGAGACAAATGTAGAAAGAGCAAATTTGATATGTTGATGGCAGCGCAAAGGAGGAGACGACTTTCGTCGGCCTCCAGCCCCTGGAAAAAGCTGCGCAATATCCCACCTACTTTGACAATCCCATAGATGTGATAATCATCATGATGCATGGGAAACGTCTGATGTGTATAACAGAGAGAGAAGGAGAGAGAAATGAAGATTTTGATGTATGCGTGTTGTGCATCACCAAACCAACAAATGGCAGGGCGCGTAGACGCGCGTGACGTCGAGACTTTCCGACTTACGAAAAAATACGAAGAAGTCGCGCTGGGAACTTTTCTATCTTTTCTTTTTCCTTTTGACCATAAAGGTGGCCGCAAACAGTTCATGCCTCCCAATAAAACATGGAGGAGGTGTACAGGATGGTCTCAATAAGAGGCAGGTAGTACCAGTCCGGGCAGTCGTTCCAGCTGAAGATGAACATGCCCCAAACTGTTAGGATGGCGCCGAGGTATTGTGGGTGAGAAAAGTGGCTGTAGGGAAACTTGGTGCACCAGGGAATGTTGCGACCAAAGCACGAGCCGTAGCAGACGCCGTCGATGCCGATCCGGTACCAAACCATGGCGTTGAGAATTTGACCAAAAATAAGAATCGGGGCGCCAATAAGAAACTGCGTCCAGCTGAGCGAGGGCAGCGTGGTGCCGTAGTGCGTGTAATACCATGTGCTAAAGACGTACATTTGCACGAGCTTGAAGGCGCGCACAAAGTTAAAGATCATCTCGGGCTCCTTTTGCTTCATGCCCACCATCTGCGCAGCCTTGGCCACGGTCTGTGGCTTCTTCCAAACGACGCCGTACGCGAGTCGCTCCATCGAGAGGAGCACAGCAAAGCTCGCGTAGTCCATGGTGGCCATTCTCGTTTCTCCCTCTAAGCGTCCTCTTGCTCTTGTCTGTCTACGTGCTCGAGTGCGCTGCACTGCACTGTGTCCACTTTGCCTGTCCCTGTTCTTCCGCTACCGCCGATCGATCGCTCGAGCGGCTTCCAGGTCCTCGTCACAACGGGCCTCGGGCTCCGCGCCGCTCGCTCTGTGCTGCCTCGAGAAGCTGGCGACCTCGCGCGGCTGGGCGTGACGCGACGACCCTCGGCAATGTGGATCGTTTGCTGCTTTGCCTCTTTGTCTCAAGCCGCAATCGATTGGGCGATCGAGCGATCGTCGTTTGTTGTCTGCTTCGCTTGTTTGTTTGGACTCTGCATCGTGGATTCCGTGCTTGCCGCGCCTGGGTGCGGACGTGCGGGCTACCCCCTTGGGCGGCGGCCCCTCTGCGGCGCCAGAGGGGCGAGCCCCGTGGCGGCGCGAGGGGGGTGGGGGGCACGCAGGGCGCGCCGGCCGGAGACCTGCATGAGCGCCCTCTTCTTGAGCGCACCGCCGCGTATCGCCGCGCATCCCGCGCATTCATTTATCCAAATCATTCATTACTTGGCAGCGGACGCCGCCGCCGCCGCCGCACGTCTCGATCGAGGTCGCGGCAGGAGCGGAGGCCTTGCCGGCGCAGGGAAGCGGCGCCGGCACCCGGGATGCGCTTGAGCCGAGCGAATCTTGGCGAAAGATTCGCTCGGCCCAGGTGTGCGTTACGCTGCTTCCGACAGGACAGGCTGACTGTAGTAAGCTGCAGCTGCTGCATTTCCAGAGTCCGAACCCGGATGGTCGCCGTTGCAGTGGCAGGCGAGACCTCGCTTGGACTCCAGGCCTCGGTCGCGGCGCGCAAAATCTTGCGACGGAGACGAGACCGCCGGCCGCGGAGGATGGCGCCGCGATGCGACGCTGGTCGGTGCGCCCAGGGCGGCAAGAATGATGGGAGAGCGCAGATGCCAGTGTGCCCTGCTCGCCGCTAGGACACGCGTAGGCGCTTCTTCCGGGTCCATCTAGCGAAACAAGAAGATCGTCGCGTGTCGCGTCGATCCCCAGGTAAGTAAGATAGATGCGCTCTCCGGCTGAATGGCGGCTGGACGGGCCGGTCGGTAGCAAACGGACAGGACCTCAGCTACTCGTAGCGCAGCGAGGCAGGAGAAGTTGCGCTTTCGTTGTCAATGGTAGTAGTGGTCGCGTGACCTGGATCGCTTCTTTGGCGCGACGAGGCCGAGGACGAGAAGCTTTCTTTGATGAGTTGGTTAGTAGTAAGAGGGAGAAAAAGAGGGCCAGGGTTTACCGGTCAGCTGAGGCCTAGATGCGATCGCAGCGGTGAAGGACTGGCAAAGCTGTATAGCTTGCTGCACTGCGTGCGGGGTGGAGTAGGCCTTGGTGGTGATCGGGACTAGGAGATGAGACAAGAGAGATCGATCGCAACAAGAACGGCATAATTAGGAGTAAAAAATGCAAAGAGCTCTGCTGCTGACCGGAGAAGGAAGCTTGCGTTCGCAGTCAGTCACCAATTAGACAAGCCTTGGTATCCATCCCGAATGGAGTTGACCTCGCTGATGATGGAGTCGACTCATAATCATCAAGAGGAAGCAGCAGCTGCAGCAGCATCAGTCAGTTTGCCCGTTTGCTAATCTGCTGCGAGAGAAAAGTGCGTTTTGCCCACCTAACCCATCCCTGCCCTGTCGACGCAGCGTGACGGCAGGATTAGGCCTCGCGTAACGCCAAACCTAGCGTGCGTTCAACCAAGATTCGCGTGGCTGTGGGCCTGCGAGATGCGCTGGCCGCTGCGATCGAGCAGGACACACACTGATCACTAGATACAAAGAGACCTAAATAGCGAGACCCTCGCACAGAAAGGACCTATAAAAATGGCTACGAGCTGAGCCGTGCAGTGTAGTATCTGGTACTAGTAGTATGTTAGTACCACGATCTCCCTCTTGCCAGAGAGCCATTACATCCATCCTCAGCTCGAAGCCTTCGATGAGTTCCCCAGTCGCAAGTCGGGGAAGGTATACAGCTACCCAAGCAGCTGCTGCAGCTGGCTCGCCCAGCAGATGCAGGCACACCGCGAATCAAAGGAGCTTGGAGAGCCCGATGGACGCATGGGAACCATGGCCAGTTCCTCCGCACGTGCACACCACCATACCTACGATTTTCACGCCAGGGCCCACCTCTAAGCAAGTCCTACGTTTCGCCTAGCCAGGGGGGGGGGGGGGCTTGCGCCTAGCTTCGAGTAATGGGAAGCGAGTGAGACAAGCCAGCGGCGATGCACAGCAGCACCAAACTGGTTTTTCAGGTCGACGACGATTTTTGATCAGAGTGGCCTGCACCAAAACTCGAGCGCAAGCCAGCCAAGATGGGCACAGGCGCGAGCTCGCAGCGCAAGGCGCTTGCAAAGGGAGCGTTGCCCGCCGAGCAAGAACGCAAGGTCCAAGACCTACTGGTCGCGCGGCGCGAGCGCGACACCGATGTTCTCTTCTTGGCCGTGGGCTACGCCAGCACCTCGAGCGAGCAGACCAAGCTGAACAAGGGCAAGAGCCTCGTGGTCGTGAACTGCTACCGCGTCTATCTGTTCAGAGGGTCCTGGACGACAAAGTTTAAAGTCACATGGAGCGTCCCCGTGGTCCATATTGCGAAAATTGCCATCCTTGGCGATAGTGATGGCGATGGTGCAAAGGGATCCAAAAAGGTAGACGCCTTTCGCGTACGCCTCACACTCATCAATGGCAGCTCGCAAGACCTCCTTGTGAGCGACCCAGAAGGCTTTGCTCGATCCGTGCAAACGGCGCACGCCATGGCTTCGTATGGCGTGCCTTGGGCCTTTGTCATGCCCCCTCAGCTGGAATCGCCCAGACCCATCATTCCTGGGGCCATCCCCGTAATTGATGTTCCTCCTTTCCTCGCGCTCTTTCGCATTTACGCCAATATAATTTCTGGAAGCGGCGTCTTGGCGCAACAAGTCCTCGATGCTGGCGCCACCCCAATTACCACTCCCGACGACGGCCTCGGGCCGATTTCGATGCGCCTGTCTCCCACCGAGCGTCTGGGCGGCGACACAGCATGGCAGCCCGCTACCGCCGTGGTGATTCAGGCGCTCACCGCTCTATCCCTGGCGGCCACCTATGACGCATCTGTGAAGAAGGTGAGCCTGAACGGTCTTGACGATGCGCTGCTGAAGCAGAACCCAGACTTTAGACTTGCCATTTGGGAGCTCCTGCGCTGGAATGTTGGTATCGAAGCGCTCGAGCTTTGCCAAATAGAATGCGAACCCGCATTCTGGTCAGTTCTCTCGCAGGCTCTCCTCGCAAACCCACGGCCGAGCATGGGTGTGCATTTCATGCTCGATCGCTGCAACGTCGACTCGAGCTCCGGCCTTGCACTTGCCATGCAACGCGCATATTACTTTGCCTCCCCGCTTTCGCTGCGTGTGCACCAGTTTCTAAAGGCAGGCCAGGAGAATGTGGACCCAAATGGCGAGGGAGCAAGCTGGATCTTTGAGATTTTCAACGGTGACTATCTTCCCTCACTCGACGCCACGCGTCCGCTACCGCTTCCATATCTGGGCATGTTGCAAGAATTGGATCTTACGGGGACTCTCATTCCCGTCGCTAGCTTCGAAGCCGCCAACGCCTCCCTCTCGGGCTGTGCGTCGCTGCGCAAGCTCGTCCTTGCTGGATCCCTTCAGGAACTCGCCTCGCAGGGCCTCGTGGAAGACCTTCTCAAGGCGCTCCCCGCCAGTCCTCTTGCAACCCTTGACCTGAGCGACAACAGCAATCTTTTTGCGGTCCCCGGCTCTCGTTTTGTTGATGCTCTTGCCGACTTTGTCTACAACCGCCTCGGCTCGCTGGTCAGTATCGTGTTGACGTCAACCAACATTAGCGGCAATGAGCTCCTCGCCCTCTGCAAGGTGCTCTGCGACGACGACCAAGATGCGCTTGCTCTGCGCCGCAAAAAATTCGCAGCCACGCGCCGTCTGGTTCCTGCCGTGCAGTGGACGCGCGAGCTCATTGCGCAAGCAGCCATCACGCTTTGCGTCGGCTCCAACGAGTCATTGACCAATATTCTTGAAGCAGAATCAATGCCAAAGCTTCCCATTGGATTTTCGCTCGTTGCGAACAACCTGACCTGGAGTCGACTCGCGCAAAAGTCCATCCTCCAGTCGTTGCACACTACCGAGAGCGCGACTTTGGACTTCTCCCTCGATGAGGCCAATGCGCAATTCGACCTTCACGTCGTTGCAACGGACTATTCGCATTTGCAGGCATTTCCGCACATGGACCCACTTCTCTACCGGGGCGGCGTTTACGCTGCTCAGGCCACTGGCCAACCCTCTGCTGCCCTCCCAGGGGGAATGAGCATCTTTGCGCTCGCCAGCAACATTGTCGACAGAATTCCGTACTCTATTATCCAGCAAATTGACGTTTGGTCCAGGACTGACATCGAGACGCAAGTCTTGGACAGCGAGCCAGAGCGTGAGCTCTGCCAACTCGTTGGAGATACGGCTCTATCCTGCGAACACCTATGGAAATTGAGTTTGCGTAACTGGCGTCTAGGACCCATGGCCTCTGCATTCTTTGAGGAGGGTATCGCACTTAACAAGACACTTCTCTCCCTCGACATTACAGGCAACTACATTGGAGACCGGGGCGCCGAGGCCCTCGGCCGAGCGCTACGCACCAATCGCACGCTCGTGTCGCTGCACATGGATGACAACCACGTCGGCCTCGATGGCTGGAAGGCCATCCGAGGGGCGCTCTATGGCAATCGTAAGATCGCGGAGTTCACGTATCCAGCAAAGGACGTAGCCCGGCGCAACGAACGGCTCAATCAGCAAATTGCTCTTGGCGACGAGATTTACAAGGTCGGCAAGCTCGATATCAAGAGAACCTATAATTCCTATTCCTTGAAACCGCGAAGCGTCGAGGTCATCAAGTATGGCAAGAAGCTCCGCCGCCATGCTATTGCGCACGCCCAAAAGATTCAAGATACTCTGGCCCAAATTCTTGCCGCTGTGGCCGACAACGCCAATGGGTGGGGTGACAAATTCGCTCCAAAGCAAGACAAGCAGCGTGCCAAGGCCCAGGACCGCATCGTCTCCAAGGTCGCACGAAAGCAAGCCAAGCTTCTTGCCAAGATGACCCGCCTTCTGAGCAAGTCCGCCGTAAAGGGTCGACGCAATAAGCGAAGCAATCCGTACGTACCCTCGGCGATTGATCCTCTGCGCCGCGGCCCCATCCTCTCCACTGATCCCGTCTACGACTACGATGACTACCTGGGTGAGACGTATCCCAACGATGTGAACAGACTGCTTCCCTATCGTTATCGTGGCAGGCGACGTCGCTATATCAATCGTGCACCCTCCCACCACGATGGGCACGTGAATGGTGGCAATGATGGCAGGGACAGCGACAGCGACAGCAGCGATGACCACGATGATCATGTCGACCATGTCAACGATAATGATCGCGAAAATGAGGGGGGTCGCTCTACGAGTGAGCAACAGGACTCGGGACGAGACCGCGAAGTCGCAACGGCGGAAACAGCCGCGGCCGCCATTCTCGCGCTCGGCGCGGCCGCATTTCTTGCCGCAAACCTCGACCAGCTGCAAGCCCAGGCAGCGATGCTTGACCCTTCTGTGCAGGCGCAAATGAACGAGCTCATTGATGAGGGTCGAGAAACTACCGAGCTGTTGAATGAAAATACTGCCCTGTGGGGCCCCGGAGCTGCCGAGGCGACGGCCGACGCCCTTGATGATGCTGTCGATTCACCGGATATGAGTGGACTCGACCTCGATGGAGATGCCGGAGCGGATAATGACGATGACAACGATGATGATGATGACATGGACGATGTCGAAATGTACGCTGGGGCTGGGCCGGATCAACGGGATGGTGACTTCCGTGCACCTCCGCGCGCCCCTCGCGTGCTGAGCGGATCACAAGGCCCCATCTTGTATGCAGCGGCCCGGGGTACAGTCGAATATGCTGTGCAAGGGTCCGATTGCTCGGCCGAGAGAGATCTCGAGCGATTGCGCACCGAGTTCACAGACTGGTTTGCTGAGCAGGAGCGTCTCTTTGCTCAGGTCGACGCGGACCTCAAGCAGGCATCAGCGCGTGCAAAGGTCGAAGCTTTTTTGAGCCTTGGGCAGTTCTGGAAGACTCCCTCTTCGTACTCGTCACAAATCTTGTGGACGCCTTCGAGTGAGCAAAGACAGAGTGACCAACGCGACTGGTGTGTGCTTTGCACGCAATTGAGCGCAGACCGTTGGCCGCGTTTCGAGCGGCTTGCGCGATCTTGGAACGGAGCTCTCAGCGCCGCCGTTTACCTTCCCGACGACAACGACGAGACTGCCATTCCCGTCGCCGCACGTTTGCGGGCGAGCTGCGCAGCACTCGTCAAGGCACAACCGCGCCTTCGTCTCCACGTGGTCCTTGTCACGCCATCAACCCTTCAAACGTGGTATCCCATCAACATGCTGCGCAATGCAGCCCTCATTGGAGCGCGCTCCACGTTTGGGCCTGTTGCCACGCATGTTTTTCTGCTTGATGTCGACTTTATGGTGGACCACATGCTTGCGGATCGCCTTCGCGACGACGAGGATCTCCGCACCCATGTGCGCGAGGCACGAAACACGGCCTTTGTCGTTCCGGCGTTTGAGAACGTCCAGGAAGAACTTCATAAGGGTCCGTTTGCGTGCTTGGACACGAGAGACGTGCGCGCAAGTTTTGCCAATGGACGTACAGCTGGGTTTCACGTGGAGAACTTTCCTAAGGGACATGCGCCGACGAACTTTGTTCGCTGGGCCGACGCACAAGAGCACCACTTGCGCATGTCATACGCGGTGAGTTACGAGGATTGCTTTGAGCCATATGTCATTGTTCGCGTGGAAGACGTTCCCCTTTACGACGAGCGTTTTACTGGCTATGGCATGAACAAGATCAGCCACTTGTTTTCGCTGTCGCGACGTGTATCCAGGTTTCGAGTGCTCTTTGACCATTGCGTTGTGGCCGATCCTCACCCGCGCAGCGACGAGTGGGCACGAACATCCTCGACAAGCGATCGTTTGGCTTATCTCAAGGCACTCTACATTAGTTTCAAGCGCACTGGAGGTCGCAAGATTGTCGTCTCGGCCACCACAACCACCGCCATGGCTCGCTTGGACGCTGAGCAGCGTAAAAAGACCTGCACCCCTGAAGACTATCCGGAGAATCTGCTGCGTACGGGTCACGAGGCGAGCGACATGCAATCTACCAATGACGCCCCGTCATGGGTCGCGATGGATCTCAAGTAGAAGTTTGATGATAGCTAGGAAGAGAAGAGAGAGAAAAGAGACTGAGTTTGGTTTTCTTTCGCTCGAAGGCCTGCGACCCCTACATTCTTGAGTTGGCCACAAGAAGACTCAATCGAAAGATTCGCAGCTCCCATTGTGTTCTTCTCCTTTCTTTTCTTTTCTTTTCTTTTTTCCAAAGCTTTGAAAAAACAAAAAGAAGAAGAAAAAAAACGGATCAATTCCCTTGGGCGTGCTTGCTGTGAGCAGCTTGACGTGCTATTGCTGTGAGCAGCGAGTGGATCGTAGATTGCAAAGTAGTCGCACGACACACAATGGACCAGCTCGTGTACCATGCTGTTGCCACGGGCAACCTCGGGCAGGTCCTGGAGCTCGTAGCGGAGAAAAACTCGTGGAGTTGGACGCCCCGTCACGAAAAGGTCGAAACACAACGCTTGGGCGATGTTGTAGACCTTGGTAAAGGTCATGGTCCCAATGAGACGACCTTACTGCACGTATGCAGCGCCAAAAGCCACGTCCGTACCGCCAAGGTTCTGCTTGATATGCTCGCGGGAAGCACAGACGCCGCTACGCGACGACGCATTGTCAATAAGCGAGAATGCAGCAAGATTGGTGGGTATACGCCACTTCATTTGGCTTGCCTCAGCAAGTGCACGACCGCCGCAGACATGGCGGAGCTCTTGATACAGTATGGTGCCGATCCTGACGTAAAGGACGCCAATTGCTCCTTTACGGCACTCCATCTTGCCGTGCGCTCACATGCCTTTGAGGTTGCTCGAGTGCTTGTGCGTGCTGGCGCCGACTTGTTAGCGCGTGACAAGTTTGGCAACAACCCAGCTTTTTGGCTCAAAGAACTTTACCCCGACGCTACCAGTTCAATGCGAGACTTGCTTGGTCCGCCGAAATCAGCAAGCATCGAGGAAAAGTTCTTCGCCTTACACCGGGATCGAACGGCACGAGGACTCCCGACAAACACTCTACCAGCAGCAAATCCGATGGCTGCACCGCGGTACAAAGCCTTTGTCAAGGCCAAGGGAAAAGGAGGAAAAGCCGGAAGCAAAAAGAAAAAGACGAAGAAAAAGAAATAAGATTCGTTGCGTGACACGGCTCTTGCATTTTGATATAGATAAGCACCGATTCGATATGTCTTTATAAGTACACGCGGCGCCCTCATGTCAAATTTGCATCGATTCAAGCCCTGACAGCATGGATGTCAGTCCGTCAGCGCCGTCGCCCTCGTACGCTGGGGGGAGCAATTGACTTTCGCGAGATTCAGATGGGCGCCAAGCAGCACTTTGCCAGCTTGAAACATTTTCCTCTACCAGCACGGAAGCAAGCAAGCAAGCAAGCAAGTACAACCTCACATGGTCGTTCTCTTGCCATGGTGAGCGTTTTGCTCACGGGTGCTCGTTTGGTTTTCCGGGGCCGTTAAGATCTTTTGCGGCTTCCGCGGCATTTTGCACATCCTCATCAGAAAGTGAGGCAAAGATGCGCTCGTTCTCCTCGATCGCGGCTGCAGACCAGAGCGAGCGCGGTGGCTGCAGGACGACAAGCTGGCGCTCAAACTTGAGCGCAAGCGATTGAAGCTCTGTGTAGCGCGAGATGTCAAATCCATTGCGCACGTAGAGCTTGGTGGCCCTTCGCTGGGTAAGGAGTGCCGCGAGTGCCGGATAGGAATACTCGATCTTGTGATATTGAAAGAAGACAAGTCCGAGGATGGCCGTGCCAAAGGTGATAAAGTAGGTGATGGGTTCCATGACGTCCCAGCCGAAGCGAGAGAAAAAGGTGAGCTTGGCAATGACGGCCGCTTGGGAAAGAAGATAAAGGAGGCAAACTGTGAGCACGCGCTTGGTGTGGCGCGCAGCCTGGGCGTCGAGAGGACGTTTCTCACGCTCCATGGAGGCTAGCTCGACAAGCGTGTCGTGGAGTCGCTCCTGTTTGTGTTCAATGACGTCAGCTGTGCGTCCCTCGGGCTGCAGCGTAAGACGATATCGCATACCATTGATGGAGACGTGCAGGCCCTCATTTTCGTCGGCCATGGCGCTAAATTGCTGGACCGAGAGCGGGATTTCAACATTAAGCGCACTTGGTTCCTGGAACTCGAGACCTGCCTCTGCCAGCGACTTTTTGCGCAAGAAAGCTTCCCATTCCGCGTTGCTGACACGCCCATCGCCATCGGTGTCGGCAAGAAGAAACTCTTGAAAATCCATCTCTGATCTGCTTTTCAAATGTGCAAATCGTCTTGAGAAGAGATCGTGTGCGCCGCCGGACTTGTTCTCCTCGTCCATGCGTTCGAGCATGCGCATGATGCGCAAGCGTGAGTCAAGGCTCAAGCCCTTCTTTTTACGGGCACCATTTTCCTCGAGAAAACGGTCCTGGATGGACAGGTGAAGGGGCTTTGAGTTGTTGATGCCAAACCTCCCATCCTTGCCCGATTGCGGCGCCGCTGCGTCCGCGGCAGCAGAGGCTACGGACGTGGATGTGGCCGGGTCAAATGACGGGGGTGGCGACCCCGAAGTCGTACCTCTCGTCGAAGAAGACGTCGACGACGACGGTGACGGTGGAGATGGAGATGAAGAGGATGACGAGGAGGATGAGGAGGAAGAGAATGAACGTGCTGTACCGGCAAAAGGCACGCTCTGTTTGTAAGTCTTGCCGTTTCCAGAGACTCGTCTGCAGCGAAGTTCCTCCCCCTCGCGTCGCGGGCCAACGACTGGCACTTGACGGTCCCTACGCCTACGCTTTCTGCATGCGCCGCCTGCCCTGGCCCCGGGCCACGCGTCCTCGCTCGCTACGACGACCAGTGCTCGTGCGAGGCTGACAGCCGGCGTTGGCGTTGCTGGGCCCAGCGGCCTCAATGCCGCGCGCGTCCAGGCGCTCAGCATGTCTGTTCTCCGCGGGCGGGCGCCTGCCGCACGCGCTCCGCGGCACCCAGAGCCGTCTGCCTGCCTGCCTGCCTGCCTGCCTGCCTCCCTGTCTGCAGGCGTGCTGCGCGGGTCCTCGCGAGCCTCGCGCTGCGGCGCCCCGCTGCACACGCGCGCGCAGGGAGTTGGTTATTGCTTGCTTTCGCGCTTTCTTTCTTTCTTTCTTTCAAGTTGGGCCCCGGGAAACAAGGCGAGCGAAGGAGGAGGAGAAGGAGGAGGAGGAGGAGAAGAAGAAGAAGAAGAAGAAGTCGTTCACGTTATTATGGAAGTCACTCACGGTCAGTCAGTGGCACAAGCGCACGTTGCGTTGCATCATGATCGCACCATGGATGGCTTTAGTGCCCGTGGCGTACGTAGCGAAGTGCCATGGCTGCTCGGCATTGCATTACACTTCTCTGCGTTGCATTGCATCGCATTGCATTGCAGCCATTGCACTTACTACTGTGAGTTTGGGTAGGTTAGGTGCGGTGCAGTGCAGTGCAGTGCAGCGCAGTGCAGCGCGGCACAGCGCGGTCGAGGGAAGGGGAGCGCGCGGCACGGAAGGGGCTGCAGATGACATTTCGCACGCCTGCGCGCTTGGACGACGAGGAAGGCGGCAACGGCGACGATTTTTCTTCACTGTCAGTTTGCTTGCGCAAGCCCATGATTTTGTGAAACGTGCAACTGCGCGGGCGAGGAAAAGAGGTCGGGCAGGCGGGCGATGATGGCGTCGACGTTGCAAATTGACAGACGTAGGGCGCGTGGCTGGGATATCTTGTCTCGCGGATGCGTCATCAGCATGAGTTCTGGATCCGCTCGGTATTGCGCGAACGAAGGAGAGGAAGGGAGGAAGATCTTTGGCAGAGAGAGGAGAGAGAAAAGGGCCCAAGGCTGCGAGCATCCTTTTTCAAGTCTTGTGGGCAAAAAAGTTTGGGCAAGGCTGCGCGCAAGAGAAATTTCTCGAGATGGCATTGAAATTGGATGAACACGGGACCATGAAGTGAAATGAAAAAGCAAGAAGCAGAAAATGGCAGCGAGAGACAATCTTACTTTTATTTACGATAATAATAAAACCAAGTGAGTTGTTCCACGAATAAAGATGAGCAACCCATGCAAACAAACTAGGTTCGGGTGATAAAGTTGCTTTGGAGCACAGTGTGCGCCGTCGACTGACTATTCCTTGCGCTTGCTGGGGTCCGTGGGCAGATACTGGATCTTGACGTTGAGAAGGGCGACCTCCTCGACAAGGATAATGATGGGCAGGGGCACCATCATGACCTCGAAGAACAGACACGAGCTCAGCACCAGACCATAGAGGAGAGCGAAGATCCTGATGCGAATGTTCATGCCCGGAAGGTACGTAATGATGACGAGCGCGGCGCACATGAGGTAGGCAAACTCATCGGCCTCTTCGTAGCCCATATCGCGCAGGAACATGATGGCGATGACACTGCCGAGTGCCGTGATGGCGAGACCGCATTCTCCCAGAGGGGCCTCCTTGCGGAGATAGAGCGAAACGATGTACATGACCTGCTGCGGCACGAAGACGGCGAGCAGGTGCATCTGGTGCGTGGGGTCAAACTCCGGAACAATGCTCGCGGCCGCGAGCACGGAGGAGACCGCGGTCCATGCCGATCCGATGCCAATGCTTGTCTGGTGCGGCATGAGCAGATGCTCCATGCCGATCTTGCGCAGGCCGATAAAGGTCACCATCGTCAGGGCGACGAGCACGGCGCCGATGGGGACGTCCATGATGTCGATGTTGGCGCGTGCGTGCTCCTCCTCCGGGGCGGTCGACGTGGAGAGCGCGGGCGCGAGGGCGCGCGGTCGAGGCGGGCGGTCGAGGCGAGCGCGCGGTGAAGGCGAGCGGGCGGGCGGGCGGGCGGGCGGGCGGGGGCGAGGTCTAGGCGGGCAGCAAGGCACGAGACCGCGAAAAGATGCAGCTTTGGCCTTTATTTGACCCGCCTTGTTCTGGAAGGGCGGATTCGTTGCAGTGTGCACACCCGCCTCTACATGAAAATAGCAGTCTCCCCATGTTGAACTGGCATCCCGCGCTCCTTCTCGCGTGCGCGCGAGTGCTCTCGACCCACCCTCTTGCTCGCGTACGCGTATCCGTAGCCTTTCCAGGTTTATAGCAAAAAAATGTTCACTCGCTCGCCAGGTTTTTAGTAGGCCTAGTAGGTAATACAGTTGGGCAATGTCGAGGCTCGCCGCAGGTGCTAGCAAACGTTGCACTTACATCTGCTGCAGCTGATCAAATGTCTACAAAATGTGGGCAAGAAAACTTTGCCCTGCACGCTCGCATGCCATGCCATGCCATGCCATGCCATGCCTTCAAGTTGATGACGTCCTGCCTCCGCGCGCCCGTCCGCGTCCCTCCCTGGCCAGCCCGCTACGCCCCATCCCATCGCCTCGTCGCGTCCCTGCAAGTAAGCGATCCGTGTCCGCCCCGGGCCGGGTCTCTTTTCTTTCTTCGCCTGGGCAGGATCCCTCCCATCCGTCGCCCGTCTCTCGCTGCGTCCGCGGCAGTCCTCCGAGGTCTGCTCGCCGCGCGTCAGGTCGCCGCTGCTGTGCTGCTGCCGCTGCTGGCGACGGCCTCCGCGCACGCAAGCTGGGTTGTTGCGCATGCTGGCGAAGGTGGCGGGCGAATGACAGCGCGATCGAAAGCGATTACAGGCCGCTCGCCAAGTGCACGTTCGCGCGGCGCGCAAGTGGAGCAAAGGCCGCCGGCAAGTGCGGCTGCGCTCTGTACTGCGTGGCTGGAGGACTTGGGCTACGCCAAGCTTGGATCCGGCCACTGGGACTCGAGCGCAGCAGACCTGCAAGCTGGACGAGCAGGAGCACGAGCACGAGCACGTGAGCGCGAGCAGCAGCAGAGCAGAGCAGACGCCGCGCCGAGACAAGCGGAAAGGACCAGGCAAGATGGGCGAGGAGGAGATCGTCGAGACGGAGCCCTTCCTCAACAAGTGGACTGAGCAAAAGGTCGCGTACGTGTAGAGAGAGCCTGGCATTCATGGAGAAGTCCTACGTGCGGAGCGGAGGAGAGGCAAGGGCGACGCGGCGCGGGGCAGCGAGAGGGAGAGAGAGGAAGAGCACGCGAGACTGAGATCGCGAGCACGGTTACGTTGCGAGATTGTGTCTCGTTCGCGCGAGGCGCAAAGAGAATCGCGTTTTTGCGCGTTATCAAGAAGGTAGAATGAACAAGACGGACTGACTGCGTATTATCTGTGAACTTGTGTTGTTGCCATTGACTTACGAAGGTACAACCAGCGCGATCTCCTGCTGTACGCCGTGGGCATCGGCTGCGACGAGCTCAACTTTACGTACGAGCACGATGAGGACTTTGAGGCGTTCCCGCTGTACCCGATCGTGCTCGGCTTCAAGGGCACGGACCAAGACGTTGTCTCCTTCCCGTCCGAGGCCATGTCGGAGGGCCCGCCGATGCCGCCCCTCCCGGGCATCAAGGTCGGTCTTGACGGTGAGCGCTACATTGAGAAGCTCGCCCCTCTCGACCCGGAGGGCGCCGAGCTTACGTGCAAGGCCCGCATCATTGGCGTGCACAAGCGCGGCAGCGGCGCCTCGGTGGAGCGTGAGGACCTGATCCAGGACGCCAACGGAAAGACCATTTACCGGATTGTGAGCGGGTCCTTTCTCGTGGGCGCCAAGAACTTTAAGGACTCTGGCGAGACCAACTCGGAAAAGGTGGACGTCCCCAAGCGCGCTCCGGACGCCTCGCTCGAGATGCCGACGACCGAGACGCAGGCGCACGTCTACCGTCTGAGCGGTGACTACAACCCGCTGCACATTGACCCGTCGTTCGCCCAAATGTCTGGCTTCAAGAAGCCCATTCTCCACGGTCTTTGCTCGCTTGGCATCACCACGCGCGCCGTCATTCAGCAGTACTGCGATGGCAAGGCCGAGAAGTTCCGCTCCATCAAGGCTCGCTTCGCCAAGCCGGTGCTCCCCGGCGATACCCTCGTCGTCGAGATGTGGAAGGAGGGCAACAAGGTCATTGTTCAGACCAAGAACAAGACGACTGGCGATGTCTGCATCAACAATGCCTACGTCATGCTCAACCCGGACGCCAAGCTCTAAATTGCATTTTTTCCCCTCTCCTAACATTTCGAGCCAACGGGAGCACGCATGCTTTCTTGTTTTCCGACACTCTTTTCTTTATTCAACACCCCACTCACTTCAGAGAACCAATTTTATAAAATTCTTACCTCCGCGAAAATTTTTCGAAACGGCATACGTCTAGGCTCGTGCGTGTGCGGACGCAAAACTCAAACGGAGCAAATGCGTGAAGCTTGCGTAGTGGTTCGATGCAATCGGACACAAACGCGCCTAGTTCAAACAAATACATTTCTTTAATCTGTGTTGCTGCGATTTTTTTCGAAACGAATGATATTACACGAGACTTGTGCGTGTGCGTGTGCGTGTGCGGGCACCAAATGTATACGGCAGAAATGCGTGAAGCTTGCGTAGGTCCAATACATTCCGACAAGCACGTCAGGCTCGCACAGTTCATGCAAATCTATTTTTGTTTGGATGAGGCTCTCGTGCAAGTGCATTTCTACCTATATGCGTATGCGGCCAAGAAAGCGTTACAATGCCCTGAATGCAAGTTCCTCCTTCCTATCGTCAGCAAGAGTGTTGCGAAGAGAATCTTGCCGTGAGTGTAGAAACGTGTTCTGCAGAAGATGATTTTGCGTGTGTGTGTCCACAACGATGGGTTCCTTGTTTTCCGTTTGAACAAAAAAGATTGCGGCGAGATTTTCAAGCTGCAAGAGCTTCTATCGTCTTTATTTGCCCCTTAATTTGATGCGAGGATGCCAGTCTACGTACAAATATGTTAACGTTCTTGTTCTCTTTCATTAACCAAACAATTAGACCTTGAAAAGAAAGGAATGGAGCAAAAGCTTGGACCCGTACATTTTACAGAATTTGACTTGACCGGGGGGTGATTGGGGGACCATTGGCCGACTGCGGCGAGCTTTTTATCTCTTTTCCCCTTTTTCTTTTCTTCTTTTTCTCGTGGAGATGAAAACGGGCAATTGCGATGGGAGCACTCTCGCTACGCAAACAAAGGCTTTACTCGCTCTTGCTGCGTTTACGATCGCCCCCGCAAAGGACAAAGACGGGGAGGTCTGCGCGCGCTATGGCATATTTGGAGCGTCGGAGGCTGCATTGCCCCCGAGGCCGGCGTCCTCAATACCGCCTCCCCCACTGGCATGGCCGTTCGCATGGCCCAGCCCAGCCAGCTGCTTGGAGCGCAGCTCTCTTCGTCGCGCGTTGATTTCGTCGAGCTTCTTTTGCTGTCTGGCGCGCAGGGCCACGGCCTGCTCCTTGCGGACCTCGATGCCGTCCTTCCACTGCTTGTACCCCACATACGAGCCCAAAACGCCGGCGGCCGTGAAGGCGACCCAGCCCCAGCCCACGGACTTGGGCGTGTTCATCCTGGCGCCGCCGCGGCCAGGGCGTGCCCTCGCGCCCGCCCCGGCGCGCGGCCTCCCTCGCGCGCGCGCGCGTCTGCGCGCTGCTCTCGCGCGCGCGTCTCTGCGTCTGCGTCGCGCGGCAGGCAGGCAGGCAGGCAGGCAGGCAGGCAGGCAGGCAGAATGCGGCAGAATGACTGACTGACTGACTGACTGGGCGAGCGAATGAGCGCCTGCGGCGCCCTCCGCCGCTCCCGCTCCCTCCCTCCCTCCCTCGCCCGCTCTCGCCGCGCGCGCTCCCTCCCGCGCCGCCGCCCTCCGCGCCCGCGCCGCGCCGCCTCGCGTCCGCTCGCCGCGCGGTGCAGCGCGGTGCAGCGGGGCCGCGTGTTTCAGGTTCTGAACGAGCCTGCTCCCGCTGCGCAGGCGCTCTGTCTGACATAGGCTAGTCTTCTTTCTTTCTAGCAGCGGCAGGGCGCCCAGACGTCGGAGACGGAAAGGAAAGGTGAACTTGCAACCAAGACGGCCAGGGGAGCAAGCACGCGACTGCGACGCGAGCGAGCAGCGCCTGGCTGGCAGCCTGACGGAAATGCAACCCAAGACGACGGCTCGCCTCGCCTCGAGCGAGCAACAGCAAGGGCCCGGCCGAAGCCGACCTGCGTCTCGAGAGCGAAGCGAGCGACGGCTGCGTTGCGTCGCAGGCGGCGAAGAGGCCGCGGAGGAAAGCGAGCAAGCAAGCAGGCAAGCAAGCAAGCAAGCAAGCAAGCAAGCAAGCAAGCAAGCAAGCAAGCAAGCAAGCAAGCAAGCAGGAAACACCCGGCCGCGCGAGCAGGCGAGGGCCGAGGCGAGGCGAGGCGAGAGTCGCGCGCGACCGCCGCGCGCAGCGGGCTCGGGCGGGGCGGCGGCGCGGGAGAGGCGAGCGCCGCGGGGAAGCAAGGGCGCCTGGAGGCGAGGCAGGGGCGAGCGAGGGAGCGAGGACGGGCCCGCGCAGCGCGAGGGGGACGCAGGCCAGGCC
Organism: Aurantiochytrium sp. KH105; assembly: GCA_003116975.1. Taxonomy (NCBI): domain Eukaryota; class Bigyra; order Thraustochytrida; family Thraustochytriidae; genus Aurantiochytrium; species Aurantiochytrium sp. KH105. Next base: position 191,073 of record BGKB01000106.1, read on the forward strand.
GCGAACAGACTGGTTCTTCGCGGGAGCAGGAACCAGGTCCCTTTTCCGTGGGGCCTGGATGGACGCGCCGGTGGGCCTGGGCAGATTGCGGCGCGGCGCGGCGGCCTGGCAGGAGGATGTGGCTCGCATTCGCACGTGACAGGCAGGCAGGCAGACAGACAGACAGACAGACAGACAGGCAGACAGACAGACAGTGAGGCGAGCAATGAGCGCTGCAGGGAAGATGGCGCGCAGCAAGCAGGCTCGAAAAGAAGGAAACAGGGGGGATCAAAAGTGGATGTGCCTGACGTCAGCATTTCTCGGGTGAGCATACGTATAGTACGTAGCTACTAGGGGCGTACGTACGTACGTATGTATACGTGCGTTGGGGATGGTCGCAAGCTGGCTGCTGCGTTTTGTCGTCAAAGAAGAAGACAGACCACTGGTGATGAATGATCGTCATCATCCAAGAATCCAACTTGCAGAATGACATCAACAACAACTTCATCTTCATCATACGTCGTCAGCATCACTCAGACTTTCACAGGTGATTGGGAAAGAAAAACAAAACTTAATAATAGCGACTAGAACGCGGCGAGACTGACCCGGGCGTGCGTGGAGATGGTCGCCCCGAAGGCGTTGGCGAGGTAGAAGATACTCGGGAACGCGGCGAGGAAGCCCGCGAGGCAGATCGCGGAGAACTCGCAAGACCGGGACTATCGACCTCTGATACAATGTGCCACTTGGGCTCGCGTCTGGGTTGCTTGTTCTGGGGCACGAGCTCAAGAGCAGGGAGTGGATCAGCCATAATGACGCCTGCAGGTGTGGCACCCACATGTCGATAGGCCTGATCAAAGATGGGCTTGACGTAGGGCCACTGCCCCCCTGCCGTGGCCTCCTGCGTGGGACAAGGACTGTCGCACATTTCGCACGTGAGACGATTTGCACGCGATTGCTTGTAGAAACACACCGGGCAGTCCCAACGATCTTTCGGAGCAGCCGGGGCCGGATCAAACGATGACCCTGGCTTGAGCACGCTCCGAAGACGCACGTTCGCGGCAGTCTCCTCATTCTCTAAATTGTCACAGATCGGTGCGATAACGCCCCCGCCACAAGCCTGTGCCATGGCACGCTGGAGATGCTTAAACTTGCGCTGTTGCTGCACGGTAGCCTGTGTGCTGAGCCAAGCCTCGACATTCTGTGGATTCCACACCTCGTCACGGTCCAATCGCTTCGCCGGAGCACCGCCGTGCGCTCCGCCTGCAATCGCCGCAAGCCGACCCTGGTACCGCGCACCGGCTCGCGCCAGCGTCGAGAGACAAAAGTCGCGATACCGCACGCTCGACCCGTCGGCAAAGAGATCCGCCAAGGCAGAGATCTCGGCATCTCCAAAGGGCATTTCGAGATCACGGCAGCCGCGGTAAAAGGCGTGCCTTGGCAAAGCGCCCACGGGCCGACGACGTCCCTCGAGCACCTCAAAGGCTGCGACGGGATCCACTTGGTCTCGCTGCAGCGCATCCAAATGGCGCCCTGCGCGGACCTCGAGGTCCTCAATTTCGGTGCCATCGTACTCGATGAAGCGAGAGAACTCAAAATAGTCCACAGCACCACTACCGTTGGTGTCAAAACGTTGCAGCAAGAGCTCGAGCTCATTCTCAGAGAGCGCAAGGCCAAGACGGTCGCAAGCCTGCTGGAAATCGCGTCGCGAGACCTTGCCGTGACCCCCGGCATCGAAAAGCGCAAAGGCCTTTTTCAAGTCAACGGGACCGCCTCTGCTACGACTCGCGACGCCGCGCACCTTGTCACGAACCTTGGCCTCTAGCGCAAGCATTTCGATCTCCGACGGAGCGCAAAGCTCGCAAAAAGCCTGGTAGTCGACGCGCCCGTTGCGAGCGGGATCAAAACGATCCATGAGCCGACGCACTTCTCGGTTGCTCAAGCGGCGACCAGGAGGCAGGAGCTGATCCAGGCACTTGCGGAATTCGCGACGGCTCAATTGACCGTCGCCGTTGGCGTCTGCCTGAGCAAAATTTTCCTCGAGACGCGTGCCCATGCGCGCCTGCTCACGCAGCTCCTCCTTGACCCGTACGACCAATTCGTCGACGTCTACGTCTCTGAGTTCCACGAGGGCGGCGAGCTCGCTGACGTCAATTCGACCGCTTTGATCATGATCAAAGTGCTCAATCACGGTTTGAAGCTCGCCTGGCGTGAGCTCCAAGCCACCCAAAAGCCGTGGAAGAGCGCGCGCCAGCACCGTTGCCGACACCTTACCATCACCGTCGTGATCGAGACGAGCAAGCTCATCGTCAAGGTCGTGACCGTCTGCAAAGCCTTCGGCTCGAACTGCATTCCGGATCTTCGTTTCAACCTCTTCGTACGTGGGCATTCGCGTCCCATCGTGGCCATCGACACCGACCTCGAATTCCGATGCCGTCATTGCCCCCCCGTGCTGTGCGTCCCTGGGCTGTAGCAGATGGGCAAAAAAATGCTCGTAATTGACGCGCTGCCCACCGTCGCGCAATGCAGCCATGACATGTGCCACGGCGCGCAGTTTCGCAGGGGGCAGAGAGCAATCACAAGCTCGCAATACACGTCCCAAATCGCGAAGTCGAATGCACCCAGAGCCGTCCTGGTCGTAGCGCCTCGCAGCGGTTTCCCAAGCGAATTTACCCCTGAGTACAGCTTCTTTAACGCAGCGTGCCACATAGTCTCTGGCGAGATCCGCCTCGGCTGCCGTTTCGGGATCGTCGAAATCGTTTTCATCCGTCTCGTCCGTGGGACGGTGGCGACCGCGTGGCGAGGCTCCATGGCCCGCAGCGAAAACAAGATTGCACAGCTCCTTGCTCGTGCGAACGGCCATATCGTTCCAATCGCGACGCGAAAGCGCGGGAAGACCGGCATCTTGAAGCATTTCGTTGACATCTGCCCGCGACAGTCGACCATCTGGGTTGCAGTACTCGTGAAGGGCGCGCATGAGCCGGGCTGGTGCTCTGTACTCGCGACGGATCACGGGAACTGCTGCGGGCAGGTCTTGGTCATCCAGGCCATCGCTGTCGCTGCCAAAAAAGCTCCCGGCACCGTCTTCAATGTCGTCCCCGTCGTCACTTTGCATGCGACGGCGTCGGCGGCGACTTTGACGACCTCTGCGTCGGTCGCTTTGAGGCGACTGACTGGGGCTGAAGTCGCCAAAGCGTCCGTCACTGTCATCGCCGGATCCTCCTCGACGCACCCCCTGCCGCCGCGCGTGGTCCACCCAGGCAAGGAGCGCTTCGTAGTCGATGGCGTCGCGCGTGGTCTCCGCGACAAAAGCCCGCGCGAGTCCGCGCGCCTCGCGCGAAGAAACGCCAAGGCGGCGAACGGCCTGCACAAAGGCGGACTCGATGACAAGACCTGTGCCGCGCGCGTCGAGCTCGTGCATGGCCTGCTGCAAGGCGCGGCCTTGGGCCACGAGGGTGGCCCGCAGACGATGTGGGACGCGCAGCTGCGGGGAAACAAGAGCCGTGCGCGCTGCGCCGGGAACGCCACGCGCGAGAAAGCGCGCAAAGTGACGTTTGCGCACGAGACCAGCGTTGGCAATGTCCATGCGGCGAAAGACTTGCTGGAATTGAGCTGCAGAAAGCTGGACCTCTTGCGGGACAAGTCCGAGGCGCCGAAGACCGGTCTCGAGACCATCAAGGGCAAAGCCTCGGGCAAGAGGACTAGCGCTGCCGCGTGTGTGGCTTTCCTCTTGCTCGTGGTCTGTACAGAACTTGGCAAAGAGCTGGTCCACAGAGTGATGGTTGACAAGGTGGAGCTTGCGCAGCGCAGAGAAGACGTAGAGGACGCGCGCGTCGTCGAGCTTTCGCTCCTCTTCATCAAGAAGAGCGTCGCGCGCGGCGCGGCGCGCACGGTCGGCGCTCTCGATAAAGTGCAAAAATTCCTCGAGGTCGACGGCGCCGTCACCATCCTGATCGAACCGCTGGACAATCTGGTTGACCTCTTTGGCGCTGAGTTGAATGCGCTGCCCGTCGACTTCAAGAGCTTTGAGGCCCGCGGCAAAGTTTGCTCTGGAGAGACGGCCGTTGCCCTCGGCATCGAGTTGGCGGAAGAACCGACGCGTTTCGACCTTGAGCGCGGCATCGACGATGCGATTGAGCACCGCGTCCAAGTATGTTGATGATGTGCAAAAATCAATGAGTTTTGTGCGCGAGGTCCCAGTACGGAGCAGGAGCATGGCGATCTCCTTGTCTGAGAGCGAGAGCTTGAACTCTTTGGACAGGACCTGGCGCACGCGATCTCGCGAGAGACGGTCCTTGTCACGGCCTCCAAGCAAGGCATCGCAGGCTTTACCCATGTCAAGATCGGGCCCAGCGAGACTCCGCGCAAATGCCCGTAGCTTGCGTGCCGCCACCTCGACGTTGACAAAGGTTTTTGCGGCGGGGTCGCTAGGGGACGCGAGCCCTTCATCGTCGCTCGCATTGTTGGCCGCGCGTAGAGTGCGGATGGTGCGCCACAGTGCATCCGTAAGGTCTTTGGCATCGACGAGACCGACGCCATGTTTGTCAAATCGGCCCATGAGAGCCTTGAAATCCTCGGCCGAAAGACGGACACCAACGCGTTTGAGGGCGCGCGCGAGGTCTTTGGGGGAAATGGACGACATGACGGACGCGGAGGCGGACGAGGTTGCGCTGCGGCGACGGATATTGCGCTGCGGCGCGGCAACATTCTTGGCAGTGGATGTTGCGAGCCAACGACGAAGTGCGGTACGGGAGTCAATGTCGTGCTTGCGCTGCGCAGTGGCCACGGTGCGTAAGATGCGTTGCACTTGCGCCGGGTTGAAGGCGATGAAGTCGACAAATTCTTCGCGGTCGATGCGTCCGTCCCGGTTGATGTCGAGCAGGTCGACGACCTGTTCCATGTCTCGGGCCTCGAGACCGAGCTTGAGATCGCGTGCGATAAGTCGATAAAAGTGTTTGCGCGGAAGCCAGCCTCTGTCGCGGCGGTCGTAGCGGTCCCAGAGCGCTTCAACATCGATGGCATTGTCGGCTGCAAGGCGACGCAATTTGGAGCGGACGATACGAGCGAGCTGTGCGTACGGTCCTTCGTCTTGCTGAAAGTGGTCCTTGAGGTACCAGAGGAAGACTTGGGCGCCGCGGTTTCCTGCGTTGAGGTCACCGTCGACGCGTTTGAAGCCGCGGCAGGGCGGCGTCCACAGTTGGCTCGAAAGGTCGCGTTTGCGTCCTGCTGTGACGGCGAGATCCAAGATGGGATTAGTATCTTTGGCGTTACGACGGACCCAGAGATATTGTCTACGCGCAAACCACGCGCCTTGGCTCGTGCTGTAGGGCTCTACACATTGGTATCCTAGTGCGAGCAGGGTGGCGTCCTTGTTGGATCGCGAAAGTGTGATATCAGTGACGCGGGCGCGCATGAAGGCTTCCTCGTCTGCAAAGGCAGACGTATTAGCGCGGCGGACAAAAAGGTGCAGACGATGACCTCTGCCGCCGCCATTTAGACTTGAGACTAGTCGCGTGAAGCCTTGTGAGAAGAGAGCCTCTTCCTGGTCTTTGCGCTTCTTGGAGGAGCCGAGAATCGCAAGTCGAAGGTCGACGACGACGGCGTCATTTTTTTCGTTGTCAACTTGACCGTCATCTGCTTTCGACTCTTCCTCGCCTTGGCCGTGCATGTTGTTATCGTCGTTACCGTCGTCTTCGTCCGAGGTTTCTTGTGCGTCGTCTTCATCGTCGGCGCTTCCATCGGAGACGTTGCTTTTGTTTTTCGTGGTGATTTTTGCTTTGCGCGTTTGGGAACGCTGCGTGTTACGGTTTGCGGGAGGTTCAAGAAAGAGCTGAAAGTCTGAGATGTCGATGAAGCCCTTGCCGTGGTGATCGAGGAATCCCATGAGACCTTGGCGCTCGCCATCGGTCATGACCTCTGCGCCGACTTTGACTTGTTGCACAAGAGCCTTGAAGTCTTGGGGATAGATGGCGTTGTGCTTTGCGTTGCAATAGCGCGCAAAGAGGTTTACAGAGGAGCCATCGCAGTCGTCGCGTAGACGTTTGAGGAGTGCGGTGCGGAGCTTGCGCGCCGTGGCGGCGATGGTGGCGCGGTCGAGCGAGACGAAGCTGACGAATTCATCGTAGGATACTTGTCCATTGTGGTCTGCGTCGGCGTGCATGCGTTTGAGAAGGGTTGCGGCGTCCTCGGATGCAACATCGCGTCCACCAAGAACGGCGACGAGGAGCTGTCGGAATTCTTCTGCGTTAATGAAGCCTTTTCGAGCCTTGTCTAGGCTCTCGAAGCGCACTTTGATAAGCCGCATGACATCGTCGCCGGTGTGAGCCTGCTCGCGCAGAGTCTTGCATACTTCTGTCGCGAGCGCCTCGCTTGGTGTTTGATGCTGTTGTACGGCATGACTGGCATCGCTTTGCGAGGAGGCCTCTGAGTTTGGGCTTGAGAGGGGCGTGCTCGCCTCGTCGTCGCTGCTGCTGCCGTCGTCCTCGGTGCTCGGACTCGGGCTCGCGGAGACTTGCTCGTCCTCCTCGTCCTCCTCTTCCTCTCCGTCGTCGTCCTCGCTGGTGAGCGAGAGCGGACCTGCGCTGTAGGCTGCGTCCGAGCCCGCGCGCGTCCGTCGCAGCATGGCTGCTTGCTTTCGTTTGTGCTCGCAAGCTGGGCTCGAGCCTCGCTCGCCATGACGTGACAGGGTGCTTGTCACTCACCTTTATATTTTTTCGGCATCGTAACGGTCATCTCCCCGTGTTCCCTCCGTTGCTTGGACTTGAAAGAAAAAAGTTTTTATCCTAAAAAAAAAAAAGGGGGGGGGGAGCCCGGTGCGGCGCTACGGCTTCGAGTTCTTGTTTCTTGTTCCAAGCAATGATCACAAGCCATGAAAAGTTGTGAGGATACTAGCCTCGTTGTAACTTTTGTGCAAGAAGATGAATGACAAGGCAGAGAGAGGGCGACAGATAAGAACGAACAGGGGCTTTTACCATGGCAAGCAAGCAAGGATGGCAAGCCTACAAACTTGCCGCCGCTGCCGCGATCGTCTCCTCTGCTTCCCTTCTCCCGCTCCCGTTGGGGAAGCTAACTAACTACCTTCTGGTTCGCGTCGCGCTTGCAAGGCTGACTCTCGATTTGGCCATGAGGGGGCAGAAGAAGGTATTCGTTCCAGCACGCGCAGAGTGAAGAAAGTATCCTCCTGAATTGTCCAGTCGTCCCGCTCTGGCTGCACGAGCGCCATGCTGCAACGACAATGGCCCAAGCCGGGCGCGCAGAAGAGGGGCGCCCGGCTGCGCAGCTCCGAGCACCCCGCCCCTTCCTGGTCTTGGCGAACGCAAGCTTTCACGCTGCTGCTCTACCCCGCACGAGAGCTCTTGACGGGCAAGGCAAGGCATGGGACGGGAGGCATTGTTCGGGATCATGACGGATAGCATGCTCGCATCGCTTGCTCGGTCCAGGCACGAAGAGGAGGAATCATGAATGCGCGGCGCGTGATCCTTTTCGGATTCAGGGTCCCGAACAACTCGGGCCACGCCGCCAGAGACTGACAGTGAATAACTCTTGACAAGATGCACTCGCTGCGCGGCGCGCGTACGACAGTCGTGCGTGCGGCGCGGGCAGCGTGTCTGGGCGCGGTCGTGATCGCCCTTCGCTGATCCCTGCCTCGGCTGACCGCGAGCGGAGCAGAGCAGAGCAGCAGCAGCTGCAGCTACAGCCCCCGGCATCATGCGCGCACGGTGAGAACGCACGGTCCCAGTCTCGCCATGATGAAAAGCAGCATAAAGCAAGCTGTATCGAAGGCGACGCGACCAGATGCCAGATGCGAACGCGCAACTGTGCAGGAGGGGCCTGAGTGGGGCCTGAGCAGGGTCGCGGCGGGGGGCAGCGCGGGCGGAGTGGCGGCACCGGGGAAAAGCGAGCGGGCGGAGGGCGGACGGGATCTCGACCGGCTGCGGGCCAGATGGTAGCTGGGCGCTGTGGCGGACGTGCGGGTAGGGGGACAGACTACGGGAGTCCACGCAGAGAGGTGCAGCGTGCTCCTCGCGTGGCCTCCCGCAATTGCGACACCTGACTGCGTTTGATTGTTCATTCATTCGTTCAATCATTCTCTGTCGCAATCAGTCGTACATTCATTCATTCATTCACCATTCAATCGTTCAATCGTTCATTCATTCGTTCACTGTGGCCTGAACACTGATCAGGAAAGCAAGCAAGGAAAGTATGCATGCGTCAGCGATGATTGCATGCGGCTATCTATACGCATACCGCCAAAATCCATTCGAGGCGCCAATCCAAAATCCACTCCAGACGCCATTTGAAGCCGTTGCCGATTGTTTGTGCACTGCTGTTGTTCGCGGGGGCAACGACTCATGATTCACCATGGCAGGCCAGCACCGCAACGGTTTCTTTCCTTTCCAATTCTGCCAAGAAGGCCCTCAAGAAGGCTTTCCTACTCGAGTTGTGGATCTTGATCATCGAGGTACATACCTGCTTGAGGCGCTCATTTGTAATGTCCTGCGTCTTCTTTGGCTTAGAATGCACCTCTTCTTTGGCCTTTCCGAAAAAAATAAGCTCAAGCTCGAGTTCACCTCTTTTTTGGTGGCCGCCTTGAGCAGACTCGTCCTTTCCAGCTTCTTAATCTCTCTTGCGCTTGAAGGATGGTGCAATCGGTAGTTGCTGTTGATCGAATAAGACTGCTCTTGCTCTTTGCTTCTCAAACACCACTTGCCTCGATCGATCAGCCTCGCTCTCGTCGTCCACAAGAGACAATCGGCAAGCGAGTTCGGAGGAGACGTCGGTCTCATCATCATCTTCTGCTCTTCTGCCTGCAGCTGGCTGCTGCTGCATGCTGCTGCTGCTCCTGCTTCTCGCCATGCCCTGCGACCTGATGTGAATCGAATCTCAACGTCCTCCAGGCCGTCCTGCCGGAGAATCTTGTGCTGCGGCAGGCCTGAGGGGCCGAAAGAACTCGGCGCAGAGGCGGCTCGACCTCTCCTCTACTCGTCTCCTCTTTTCTCCTCTCGGCTGCGGCGGAGCCTTGCTCGGCCGATCGACAGGCCGGGCGGGATGCACGACAGAGGCCGAGGGCGCGGAACTGCGAAGGCACTGATGGTGCGAGGCGCAGGCGGCAGCCAGGCCGCGGAGGCGGGCGGCGGGAGAGTCAGGCTGGAGAAAAGCGAGAGGAAGATGCGCGGCGGCGGGAAGGAAGCTAGCGCGGCGCGCGGGAAGGCGTGCACGGAAGAAGGATCAGTAGCCACGAACGGAGCGGACGGAGCGGGACAGGGAGAATTTTGAGCTAACCGACGAACTGCGATTTGGTTGGACGGTCTGTGGAAAGGTATTCATTCGTTCATGCATGCTAAAGGATACATCCATTCGGGTTGTTGGTTGCCTGCACATGCCGTTCGTTTGTTGGTTCATTCGCTGTGTCGTGTGACTGACTGACTGACTGACTGACTGACTGCGACTGCCTGACGCGAGGGAAGCGCGAGGTGAGACGAGCTGAGCGGAGGCGGGACTGGGACCTCCTCGCCTCGTCCCTCTGGCCCGGCGAGGCCTGTCTCTGCCAGGAACGAGCGGGCGAGATGCCTCGACGGTCGCGCAGACGCGGCGAAGCGGAGCGGAGACGCAGTCGGGGCGAAGCGAAGCGCAAGTGGCAGTGGCTGCGGCTTTGGGCAGGGAGCGTATTTTCTGCCTGTGTGGCCGACTGACTGAGCTAGCCAGCTTGTTGTTTGTCTCGTCGGTTGATTGATTTTCTGCGCGAGTGTCGTTGGTTACCAGCCAGCCAGATGCGGTGGCGGAAGGGAGGGAAGCGAGGGAGGGAGGGAGGGAGGGAGGAAGAAGAGCAGCAGCAGCGGCGGGCGCTGCGCTGAGTGCGTGGCCCGAGCCGCCAAGCGAGATGGAAATGGACGGTCGCCAGGGCCAGCTGGCCTGGCACGAGAGGGGAGGGAGCTTGAAAGGAAAGTGAAAGAACGGAAAGTGAAAAGAAAATGAAAAGAAAGAAAGTCCAACGGGCCTGGCGTCTCCAACCTGCCACTCACTCACTGCCAGGTGGACTGGCGCGGGTGGCCCGCTTGCCTCGCGCTTGCCTCGCGCTTGCCTCGCGCTTGCCTGCTGCTCCTGTTGCTGCTGCTGCGTGTCCGCGCGCGAGGCCGCGAGGCCGCGAGCGCAAGACACAGGGCCCCGGCCCTGCCCGATCCAGCCCAGCCGAGCGCCGAGCAGAGCAGCTGCAGACCAGAGCGGCGCTGGCTTGCGCCGAGGATGGGGGGGGCAGGCGGGGAGACGAGGGGGTGTGCGACGAGACCATCCTGCTGCCTGCCTGAACGTACGTGTCCAGCAGGCGGGCGACCCGGCGACCCGCCCGGCGTGGCGTGGCGGGTGGCATGGCCGCCGCCGAGGGGAAGGGAGGGAGGGAAGGAGGGAGGGAGGGAGGGCCGGCCAGGCTGGCCGCGAGCCGCTGCCGCTCCGCGCGCTTCGCGTCCTCGGTCCCTCGGTCCCTCCCTGGCTGCCTGCCTGCCGGCGTCTCGCGCGAAGCGAGAGTTCATGCAAGGCGCCGGCGCGCGAGGCTGCGAAGACACTGCAGTGGCGGTCACTCTGGCTGGTGGGCGAGGCGGCCACGCGCGCGGCGACCCGGGCTGCCCCTCGCGTCCCCTCCCTCGCCTCGAGCTCGGGCGGCGTTGGGAGGATAGGATAGAACAGAGGAGGGGCGGTGGTTTCTTTTTTCTTTCTTTCTTTCTTTCTTTCTTTTCGAGTCCTCCTGAAAACCAACGACTCGGGCGGGGCTGGCAGGCTGCGGCGCCAGGAAGGCCGGCGACACGCGACCGCGACCGTCGCTTCGCTGCCGCCGCAGCCGAAAAATTCGCGCGCCCGCAGGGGGAAGGGGGGGGGGAGGGAGGACGGGCGAGCACAGTAGACGAGTAAGAAATAGATCGCGCCGTGGAGCTTCTTAGATTGGTTGATAGACCGATCGATTGTGAGAGGCGAGGCTGACCGCGGAGTCGTAATAAAGAGGACGAGAAAGGAAGAAAAAAGGAATAAAGAAAGAAAGCACAGTCATTTGAAAAGCAAACAGCAATCGTCGCCCCGGCGACGAGAGCGAGGATTGCGGAGCAGAGCAGAGCAGCGCAGCGCAGCGCAGTGCAGAGCGGATCGAGCGCGGCCTGAGCTCGTTGTCTGTGCGCGTCCACGCGTAGCGCCTGCAGAAGAAGAAGCGCGGCTACGGCACACGGGAACAGCGCCATGGAGGCTCAAGGTACGTGCAAGATGGAGAATGGAATGGACGAGTGAACGAGGTCACCGGTCCTCGTGCCCTTTCCCCGCCTCCAGCGCGCGGGAGGCAGGCAAGGGGAGCAAGAGGCGAGGCGAGGCGAAGACGCGGGCGGAGAGACTAGCGCACGCGATTCTACGGCCAGTCTGCGAGCGGAGCGCGCCGCGCCCTTCGCAGATTCATGGCCCCTGGCCGTGGCCTAGACAAAGTTACCGCCCCTGCTTTTTGCGTTCCTGCTCCGCGAGGCTTCGTGGTGGACATCAATCAAGCAATCAAGCAGGCAGGCAAGGAGAGAAGGAGAGTAGGAGGGGGTGGGGATTGCGTACATCGAGGTACGATAAGCGGCGCGGGCCCGACCCGTACAAGGGTCGGTCGCCATCTTGGGTTCCTCTCTTTCTTTCTCCGGCGTTGTGTTTTATCAATCTGGCCAGGGTGTGTGCAGTGATGAGAGAGCAGCTCATGATGCGCGCGATGATGGAGGGGCCTCCGCGCCGCGCGAAGGAATGCGTGCGTGAATGCGTGCGTGCTTGGCGGCGCGTACCGCAGCGCGGGGTAACTGCACGATACGCGCCATCGCGTCCGTAACAGCCAAGTCTCGAGTCGCTAGGAGGGAGGGAGGGAGGGAGTGAGAGAAAAGACCGGTAGATGCATGGTAATAGCCAGAGAAAGACGGTGGTTGGCGCGGTAAACGATACTTGGCGCTCTCAAGCGGGTCGTCATCGTCGCAAAGCTAAGCTAAGCTACGCTGCGATGCAATGCAATGCAATGCAATGCAATGCGATGTGATGCGAGGTGATGCAATGTGATGGGATACGCGTCGCTGCCTGCCTGCCTGCCTGTCTGCCTGCGCTGGACGGCCAACGGCCCCGGCCCGGCGGCCGCCACTCCTTCCCTCCCGCACGCGCGCACGCTCGCAGCCGTTTGGTCTGGTTCTGCGCCGTGCTGCGCCTCGGCGTTGGGCGCCGCGCCCCTGCGCCGCGCTTCCCGGCGAAGGCCTGGGCGCCGCGCCTCGCCTCGCCACGCCGCGTTGTCGAGGCGGGCGGGGCGTCCCGGCGGAGAGGCGGGGGTCGCGTGCCGGACGGCGCCGCGGCCGCGCGAGCGCAGCCCGTGACAGCGTAATTCGGCCGCGGCGAGGCGCGCGCGAGGGGGAGAAAGAGGGGCGTGAGCTCGACCCTGCGGAGTTCGCAGGCGCCGCGCCGCCTATTTTCTCCTTTCCTTTCTTATTCCCCTTTTTCCCGCTCTGACACTCTCGATCACGGTGGCGCTCCTTCCTTTCTTCCTTCCTTTCTTCCTTCCTTGTTTCTCTCTCTCTAATGGCCCCCTCTCTCTGGCTGTCTCTCTGTCTCTCTGACTCTCTTTGGGAAGGGAGGAGAGCAAGCAGGAGCCGGCCGGCCGCCGAGAGAGGGGAGGAAGGGGGGAGAGAGGAAGGGCGGCGAAAGGCGGCGGGAACGAGGAGGAAAAAGGAGAGGGAGGGAGGGAGGCGCAGCGCAGCGCAGTGCCGCGCGGGCGAGCGAGAGGCAAAGCAGAATCAGGCGTCGAGACCGCCACGAGTGAGTCGAGGCGAACAGAGCAGAGCAGAGCAGAGCAGAGCAGCGAGCGCGCGCGCGAGAGAGAGCGAGCGAGGCCGGGAGCGAGAAGAGCTGGAGGTGTGCCGGCGCCGGCTAGCTGAGCTAGCTGGCCGCCCTCACATTTAAGTGCGAGCGAGGCGACGCCAAAGACGGAGTTTTGGTTGGCCTTTCTTTCGCCTTGGCCACACGAGAGAGAGCAGCGAAAGACTGACGTAGACGCGGACCCAACCAACCAACCAAACAAACAAACAAACAAACAAACACAGCAAAGGAGGTCGAGGCCAAAGAGGTCGAAGAAGAAAAGATGAACTCGCAATATGGTGCGTCGCAGCAGACGGTGGTCCGCAAGCAGGCGAGCAAGATGGAGGCCGCCAAGGCCGTCCGCAACCGCAAGGTCGACCCCGAAGTCGAGACCATGCGCGGAGCCGCACCCGAAATGGACCTGCCCACCCAGCGCGCAAGCGCCATCTTCAGCAGCCCCGAAACCGAGACGCCAGACGTGCGTCTCCCCACCGAGACGTACGGCGACTTTATGGGCGAGACCCCGCTCGTGGAACTCACCCAGCTCGTGCGGTCCTTCAAAAACCCCAACGTGCGCGTCTTCGCCAAGGTCGAGTACTTTAACCCAAGTCTCTCCATCAAGGACCGCATCGTCATGAACATCTTCAACGAAGCAGAGGCCGACGGCCGATTAAAACCCGGCATGACCGTCGTCGCCGCCTCGAGCGGCAACACTGGCGCCTCGTGCGCCATGGTCTGCGCCATGCGCGGCTACCCGTGCATCATCACAACCTCGCCCAAGTGCAGCGCAGAAAAGATGAATGCCATCCGCGCTTACGGCGCCAAGCTCGTCGTCTCGCCCCCCGGCGCCAAGGAGGGCTCTCCGGACCACTACATGGAAATCGCGCGCCTCCTCGCCGAGGAAAACGCCGAAAAGTACTTTGACGTCAACCAATACGACACCCAGTCCAACCCGGCTGGACATTACAAGACGCTTGGCCCCGAACTCATTGAGCAGACCAGCGGCAGCATCACCCACTTTGTCGCCGCCGGCAGCACCGGCGGCACCATCAGCGGCGTCGGGCGCTGCCTCAAGGAGCGCAAGCCCGACGTCAAGGTTGTCCTCGCCGACCCGGTGGGCTCCGTCTTTACAAACTACTTTCGCACCGGCAAGCTCGGCACGCCGGGCAAGTTCCTCGTTGAGGGCGTGGGCAAGGGCTCAATACCCGGCGCCATGGACATGGGCCTCATCGACGAGGTCTTTCCCGTCTCGGACGAGCAGGCCTTTAGCATGTGCCACGCGCTCGCCCGCACCGAGGGCATCTGCGCCGGCGGCTCGGCCGGTCTCAACGTCTTTGCCGCTCTCGAGCTCGCCGCAAATTGCGAGGACGACGCCGTCATTTGTACTGTCATGCCCGACTGCGGGCCCAAAAACCTCAGCAAGGTCTACAACGAGGCCTGGCTCGAGGAAAACGGCCTCAAGTGCTCGCCCGACCAGGTCGCCGTGTGCCGCAACCCGGGCACGCCACCCGTCTCTCCCGAGGCGCGCCTGCGTCTCGCCGACGAGGGCCTCCTCCCTGAGAACGCGAGCTCGTTCTCGGTGGCCAAGGCCACCCGCCAGATCGCAGGCTGCGATGCCTGCCTGTACAAGGACTTGGTCGGCTCCACGCCGCTCATTGACATCACCTCGGTCGCCGGCAAGCTCGGCCACCCGGACACCCGCATCTACGCCAAGGTGGAGTACTTTAACCCCTCTTTTAGCATCAAGGACCGTATGGTCGCCTACGTGCTCGACAAGGCCGAGCGCGAGGGCCGTCTCCGCCCCGGCATGACCGTCGTCGCCGCCTCGAGCGGTAATACGGGCGCATCATGTGCCATGATGTGCGCCATGCGCGGCTACCCGTGCATCATCACCACGTCGCCCAAGTGCTCGCAGGAAAAAATCCAGAACATTCGCGCCTACGGTGCCGAGCTCCGCATCTCCCCCTCGGGCGTGGCCGAGAGCGACCCGCGCTCTTACATGAGCATGGCCGCCGCTCTTGCGCGCGACGAGCCGGAAAAGTACTACGACTTTGATCAGTACAACATTAAGGAGAACGCCGAGGCATACTACTACGGTCTCGGTCCCGAGATTTACGAGCAGACCAAGGGCCGCGTCACGGCCTTTGTCGCTGGCGGCAGCACCGGCGGCACCGTCTCCGGCACGGGCCGCTTCCTCAAGGAGCAGAACTCGGAGATCCGCGCCATTCTCGCCGATCCCAAGGGTTCTGTCTTTGCTGGCTTTTTCAAGACGGGCTCATGTCCCGCCCCAGAAAAGTTCCTCATTGAGGGTGTCGGCAAGCAAAATATCCCTGGCTCCTTTGACACCTCTGTGGTTGACGAAGTCATTACACGGACGGACCAGGAGGCTGTCGACATGTGCCACAAGCTCAGCCGCACCACGGGAGCATGTGGCGGCGGTTCTTCGGGCCTCAACGTGGCTGCTGCCGTTCACTACGCCGAGGAGAGCGTAAATCCTGAGGTCATTGTTACCGTGCTCTGCGACCTTGGTGCAAAATACCTGTCCAAGATCTACAACCCGGAATGGCTCCAGGAGAATGGTCTCGTCGCACCACCCACCCCGGACGTGGTCTAAGACGACGACGACGACGGTGATGACGAAACATTGTCCCTTTTTTTTTGCCTTGCTGCTCTTCCGCCCTCCCATTTTTCCTCTCCTCTTCCATCCATCCATCACAAACAAACTTAGGCTTAGCCCTCTGTCACTCGTAAAGCTTTTTTATATATGTCTCGTGCCACCTATGGTGGTGCGATGCTTTTGCGTTTCTTCTCTCTCTCTCACTTTCTCTTTCTTTTCTGTTTTGCATGGGCTTACGTGTGTGTGCGGGGCGCGTGAGACTGTGATGAAGGAGCGCAATTCTCAACTCAAAATTCGGACACATCTCCTCCTGGCAGTGTCGCCACTGACGAGCGCTACTCAGATAGATGATCCTATTCTGGTGGTGGACAAAGTGAAAAAAAACGTTCTTTTTTGTTGTTGTTGACAATCAGACGGAGTGGGTAGTAAAAGTACGGTCAAAGGCACCGGAGAGACGGAACGATCAAAAGAGGAGGAGGAAAAAAAAAGGCAATCCACACCATCGGCACCGGCACCAGTCAAAAGGGCTGCGAGCGCGACTCTTACATGACAGTGCAGCCAGCAGTGGCGACAGTGCGCACAAAACCGGCGAGCAGGGCAATTTTGTTCGTATACGCGGAACGAGCCCGGAAATCATGGTCACGGATGCGGTTTGTATGTTCGTCGGCCATGTTGTTAAAGATGCGCTTCATCTCACGACGCTTACGAGCCTCGCGACCAACGAGCTCGAGCTGATAAATCTTTTCGTCGCGGTTTCGAATCAGCTGCGCCGCAACGGAACGCATCGTAGCCTCGTCCTCGCGCAAAAAGGTCAGATCCTCGGTGACGATGCGCGTGGAGCCGCGATCGAGCGTATCGAGTGCCTTTTCGCGGTAAAACCTGTAAAGCACGCTAATGTGCGGGTCGAGCGCGCCCTCTTCGCGATCCTCCTGCTGAATGCCGTCGAGGTTGTACATGAAGAGGATACGAGCTTCGAAAAAGGCCAAAAAGGTGCCCATCTTGGAGAAGGCGCCGCCGTCCATCTCGTTGGCGAGCGCACCAATCACGTACTGGCAAAAGCTCCGGTACATTTCCTCGTAGCTGGGTGGCTCCTCGTCGATTTCCTCTTCGGTCTCGGCACGCTTCCAGCGGCGAACCCAGTCTCGCAAGGGTTTGTTCCACTCGACCTGGACAGCGTTGGTGTTCCACTTGGTGAAGACGAGAAAGCACGAGCGGCGCAGCTCGGAGAATAGTTCCATGAGAGTGAGCTGGTTCGCCATCATGGCCGGCGTGGTGCGCGAGTTGACGTCGAAACTGATGAGAATGTTGTTGATGATACCCATTTGCAACACACTTTCCGTAGCGACCATGATTTGCGAAAGAAGTTCGGTGTCTGAGACGCTCGTATCAGCGCCGAGGCCCTGCGTGTCGATATACGAGACAAAGTGGTCCTGATCAAGCTTGGCATCGCGCAAGACGGTCCCGCGGGTGCCTTGTGCCTGCGCACCACTCACGAGACAGGCCTGGGAGTCGAGCAAGGTGTTGAGACTCGAGCTCTTGCCGCTGCCGCTGGTGCCGACGATCAAAAGGTTGTAGCGTAGCTCGCGGCCGTGCTCGCGCTCGCGGATACTGTTGTGCTCGGCTTCAAGCTGTACCTTGTGGAGCTCCATGGTAAGAAGGTCCTTGGCGCGCTCGTCAAGGTCGCCGCTGCTGGTGTCGGCGAGACGGCGTTCGATTTCGCGGGCGCGCGCGTCGAGCTCGGCGCGCATTTTGGCAATGTGCTCGAGCTCCTCGCGCTCGGCGCGCTCCTCGGGCGACATATCGTCGCTGGGCGGAGGCACGTCAACGTTCTCGGACAAGGCCTCGGCCTCTTCGGCGTCGGCGGCCAGCTCGGCGTCAATTTCGTCCATGCGGTCGGCAAGTTTAAAAATGCCAAAGTAGTCAACCTCGCGACGCAGCGTGGTCCATTCGGGAGAGCCTGCTTCGGGAAAGTCTGCATCGCCATCGCGCAAATAGTTGAGAATGACGGCGAACTGCGAGCCATCGCGGTCAAAGAAGAATCGCCCCTCGGCGTCACGGCCAACCCTGCTCTCGGACTCATGGTCTGCAAAGAGTTGCTCCAGCCGTGAGCCCTCGGCGCTGAGAAGGGTGCCCCGGGTCGTCATGAAGACGTGCCCGCCCACGTTCAGTTCCACGACATCGTCCCCGTTCGCCTCGGCGAGCTTGCTCTTGCTCCTGGTCTTGCCCAGGCTCAGGAGACCCTTGCGCATTCTCTTTTCGCGAGTCCTCGTCCCTCTCCGCGGCAAAGTGCGGCGCGACGCAGCCGCAGCGCACGGGGTGCCGCCTGCGTCCCGCTTGCCGCCGCTCGCCTCGCCCGCCTCGCGCGCCACGGCCCCCGCGCGTGCACCACGTATGTTTGTTTGTTCGTCGGCCTGGTTGTTGGTTTGCACCCCGCGCTGAGTCTCCGGCTGGCTCCGCTGATCCTGCTTTGCTTTTTGTTCTGATCAATTTCTGCTCCTCTGGTTGCCTAGTTGGCTGTTAAGAGGGGCCTAGCCAGGGATAGGGCAGCGAGTACCTCGAATCGGAGCTCGATCGAGACTGGCGCTTCCTTGCGCACCCCGGTCCATGGAGATCGGTCGAGCAGCAGCAGCAGCAGCAGCAGTAGTAGCAGCAGCAGCAGTAGCAGCATCACGCCCGCCGTGCCCATGAGCTCGCAGGAGCCAGACGGCGGAGCAGCTAGCTGTCGTACTGTTGCCACTGCTGTTGCTGTTGTTGCTCTGAGACTGGAGCGAGGGAAATAAGTTAGGCCAGTGAAAAGAAAGAAAGAAGCAAGCACGAGCGACAGCAAGTAGGAATTGAAGGTCCGTCCAGCCCAGTCGCGGCGCCTTTCCACTCACTGGTCACCACCACCAAAGGTCACAGGTCTGCCACATGCCATGATGAACGGAAACGCCGTCAGCCACACCAGCGCAGGCAGCAGCAGCCCACCCACTGCCAGCCGCATCGGTCACAGTCAGCAGCAGTTGAAAGCACGTGTGCGTGCACGTGCGGCCCCTTTCTCGCGCCTCATAACAATCAGCGTTCATGCATGCTTGTTCAAAGAAAATAAGGGGGGGGGAAACTTTTGCCAGCAAGTGTGCTGATGATGAAAAGAGACTTGCAGTTCCTTTCGATCATCGAGCGAGGGAGGGGAAGCGCGAGGAGCGCGGGCGCCTGCGCATGACGGAGCCGAGCGAGGCCGAGCTCGCAGAGGCCGTGGCGGCCGCGGTCGCTGGGCGCGAGGACCTGGAGTCCGACGCCGCGGCGCTGACGAGGGCCATCGCGGACGACCACTTTTTGTGGAAAGTACGCACGCAGCGCGTGCAGGCGGTGCTGGACGCCCGCGCGGCGGCCAAGGTCCCGCCGCGCAAGGTCCCGGACGAGCTCTTCGTCTTGGACTGGGCCAACGCCTCGCCAGGCAATGTCCTTGCGCCCCTGCGCGCGGACGCTTTCCGCGTTGAGGGCGTGCACCACGCACAGGGCGGCCTCGGGTCTCTTGGTTGCTTTCTCGTCAAGCTCGCGGACCTGAACGGCGGCGGCGGCGGCGGCGGCGCCAGCGGCGGCGTTGTGGTCCTCAAGCAAAAGCCTGTGCTCGGCGTCACACACGAGTTCGTCGCCCATGGCCTCCTCCGCCAGCTCGGCGTGTCTGTGCCGTCAATGCGCGTTTTGGGCCAGACAGAGTTGGACCAACTCATTTTCGAGCTCCGCGACGCACCCGTCACGGCACACGGGACCTGCGACGAGATCCACGCGCCTCGATTTCGCGAGGCAGGGGCCGTGCTGATGTCCTTTGAGCCGGGCCGTAATCTCGAAGAGGAGCCACTCAAGGGACGGCGTGCTGGGGCCCTCGACGCGCTGGACTGGAGGTGCCTTGGCGCCGTTCTCGTCGCGGATGCTATCTTTAACAATAGCGACCGTGTGCCGTCCATTTGGCGTTCCGAGGGAAATGCCGGTAACCTCATTGTCGACGAGCGCCGTCCCGCGGGCCAACGTATCGTGGCTATCGACCAAACGGTTAGCGTGATCATGAACGAAGCCAACCGTCTCAAGTACTTTGTTCGCGTCGGCGATCTGCTCTCTGTAGCAAGTATGAAGCGCGTTGATGAATTCTTTGATCTCGAGGGCGCTTTGGGCTCAGACGCCGCAGCCGCCGCAATCCTCTCGATCCGTGAAGGCGCCAGCGAAGCGATTATGCGGCTCAACGACAATGCGGAGGCTTTGGTATCGAGCGCCATCGAAGAGGCTGTTGCTGAGGCAAAGGAGGATACCTTTGACGCGCGCGCCGTCAAGGACTTTCTTTTGCAGGCCATTTCGGCGCTTCCCGAGGTCGATCTGCGCGACGCCCACCCGGAGCAGGACGAAGAAGAAGGTCTCTTGCAATACATTTTGAGCTTTTGCAGCTCGACTGCCGACGACGAGGCTGATTCCGAGGCTGTGGGTGTAGGCTCGACGGCCATTGAGTCTCGGTCCGCCTGGTGGTCATAAAGAAAAGGAGGAATAGAAGGAGAAAATCGTCTTCTTGTATCGGCCCGCGGCCATGACAATTACGGAGTCCATGAGAACGTTGGCGCCAGGCCCTTTCTTTTGCTTTTGAGTGGTGGGTGCTCTAGCGGGTGAGGCCCTAAGCGGCCAATGTGTCCAATCCGCGCACAGCATTTGGCGGACGAGGGGGGGGGGGGGGGAAGTGGCGTGCTTTCATGATAACTTTTAACCAAAATCTGACGAGTAGGTAGTGAGCACATTCCATCCTGTTTGCTGGGGGCCAGACGTCCACGGAAATGGGACCTTGGTAGATGGTTTTTGTGATTGTGCAATCTTTTGTACTTTCCGCTCAATTGAGGTAGATGCGGTAAGAAATCGCTGGCATCAGTACGGCTGGCTGGTGCATCGTTTGAATGCTACGTGCAATCGAAATTGTGGTAAATATTATGCACCATATTCGGCGTGAGGACGTCCATCATGAGTCGCAAATTTTAGTTTTTGTTTGTTGTTTCTAACGCTGCCGAAGCTGCAAGCTTTGACGTCGAGAAAGACAAGAGAAACGATAATACGAAAACTTGGGCTCCGAAAAAGGGTAAAATAATGACAGGACGAAAGAATTCAAAAGGCCGGGTTCATGATCTGGCGGCAAAGCGGCTTTTGGCAGGTAAGACACTTCATCTTGTACTGAGGCGAGTAATTCTGCTTGGCGTCGAGATGATTCTTAACAACGTCAGCGAGAGCATTGCAAAATGTCTCGGAGCCGTTGAGACCTTCGGTGAAGCGAAAGTCGGCGATGCCCGCCTTTTCGGCATCCTCGGCGTACTCCATGCCGATTTCGAAAAGAGTCTCGATGTGGTCCGAAGTAAAGGCAACGGGAACGACGAGGACAGACTTGTGGCCACGCTTGCCCAGGTTCTTGAGGACCGACTCCGTACTTGGCACCATCCAAGGAAGAAAACCAACCTTGCTCTGCCACGCGAGCACGTGCTTGTTGACGGTGCGCAAGCCAGGAATCTTGCCCTCGCCGACGACCTTGGTGTCGAGGCGCTCCATGACGGCCTTGACGCTAGCAGCAATTTCGTTGACGTAATGATCACCTTTTTCCACTACCTTCATGGGCACCGAGTGTGCGCTAAAGACAATGACAACGTTCTTGCGGGTCTTTTCGTTGAACTCGAGAAGGCGCTCCGTGATTCGCTCAGTGACGGCTTCCAGAAACCCCTCATGAAGGGGCCAGCGGTCGATAATGCTCCAGCGAAAGTCGTCTTGCAGCCCGAGGCGGCGCGTCTCGCGCCAGAGCTCGTTCATGCTCGAGCCGCTCGTGGTGCATGACCACTGGGGGAACTGTGAAAAGGCAATGGCATGCTCGACGCCGTCCCTCTTCATCTCTTCCAAGGCGACGTCTGTGAGCGGAGAAGCGTAGCGAAAGGCCGTGTAGGCCTTGTGCGGCGCACTCTCGGGACGAATTTCGTCTAGAATGGCCGCCATGCGCTTGCCCTGGTACTCGGTCCACTTGCGAATGGGGCTACCGCCAATCTCCTCGTATTGCTTTTCTACCTTGGGGGTCCGCATGCGCGCCACCACCGTACCGAAGATCTCTTGCATCTGGCCGCCGCCCAGGTCAATGATATCTGTGTCCCGGAACAGACGATTCAGGAACGGCCCGGTCTCCTCGGGCTTCGACGGCCCGCCCATGTTAAGCATGAGGATCCCGGTCTTGACCTTTTTCGCAGGCTCTTCGCCACTGCCGTTCGCCGCCGTCGCCGCTGCCGCCAGTCCGCGCGCGCCCTGCGTGCGGAGCAGCAGTCGCGAGCTTCGCAGCGCCATCATGCTTGCTCGCTCTCTCTATCCTTGCCGCCGACTTGACTGTGACCGGCCGCGCGGGGGCTGCCGGCCGGCCGACTGGCTGGCTGGCGTGCGTGCGTGCGGGCTGGCTGGCGGGCGGGCGGGCGGGTTGGTCGGCTGCCGGTCCGCGTCCGTGGCCGGGATGGCCTGGCACGCCCTTGCGCCCTTGCGTGCTCTTCGTTTGGCTTGGCGCTCTGCTCTGCTCTGCTCTGCTCTGCTCTCTGCTCTGCTTTCCTTGTTCGGGATTGGAGCGGAAGGGTCGTTCGTTGCCTCTTCTTGCCAGCGGAGACTCGCGAGATCAAAGAGTCTGCGGACAGAGGACGCGCAGAGCAAGCAAGGGACGGCAGAGCAGGCGGAGGGCGCAGAGAGCGCAGCGAGCGGTCACGGCGCGGCGAGCTATCGCAGCTGCCAGGGGCCGGCCGTCTCCGCGCAGCGCAGCGCAACGTGGCGGCGCGCAAACCTCGAACCCCTCCCTTCCCATGCGCCCTCGCCGCGGCGTGCGACGGCTGCCGCCTCGCCTCGCCAGAGCTTCGGCGCGTTGCGCAGTCCGCGGGGCCGGGCACAGCGGTCGATGGTCGATGGTGTGGAGGGACGAAAGCAGCGGCGTCTGCGATTGACACTCGACCGTCCCGTGGCGGCACCGGCCAGTGCAGACAGCAGCTGCGCGTGCAGAGATGTCATCGACAGACACCAGCCAGCCAGCCAGTCTGGCTGCGTAGTGAGAGATCAGTATACGGCGAAGTCTGAGTCCAATCCGAGGGTGGATAGCTGGATGAGTGGCATGCAGCCGCAGACTGGGCCCCGCGCTCTTACTCATTTGTCCATGTCGCCACTTGATTGTTTCTGTGGTGGGCCTTCGTTTCTACCGGCCGGCCGCAGGTCAGCATGGTTGGCTGGCCGGCTTTCCTCCACGCGTCCGTCACCGTTTGGGCTGCAGCGCATACTTGTCGATGAGGCCTGCTGCAGAGTTGGAACAAGTTCGGCGCTCGTCGTCGGCTCGTACTCGATATGTGGGCCCGTGCATGCTGGGCTGCTCGTATGTCGAAGACGCCTTTCTACGTTGAACGGAAAAGGCCTGCCTCCGACACTATCGTCTTTCGCACATTTCCTTGCTGCTGGAAATACGTAGTAGTTTGCTGTAGCCAGTGCCAGAGCAACTCGCTTCCGTTGGCGGCACGGCTTTTTGACCACTGAGAGCGGGCCTCTTGTGTAAACAGTGGCAGTGTGGCCAGCAACGTCTGTGTCTGCGACAGCGGCACCAACAATGAATGTAAGAAAAGTATCCAGCCCCCTGCACCACTGCAACCTGCTGCAGCTGCAGCTGCCACTGCTGCTGACTGTTCAAGTCTCTCCCTGTTACTATTAATGTCAGTTGCCAAGCGTGGCTGCGCGATCCTATCCACCTCACCCCCCCAACTCCACTATCACCAGCCAGAGCCTTTGACCTGCAGCAGCAGCAGCAGCAGCAGCAGCAGCAGCAGCAGCAGCAGCGCGGCAGCTGCGGCAGGAGACACAATTTCAAGTACGTATAGCAAAGTGTGCAGTGAGTAAAACTTCCGACTTGCCTTTATGGCGGCAAGTGCTGCTTGACTGGTAGTGGCCGGCTGTCTGTCTGGCTGGCCATGGCTGGCCGGCATCAGAGGCTGCGTCCAGCGATAGCCAGATCACAGCGGCCAAGCAGCCAGGCGCAGGGATCGCTCGCTCGCCATCGGTGGTGGGCGGCGGCGGCAAATCCGATTCATGCCCGCGAGCGCTAGAGGGAGAGAGCGCTAGAGGGAGAGAACAAGCTCAGCTCATGGTGGTGAAGGCCGCACAGTGGACAGCCATCGCGGCTGTCGCAGTGCTGTGCGCCACCCAGACGACGGAGGTTTGCTGCGCAACAGATGATGATGCCGTACAAAGCGTGACATCACCACTTTGGGGCAATATCGTCAATGGCGAGGCTGCTAGCGAGGCGCCCTCGTGGATGGTGTCTCTGCAGGGCGCAAAGTCCGGCCACTTTTGCGGCGGGTCTCTTATTGATCCCAGCTGGGTCCTCACAGCCGCCCACTGCTTGCCTGGTGGCGCGGTACCAGGGCGCATGGTGCTCGGTGCGAGAGATCTCAATGACGAGAGCGCCCCAGCTCAAGTCCGAGACGTGGGCAGCGAAAGTGATCGAAAATTCACCACCTATGTGCACCCCGACTTTGCAGGAACTGCAGGCAAGAACGACATCGCCCTTGTACACGTAACACCGCCGTTCCAAGTCACATCGGACGACATCATGATTCTAAATGCTGACGCCGCCGCTGAAGATGCAGAGTCTAATCTTTGGCCGACGGTGACGGGCTGGGGCACCATCAAATTTGGATCCAGCGAAATGGAAACGGAGCTACGCGCCGCAGACATACCCCTCGTGCCCATTCAAGACTGTCGTAGCCTCTATGGAAGTACGCTTGTCCTCGACTCTAACCTGTGCGCTGCAGGGGGCGACACGAGCGCCTGTCAAGGCGATAGTGGCAGTCCCCTTTTTCGTACGCGAGACGATGATCGCGCTGTGCAGCTTGGCATTGTTGCCTGGGGTCACGGGTGCGGCTGGGTGGGTTACTACGGCGTCTATGTCAAGGTGCGCTCGTTTCGGTCGTTTATATTGGAACACGTACCCAATGCGATCTTTTCTGACGATGTTGATGACGATGACGATGACGACGATGATGGAACTGATACGGCGCTGAAACTATACCAAAACCAGGATGATGCTTGCCGAAAGCTCTCGCGTCGCCGCTGTAAAAACCGAGTCAATCGCGCGACCTGCCACTATGCGGGCAAGCGCTGCCGGGCGCACCCAATCGAGGGCATGCCGGTCTCCACATTCTGCGCAGTGATGAGCATAAGTCGCAGCTGGTGCTCTCTCGATCGCTTCGCGCAAAACTGCTACTGGGACAGCGGAATTTGCTCTGCGATTCAAACGCCAAGCCCAACACCAATGCCAACCATGAGTCCAACAATTGGGAGTTGCAAAAAATACAAGTCAGACCGTCAAGCTTGCGAGGCGGATTGGTCGTGTCAGTGGAATGGAAACAGCTTCCGACCCATTCGACGACGCTGCTCGCGCCGAGCAGGACTTTGAATACAAGCACGTCGATTCTCGAGAAGTTGCTCACCGGGCCTCCATTCATTTATTCGTCAAACAAATTCAAAAGTTGTGCACCGGCAGGTAAGGGGAGTTGCTGCGCCAATGCAAGGAACCAGAATGACCCTGGGAGAACCTGCGCAAGGCATCTCGTCTCATTTGATCGTTACAAAGCTTTTACGAGGACTCTGCGTTACTTTTGCGAGCACCCTCGCAATGTGAAGGATAAATTTGCAAGATCGTATTGACGAGGCCTTTTTGCCGTCGAGCCTGTCAGATTGACGCGGATAAGAAAATAGAATACAGCTTTGACAAGATCACGACCCTAGTGTCCCGGTAAAACTGCCCGTTTCGCGTACCGGCAAGCAATGTCTTTTTCTTACCACCCTCTTTTCCGATGAGAATCTCACCCGAACCTTGCAGTGAATTATACTTTGTAAAGATGAAAGTTTTGATTCGACTCACTCTAATTTTCTGATTTTCCCTCAATCCTCTTTCGTTTCGAGGATCTGGACTCGGCTGCATTGAATGCCGGCGCATTTTGGCTTCCCCTCCTCTCTACAGGTGAAAATTCTCGCCGACGATATCCGGAGTGAGCAGCGGCTGCAGCAGATTACGCACTTTGCTGCGTGTCTCTTGATCTTCGATTTTGCCCGACATGTACTGACGCAGACGCTGCGCGCGGATGCGGGCCCATGCTTGGCGCACAATGGCAATGTCGCTAAAGTATGGATCCGCATCCTCGTCGTCGGGCTTTTCCGGGCAGTTGGCCACGTGAAAATGACAAACGTCTGCATTGTCGCCCGCGTCATGCAAACACCATGCGCAGAAGCGGCACGGACACTTGCTGCACTTGAGCGCACAGCAGCCCTCAAAGTCATCAAACGTCGTGAAGCAGCGGGGGCATGCCAGGTTTAAAACCTCATTTTCGATGGCGCGAAGGTGCCCCTGTGTCGTGGTGTCCAGGCCATGCTCGCGGAGCAGCGAGTCGACGCGAAGCTGCACCTGTCGATCCTGCTCGGCCGCCGCATCTCGCTCAAAGTGCTCGCGCACAATGACGAGCAAGGCCGCAAAGTCCTCATCCGGTACGGCAGTTGCAAGGGTTCGTCCTGGGATCAAGAGCTCGCAGTCCAGGGAGACACAGCACATACTTCCGTCGCGCAGCACCTTGACGTGGGCGTCGGGCTTGGTCGCGGCGCGCACCGACTGACTCAGGCAATCTCTGCAGGTAAAATGGCCATCGGCGCAAGACACTCCCTTTGTCAGGGGAAAGATGTCGAGACAAATTGTGCACGAGTCCACGGGGACGGGCTGGACCTGAAAGGCCTCGTGATGCATGGATTGCAGCGCAGAGGGGCGTTGATCTGGATTTGCTGAGCACAGCGCGGTAATGAGCGCTTGAAGAGGCCCGTTTGGGGCCGCAAGTCCATCAAAGAGCTCCGCGAGTACAACTCCTACAGAGAACATGTCCACTGCAGACCCGACCTTGCTGATGTTGCCCTGGCGTAGCTCAGGTGCAAGGTACTTGATGGTGGTTTGCAAAGGCTGCGTCATGGTCACGTCGAGGGCTTGCACGCCATCAAAGTCCCCGAGCACGGGCGAGAGACCGGGCGCGAGAAAGACGTTCTCGGGCTTGACGTCGCAGTGGATTAGGTCTCGAGAATGCAAATCATGAAGACCCGAAAGAAGGCCAATGGCAATATGTCTGCGCGTCGCCACGTCTGCATGCGGGTTGTCGCGGATCCAGGCGGCAAGGTCGCCGCCTGGATAGTACGGCATAAGGATGCACCCGTGCCGGCCGTCCTCCCAAAAGGCTCCCTGGATGCGAACAATGTAGGCCGAATGAATCTTGACGAGCGCAGCGACTTGGCGATAAAAGCGGCCATTCCATTCGTCGTTGCCCACATGAAAGGATTTAAGAACCAAGTCCCGACCATCGGGGGCCCGCACACGAAGCACGGTCTTGCCAGGCTTGAAGGCCAGCTCGGCGAGAACCTTGAAGTCCTTGCGCTTGGCGTTGGTCAGCCAGAGCCCCATCTTGGATAACTCCTGCGGGACTTGATCTGCCATGCCGACGCTCTTGAGCCACTTTTGGTCCTGAAGCAGCTCCGGATAGTGTGCCTCTGCGTGTTGCAACACTCGCGCGCGCTCCTTGCGGAGCTCGCTGTCGAGCTTGTAGATGCTTTCGACCTGCGCGAGCTCTTTCTCAAGAGCAGGAACCGCGATTTGAGCCTGCGCATCGCCGTCATTTGCATCCTCGCGGGCAAACTTGAGATCCTGCTCCAGACGCTCCCGCTTGCGCGAGATTTTGCGGATCTCAGCGACAATCTTTGTGACACGCGCCGTGTTCAACTTGTGACGTCCACGCGCAAGATGCGCGAGAAACGATCTGAGACGGTTGTCCTGGGTTTCCAAACGCGAGACCTCATTTGCGATGGTGCGCGTGTAAAAGGAGACGGCAAAGCCGAATGCGCGCTGTATCTCCTTGAAGGGAGCGTCGTCCAATCGATCGGCTTTGAGCAGAGTGTCGAATTCTGCTTTGAAAGCTTGTCGCACGATTTCGAATTCCCTCGTGAGCTCCTGAATCTTTTCGGGATGCCGCAACGACAAGAAGACGGACGGCTGGACGCCAAAGCGCCGCGTGCTCTCCTCGAGCGCATCAAGGGCTGCAGTCGTGCGCTCATGCGCAGCGCTCGCGTCGTGTCGAGCCTCCCACGCCTCGAGGGCTTTGCGTGCAGCTTGTGCTGCCTGCTGCACCTCTGCAAAGGGGACTTGGGATGTTGCGACCATTTCAAGAGTGGTCTGCCCAAGGGAGTCGCTCGCTTCGGAGGATTCGCGTAAGATGTCCTGCCACAGCTTGAGACAGGTGTCCACCACTTTTTCGGGCTCATGGCGCTCGCGTAGCAACTTGAGCTGGTCTTGCACGTTACCGGAGAGCGTCTTTCGAAGATATGCCACCAGGTTGCGTCGAGCTGTGTCACGCTCTGAGGCTATGGCTGCGTCGGATACAACAGCCTTTTGCAGCTCCGTAAAGTTTTGGACAAACTTGCAGGCCTGAGCCTGCTTGTGGGCAAAGTCCTCAAGCACCGCGAGCGGATTCTTGCGGGAAAGCTGCTCGGCCAAAACCTTGTGCAGCATCGGGTGAAGCACGGGCTTGTCTTTGCCGCGCAACGTGCGTGCAAAAGATACCTTGGCAGCAAGCGCCTCGACCTTGGTCGTCTGATCGGGGTATGCAAACGTTTGCAAGAGCACCTGACACTCCTTGACAGAGACGAGGCCCATCTCTCGAAGAAGAGCGGGCGTGAGAGCTCGGGCGTCTTTGGCGGTTCGCACGCCTTTGTCAAAGAGCGTGACGATGACCGCTCTCGAGTCGGTCGTCTTGAGCTGCACGAGAGGCAGTGGCTGTACGAACGAAAGAAAGGCCGCAAGATCTGGGCACTCCCGCGAGATGGCGTGGGCGCGCGCCTGATCAATGCCAAGTCTCTCGCTGGACAGACCTGTGCCATGCTCGAAGAGAAGCTTGGCCAAGACTAGGCTTTTGGTATCATCATTGGCCTCGCAAGCGTGAAAGAGAGCTGTTTTGCCCATGCTGTCGCGGGCATCGGCCCGCACGCCGCCAGAGAGGAGTCTTTTTGCAGCAGGAATGTCGAAGCTTCTGCACGCCTTCATGAGCGGAGTAAGGCGCTTTGCGTACAGCTTTTGATTGCGCTGGAGCGCGGCTTTCAGCTGAGGGGTATTGATGTCCAGACTGTGCGGTTGACGCGAGAGTAAGTGAGTCGTGTGCTGGCGCCATCGCCCTTTAGTTGACAGTAACTTACACCAGAGTCTGCAGCGTGCTGTTCTTTGCAAGTACGTCTGTCAGCGCCACGGTTCCGTCCTGGCTGATCTTGTTACTCTGGAGACTGCGTGCACGATTAGGTGAGTTGCTTGTTGCCTGTGGGGTTATGCATGCTTGGTGTAACCTACTTGAGCGTATGCAGCGTGACGTTTCGCGAGAGCGCGGTTGCTAAAGGCGTGGCGCCTTCGTCAGCAATGGCGTTCTCAGAAAGGCTATGTTATTGAATTTTAATTGGCATGTCAGTCGATCTCTTGCTCGGGCACAGGGTAAAAAATGAATCGGCGATCACTTACTCGAGCGTCTGCACAGACTTGTTCCTTGCGAGGCCGATTGCCAGCCCCGCGGCACCCTCGTCGCCAATTCTGTTGCGTGCGAGGCTGTATTTGGAAGTATATGCAACGTCATTTTGGAACGGTTCGTATTTCTTGTGAGTTGCGTGGTTTTTGTTGCAAGGAGAAGGGCCCTTTGGGAACTTACGAAAGCGTCGATAGCGACTTGTTGCTCATGAGAGCGTTTGCCAGCGCCTTGGCGCCCACGTCCCCGATATCGTTGCAGGACAGACTACGCAAGCTCTTGTCAGTTTTCCGTGCGCGCCCGGTGCAGGTAGACCTTGCGGCTTTATTATTAGTATGGAAGTAGCTTCCAAGAACGGACGAATCGAGACCAGTCTCGATCCTTCAGCCCTTGATGTCTTGTCCAAACTGATTAACCAGCAGGCTCGAGGCTCAATCTCTACCCCGTTTCTGTACTGTAAACTTACGAAAGCGACTCTAGGGTCTTGTGACCCGCAAGGACTTTGGCCAAGGCAGAGACGCCCACAGGGCCGATCTCTGTGCATGACAGACTATGTGTGTGCGAATGATTAACATTACGCGTTGATTGTCAGTGAGCGATTGCGGTGGGGTCGCTTTTCTCTTGATGTTACGTACTCGAGCGTCTTTAGCGACTCGTTTGCGGCGAGCGCGCCCGCGAGTGTCGTGGCACCCTTGTCGCCAATCTTGTTGCTCCCAAGACTGTGTGTTCATTGGTTTTTGATGTCAGCGTGGAAAGCATGATGGCAAGCGCATCGGTTAGTGACAAGTGCATATCTGGCACGGCTCGAGTTCGCTCGTTCACCTACTTGATTTCCGTCTCGCCCCGGGTCAGGGCTTTAGTGGCCCTTGCGACAGGGTCCTCACCTGAAGGCTCCATCCGTTTTGAATCGAGGTTTTCGAAAAAAAGCTCTTGTTGGTTTGAATTTTCCAGCCGTCAAGTCTTGAGCTTGAGCTAAGAGCCGAGAAGCAAGACGAGCCGAGCGCGTCAGAGTTCGTTCACCTCTTCTTCCTTCGCGAGCTGCAGCGAAGCAGCTTGCTCTTGATGAGCGCGCGCGAGAGGAGACCTAGCTCAGGCCTTGTTCGAGAAAACGACCAAGTCGGCACGGAACCCAAGGCAGACGAAAGGGCACGAAGGCAACCACCCCGCCCGTTTTCGTTGCAGCAGTTGCGAGACGCAGCGAGGTCGAACAAGACGCAGCGGAGTCGAGCGAGGTGCAGCGAGACGCAGCGAAGTCGAACGAGACGCGAGACAGCGTTGCGCGTTTGCGGAGCGTTGCTGGCAACGTCGCGTCTTGGCCCACCTTTTCAGAACTTTTCAACGCTTGACTGTTTCCGCCAGTGACTCCAGTACATTTGGTGGGCCAGAAAGTGAAAGAGACGTCAGTGCCGAGTAGAAGGTTGTCTGGCGACGGTTGCCGACGTGAAGGCTGGACGTTATCGGCCAAGTCCCCAGCGCTAACTCCCGGTGGCCCAACGCACGTACGTTTGCGGCTGGGGCAGTCGTAACAACGTCCGAGTATCTTCTTTCTTGGGTCATCTTAGCAAGCTCGTCGGTTGGAGGCGGATGGCTGGATACGTTCGGCCCAGTCACTCCGGGACAATTTCATGAAGGCCGATCGTGCGTTGCAAGCTGGCGCAGAACTTTCCTCGTCTTTTGAGGTTCGCGCGTCCACCTCATCATCGACCTTATGCCTTTGCGTTTGCGCTTGATGCGCTGGCAGCGCGGCCTCTTTGCCGTTTTCAATTTTGGCGCATGGAAGCAGAGAGCAGTCTAAGCGAAGAATGAATGAATGGCTGATAAACAGTGAGTCATCCGATGGCTGCAAGGTCAGGCATGCACTTTTATCGAGATGAGCAAAGGATGATTCGACCCCCCCTTTGTGGCTCGTTGATTGCTGCCAAGATCAAGGTTGCTCTCCCCCTTGAGAAGAGACCCGGGGATGCGAAACAACCAGCACACCAAGAACTTTTATCGAGATGAGCATAGGATCATTCGACCCCCCTTTGTGGCTCGTTGATTGCTGCCAAGATCAAGGTGGCTCTCCCCCTTGAGAAGAGACCCGGGGATGCGAAACAACCAGCACCCCAAGCGTTGAAGAGGCCTCGTTTGCGTTGCAGCGGCGGTTTTACCTCTGGGTCTCTCGGCAATGCAATCGAAACGTAACGTTCAGAAAGACGCTTGACCAAGAACAAGGCGTCCTTGTCTGCTTTGGGGCGCTGAAACCAGGTTCACATTTATCCGAATCGCCAAGTGTAGGTTTGGATAGATTGATGGCATCGGAATGTATTTGCTCAAGCTTAAGCATCACTCGCGCTGATCATGACTTTTAGTGTCTTTGCTTCCCTCGACAACCTGTGTTGCGTGCAGGACCACGCAAGGCCGTGTATTCTGATTTTCCGCAGGGCGAATGAGACGAGGAGTTGCCCACGTGGTCTAATCAAATGCATGATGACTTCGGAGGCTGGTCATCACCTTGCAGACGGTGACTTTCGTCGCGATCTTGGCAATGCTACAAGGGTGGCGCACGACACATGGGTGAACGACGCTGCCATTGCGTAGACTGAGGCCAACGCAAGGTGGTCGTAAATTTTGATCTGCACTAAAACGCCGCTCTATCAACGCGAGAAAAGAGATACACATACTCATTCACTCGCTTGACGATTAATTGGCAACGTGTCAGTGCAAAACATGTAGCTTGGTTCGGCAGAAAGGAAAGTCTGCTCTTTTAGCGCTCAAGAGGCTTGGGACCATGTGTACACGCCATTGGTTTGGCTTGGGCCTCCGCTCGTTTCGACTCAACTCCTTTAGCCGGCCCGAAAAGGAGCATATTCAAAGCGTGCTCAAGTTGCGTGCTCAAGTTCGATCAAAACCCGAATACCGAAACCATGGGCGTCAATTTCACCAACGATTTCCCAGCGATCATGGAGAGTTCTTACAAGGTTGTACTGGGTGTACATTGAACGCAAGGATAGCTGGGATCAAGCAGCGAGGTGACTGCGTAAGAACACCGTTCGGCACGGGTCGGCTCAGGGCCCTTTGCCGGTCGCCGACCCGGGACAGGTTTTATATTAAGATATGGCGCGCGCAAGCGGCGCGCGCAAGAGTCGACGCAACCGTGCAGCAAATCTTGTTCTCAGAATCAAGGGCGCGCTTTCGGCAAAAAGATTGTGCAAAAAAACGCACTTTAGACAGTGGCAAGTCTGCCGCAGTCGAAGGTGAAGGAACTTTCGTCTTTTTTTCGTCGCTCATCACAATGACTTTGAGTTGTGGAGATGAGACACTATCTGAAGAGACGGTGCCGCCCTTGCTCGCTTGCTCTCCGCGGCGGCGACTCGGAAGAAGCTTACTCAAGCGCCGTCACGTTCACTTGCTGATAAAAGTTCACGCAATGTGGCGCCGCGCGCAGTCGCGTTCTTGCTGCTCGTGGAGCGCGCGTCCGCGACTACAGGCGACAGTTGGACGGGCGGCTTCGGGTTCTACTCTGCTGCGCAAGACACCGCCCGGCCGGATCGACGCGCGTTTGCAGCTGCACCTGCCAGACGACGAGATGGGTTCCCACTTACTGCCTGATGCCCTGCTGCGTTCGACTTGCGAAGTAGCTCATAATTTGCGTTGCGCAGAATGCGTTGCGCGGACAAAGCACCTGACAGTGAGCGCAAGAAGTTCGTTTTGCAGCCTGACTGACAGTGGGGGAAAGTAAATAAGCGCGACTGAGAGCACGTGCGCTTTCAGTTGTCCGCGTGCGGCGTGCGGCGTGCGGCGCATTTGAAAAAGGTGAATCGTTGGCGTGTGTCCCGAGAATGTGCGCGCGCGCAGCACGTCACCTACAGTAGATGGACATTCTCTTTTTCACGTCACTTCCAACGTGTTCAACGTCGTGTGAAGAGGGAAGCCCGAGCAAGCATGCGCGCACGAGAGCAGCTAGACAACCGTGGCCATGGCCTCAAGCAAAAACTGCCCAAATCTGTCAGCAGCAGGCCCGAGCTTTAAGCAGAAACGCAAATTCTATTCAACGAAAATATTCGACCTTTGCCGTAACCACGATCATTCTCAGCAAAAGGGCTGTCCAGTCTTACGTTTGAATGATATCTCAATACTGCCGCACCAACTTTGGCCATCCCAACTTCCTCTCAGCTCTAGCTTCCATGCCTTTGCACGTATCGCAAGTCCTCAACGTCGTCAGGAAACTCGCAGAGGTCATTGAAAAATGCCGAGGCACTCGGTCTCTACGCCAAAAAGTCTTGTCAAAGTTTTACAGCCCAAGCTCGGCGGGACGAACACCTCCATCCAAAAGATACTCGTGTTTTTTTTATTTATAAAAGATAAAAATGGAAGAAAAAAAGAACATTCAACACCGGGACTTCGCGTGCAGTCCCCTATCACACTACTAACCCGGCCCTACGTGACTTTTCTGCTCAGTGCGAATGAGATGAGGAGTTGCCCACGTGGTATGATCGAATGTGAAAGAATTGAGAGTTTTGGTCTTATATATTACTAGTTCAAAGTTGGCCACTTTCCATAAAAGTATGATCGTTGCGAAGCCGTGCGGCGGCGGCGCCGGGCAATCGCATGAATCCTTATGTAATAGTTGTCAGAAAACGTCTGGCCCCTCGAGAAGACGTAAGTCGAACATGAGAAGCAAAGCGAAAACTGGTAACTATGTTTTAGGAAAAAGTAAAATTGTCGCCGACAATGTCCGGCGTGAGGAGAGAACGCAACTTGTTCTCAACGCTGGCACGAACACCTGGGTCGTCGATTTTCTCTGCCATGTAGCGACGAAGACGCTGCACTCGAAGCCGAGCCCAAGCTTGTTTTACAACAGCAAAATCGCTAAAGAATGGGTCTTTTTCGCCAGCAGGCTTTGACGCGCATCTTGCCACGTGCTGATGGCAAGCGTCTGCGTCATTGCCTGCATCTTGCAAGCACCACGCGCAAAAGTAGCATGAGCAAGCGCCACATTTGAGAGCACAGCAGCCATCAAAGTCAGCAAAGACTGTCGAGCAACGCGGGCACGACATGGCGAGGACCTCATCTTGAATGTCGCGAATGTGATTCTGCGTCGTCTGGTCCAACTCATGTTCGCGAAGTGCTGCGTCGACGCGATCACGGAACTGACGCTCTTGTTCGGCTGCGGCGTCTCGCTCAAATTGCGCGCGCACAATGGCGAGTAGAGCTGAAAGATTTCCGTCTGGAACCGCGGATGCAATGGCTCGTCCAGAAACAAGGAGTTCACAGTCGGGCGCGACACAGCATACGCTTCCATCTCGTAGTACCTTGACGTGCGAGTGAGCCTCAATGGCAGCGCGCACCGACCTGCTCAGGCACTCTATACACGCAAAGTGGCCATCAGCGCAAGAAACGCCTCCACTGACTGGATACACGTCGAGACAAATAACACATGAGGCCTTCTTCATAGGCTCGGCCTGAAAGGCTTCGTGATGCAAGGCCTCAAGCGCAGTGGGTCGCTGTGTTGGATCAGCAGATTGGAGAGACGAAAGGAGGGCTTGAATTGCGTCAGACACCTCTGAGCCGTCAAAGAGTTCCGCGAGCACCACACCCACAGAAAACATGTCCACGGCAGGCTCGACCTTGTCGACATTTCCGTTGCGGAGTTCTGGCGCCATGTACTTGATGATGGTGGCCTGCATCGGCTGCGTCATGGTCACATTGTGCGTCTGCACGCCGTCAAAGTCGCCCAGCACCGGTGACAGACCCTTTGCGAGAAAGACGTTTTCTGGCTTGACATTGCAGTGCACGAAGCCTCGCGAATGCAGATCGTGGAGGCCAGAAAGGAGGCCAATGGCAATGCGCAGACGAATTGCCATGTCTGCGTGCGAATGATCGCGAATCCACGTGGCGAGGTCGCCACCCGGATAAAACGGCATCAGAATGCAGCCCTCACGTGCATCCTGCATAAAGGCGCCCTGAATCTGGACAATGTAGGCCGATTGAATCTGGGCAAGTGCCGCAACTTGATGGTAAAAGCGACTGCTCCACGCCTCGCTGGCGAGATGAAAGGCCTTGAGCACGAGATCGCGGCCATCGGGGCCACGTACTTTTTGCACAGACTTGCCAGGCTTGGACGCAAGCTCCTTGAGAGTGACAAAGTGCTCGCGACGTGCCGTCGTCCGCCATAAGGTCAGCTTGGACAGCTCCAACGGTGCTCCGCCGTTGCCCAAACCCAGCCGCTTCAGCCACTCTTGATCCCGGAGCAGCTCAGGGTAGTGCTCTTCTGCATGACGCAACAAGCGAGCTCGCTTCTTGCGCAGCTCGCTGTCGAGTTTGTCAACACTTCCGGTTTGAGCGAGCTCTTGCTCCAGGTCAGCGATTCTCGCTTGAGCTTCCTCGTCACCTCCTCTGGCATCCTCGCGGGCGTCGTCGAGTTCGAAAGCAAGACGCTTAAGCTTTCTCGTCTTGTTTCTGAGACTCTTGAGAAGAATCTCTGCATCTTCGGTGTTTGGCTCAGTGAGTCCAGACGTGAGGCGCGAGAGCAAATGCCCAAGGACCTCAACGCGCGAGACCACGCTCGAAATCGTACGAGTGTAAAACGAGAACATGCAGGCCAACGCACGTCGCACTTCGTCGAGCGGGGCATCTGCCATGGGATCGCCTTTCTTCAAGACGTTGAGCTCCGCAATAAAAGCTTGGTGCACATCCTGAAGTTCCAAAACCAACTCCTGTGATCTCTCGGGATAAGTCAGCGTCTCGAAGAATGTAGACTGAATGCCAAGGCGCTTCGTGCTCTCTTCTAGTGCGTTGAGAGCTGCAGTGGTGCGTTCGCGTGCAGCAATCGCATCATGGCGAGCCTCCCACGCCTTGATGGCCTCCATCATGGTTCGAGTTGCCTCCTGTACTTGTCCAAAGGTCACTAGCTCCGCTGCATCGTCGATATTTTCTGCTTCGCCCAGGATATCTCGCCAGAGCTTGCGACAAGTGTTGGCCACGTCGTTTGCATCATCTTCCAGCTCCTGAAGCTTGGTTTCTGAAAATATTGCGAGAGTCTCTCGAATACACGTGAAAAGGTTGCGCCGCACCTGGTTCCGTTCAAGGATCTTTTCTGGGTCTGCCTTGACGGCTTCCTGCAGTGTGGTGAGCGCTTGCTCTTTCTCAGGTACAGCTACTTGCTGCGAGTCAAAGTCTGCCACAATGGCACTCGGATTTTCGCGTGAGAGCTGCTCGGCAAAGAAATCGCGCAGCATTGGATGGAGTTCAGCCTTTTCCTCGCTACGCTTTGCCCGGGCATTGGAAAGCTCCGCGGCAATAATCTTGAGCTTGCTCGTTTGCCCAGGACCTACAAACACTTGCAGCAACGCACGGCGGTCTTGCAAGTTTGCTATCCCCAGTTTCTCAAGCTGAGCGGAAGTGAGACTGCGAATCTTCTTCAATGTCCGCACGCCCTGCTCGTAAAGCTTGACAACCATCTCTCGCAGTGCGTTGGTTTGCAGCTGCGCTAACGGTAACGAGTGTATGAAGGAGAGAAAGGGGGACAGCTTCGTGCGGTGACGGCGGTAAAAGCCCGGATTGACCTTCATTATTCCAAGGGACTCGCTCGAGAGACCTGCGCTGTGCTTGAAAAGAAGCTTGGCTACAATAAGAGCATTGTTCTCATCCCTGGCTTTGCAGGCGTAGAACAGCGCTGTTTGGCCAAAAATGTCCCGCGCGTCGATTTGAGTCCCGCCAATGATCAGCTTTTCTGCCTCCAAGATGTCCTCGTTCTTGCACGCCTGCATAAGAGGCGTCTGACTCTGTTCGTACAGAGCTCGATTGCGGTCGAGAACGGCTTTGAGAGCAGGATTGTTGAGGGCGATGCTGTAATTTCAAAATGTCAGAAGGAATATTATGCGGTCTGTGGGTCCTCTTTGGGACTTACCCGAGCTTTTGCAATGTTTTGTTTTCTGCGAGTGCGTTCGCCAGCGCCGTGGTGTCCTCGTCGTCGATATGGCCCCCCTGAAGACTGCGCTCGCCATAAGATGAGGCGCCAAGATGAACGAAATCACGCCAAGGATTGCATTTCGTCGCATCCCATGTGAGCAGGCGTGTGCGAGATCTGGTCAGCTCTTGTTGCTTGCTTCTTGGGCTTCTGGCCCCACTTTCACTTTGTCGCAATGACTTACAGTAGCGTCTGTAGCGACTCATTGTTCGCAAGTGCGTTCGCCAGCGCTGTGGCGCCCTCGTCGCCGATATTGTTCCACCCAAGACTGCGCTTGTCATGACATGAGACGCCAAGATGAACGAAATCGCACCAGGGGTTACAAGCCGTCGCATCCCGTGCGTGCGTGCGTGCGTGCGTACGTGAGTTGTGGTCAGCTGTTGTTGCTTCTTGGGCTTCTGGTCTCACTTTCACTCTGTCGCAATGACTTACCCGAGCGTATGCAGCGACACGTTCTTTACGAGTGCGTTTGCTAGCGCCGTCACGCCCTCGTCGCCGATCTCGTTGTGCGAAAGACTGCGCTGGTCATAACATGAGACACCAACATGAACGAAATCGCGCCAAGGGTTGCGTTCCGTCGCATCCCATGCGTGCGTGCGTACGTGAGTCGTGGTCAGCTCTTGTTGCTTCTTGGGCTTCTGGCCCACTTTCACTTTGTTGCAATGACTTACTCTAGCGTCTGCAGCGACTCGTTGTTCGCGAGTGCGTTCGCCAGCACCGTAGCGCCCTCATCGCCGATCTTGTTGCCGTCAA
Organism: Aurantiochytrium sp. KH105; assembly: GCA_003116975.1. Lineage (NCBI taxonomy): Eukaryota > Bigyra > Thraustochytrida > Thraustochytriidae > Aurantiochytrium > Aurantiochytrium sp. KH105. Next base: position 228,796 of record BGKB01000106.1, read on the forward strand.
GACTGCGCTCATCATAACATGGGACGCCAAGATGAACGAAATCGCGCCAAGAGTTGCATTCCGTCGCATCCCATGCGTGCGTGTGCGTATGTGAGTTGTGGTCAGCTCTTGTTGCTTCTTGGGC